>JASVER010000060.1:658379-751883 GCA_030449065.1 Oceanodroma leucorhoa | reverse complement strand
GGGGCTGAGGGGATGGGGGGGGGCCGAGCGGGGCTGCGGCGGGCAGCGCGTCGTCAGCCGGGCACGTGCCGGGCGGCGCGCGGGCCGGCCCCGGCGCTGGGGGGAGGGGCAGCAGCCCTCGCGCAGCGGCCGTTGGAGCGCGAGCGGCCACTGCGTCCTTGCCCCCCCGACGCCATGGAGGAGCCGCGGCTGCCCGCCCCCATCAACCCCAACAACTTCCCGGCCAAGCTGTGGCAGCTGGTGAACAGCCCGCGCTTCTGCTCCATCTGCTGGGACGCCCGCGGCGAGGGGCTGCTCGTCGACCAGCAGCTCTTCGAGTGCGAGCTCCTGGGCGCAGGGCCGGTCCGCACCGCAGGGCCGGCCGGCGATGGGGAGGCGGGAACTGCCGCCTTCTTCAAGACTAAGAACTTCACCAGCTTCATCCGACAGCTCAACCTCTACGGCTTCCGCAAGGTGGTGATGGAGCCAGTGAGCAGCGTGGTGGGCCCTGGCCCTGGAGCAGGGGGTGGCGATGGCAGCAGCTCTGCCAGGCCCCTGCACCACTTCCACAGCCCCCACTTTCGCCGCGACCGCCCTGACCTCCTCGTCCACCTGAAGCGTCTGACGAGCGCCAACAAGGCGAAGCTGGCAGCCGGCCTGGAGGTGACCAGCCGCCCACCCAACCGCTTCCAGCGGCTGCTCGGCACATCACTGCACGGGGACCCGCTGCTGCTGCCCTCGACACTCGGCAAGGCCAACAGACCTGGTGAGGCAGGGGGGGCCATGCGGGGCCGCGATGGGTTTGAGAAGCGCTGGGTGGCATGGGGTTTGAAAATTGGCACTCCCCTGAGGGAGGAGGGTTACCTGTCCTTGGTGGTGGCTGCTCTGTTCACCCAGTGTAGGAAAGCGGTTGTTCTTCATGCAGGTAGATCTGCTGTCAGAAAGCATGGATAGTGTGGTTCACATGTGTTTCAGTCTGCCTTCCTTGTGCACTATGCTAAGAACACCCTTGCCTGATCTCTGTGGAGCTGGCACAGCTCTACCAGATGAATGTTAGTCCTCCTTGCCTGTTAGTAGGGGTGCTTAATAAGCTCTCATTAAATCTGTGTGAAATGATGGGTCATGTGAAGTGATAACTAAAGCATCCTGTCAGTTTTGTGCAAAGGAGAAGAGACCTGGTAGTAAGATTTCTGTCAGTTGTCTCCTGAAAAAGAATTACAAGCTAGATAGATAGTTTTTAAAGAGRATTGAATGAGTAGATGAGAGCTAAATAGAAAATAATATTGTTGAAACGCCCCAGAACATGTTTTCTGTCGTTCTAACCCTCCTTGAGAGGATCTGAGTTCTCCAAGACAAGTCTGAGCTCTCAGAGGATTATTCCACAAATTCCATATAAGCTTGGGAGCATTGTAGTTGATGCTGCATAAGGAAGATGTGAATATCTTGTTTTGCAATGCTCTTAGTCTGATCGAACAGTAGGCTGCTACCAGAAGAGCAGTCCTACCTCCCATTCCCTTGGTCGTGCGTTAACCATCATCTTCCTTGCAGCTGATACAGCAGCTGTGTTGATTCAGCACAGTGATTCCAGGAGGAGACTTGAGCGGCCTTTTTGCAGCCGGCTCCTGGGCTGGGGTGATGCACCACGTGGGTGCAGAGCTGTCAGGCTCGGTACAGAAGCGGCAGGACTGTGGGACCAGAAGGGCAGGAGCAGTTGGTGGTACTGCTTCCTGCAGCACCAGCCTGCATTTAGAACAGAGTAGGATGTCGTGATACTTGCTCTTGGTTGCTGTTTCAGAGTAGGAAGTATCATCTAATTCTTGTGGTGTTTTCTATGATGTGTGTGGAACTACACCTGTAATACCAAGAAAACAAAATGAAGCATTTCAGAAGGGAAGGAACTTATTTCAATACGGAGGCTAGGAAGCATTTGAATTAAAGATTTGGTGTTAATATTGTTCAGACTAAGATGAGTTATTACAGACTTTTTCAGTGAAATCTGGTCTGACTGATATAATGCAGRTCATTGGTAGAGTAAATGCTAAGAAAGATACAGCCTTTTTATTTTTTGGCCTCTGTTTTTATGGGTGCAGTTTTAGAGAGCTTTTGCTCTAGGAGTCTCAGTTTCTAGAAAGACAGAAAGAACAAGGAAAACATCGGGTTTTATATGCAGTCGAGTTCTGACAGTTTGACAGTTTACTGTGCGCTCTGTACTGACTATTTAGGGGCATGTCTTTGCTGTAAATGTGAGGTAATTTGATAGATAAAAAGATATTTTTGTTTGCAAAGCATCAGTCTGTTCCAAATGTCTTGCAACACGTAACTCTGTGTTGAACATCCAGGAACAATTCCTGTAAAGCAACTGGTGCTTCGTAACTTGGCATTCTGTGGTGTCCTGTTTTCTTAATTTCCCTATCCAAAGATAAAATATAAACAAAGGAATTCTCATACCTCTGTTCATTTTCTGTTTATATGTGGTAAAAATACTGAACAGGAAAGAAAGAGTCCTATACATTAACTCTTAATATATTTTCAGGGCCAGGTGGTATTTATTTAGTGATTCTTAAGGATTTAATATGAAGTTACAGAATAATGGCTGTATGTTACCCATTTCCTGAAAAAACACCACATTCTTGAATTCCCATCAGAGGAGTGAAAGAGGTAAATGTGGGGCTATTTTTTTAAAAAGTCCTTTCGAGTGAGAATTGGGAACTACAGGTCTGAGAAAGCCTGGCTTTTAGATAAACCCTATTGACTATCCTGAAACTTATAATTAGCATGGGTGTATACAACACTGCGGAAAAGTCACAAATGCAGTAGTTCTTTCAGGAATTCAATGAGCATGGGCGTTCTCGGTGTTACTGTCAGTGTTTCAACAAAGTCACCAAAACCTCTAATAGAAATTGAGCTGTCATGGTAGAAGAGCAAATACCATTTCATGAAATAACAACTGATTAAGAGAGGAAACTAAGAGAAGAGTAAAAGGAATATCTAGGAAATAACCAAATGGCAAAGTTTGGGATATTTTAGTCTAAACTGAACTAGTTGAGCTGACTGGAAAACAGTTGGCTTTGAATTTTTTTTGTTGACAGATTAAGACTTGTCATAAAGTACCTTCAAAGTCACTTGGGGGATTTTGACATTGCCCTTCCCTTAGCTGTCTGTGAGCTGTCAGCATTGGAGTTTGGTAAAGTCTTGCTTTGTGATTTCCCTTTTTTTTTTTTTTTAATGTATTATCTGATTTAACACACAGTACTTTCTAAATTACTTTTGTTTGGTTTAGTAAGTTACTATGCATTTTGATTTATAGTGCATTTTTAAATACTGATAACTTGTTACTGCAAGTTTGAGGGAATTGAATGCTACATAGACAGCTGTGTGTTGGCACTGCACTAATGTGCCACGGCAGCAGTTACTGTATGTTCAGGTGTAAGAATACAGTCTGTTTCTGGATTAAGTATACTGGAGCAAAGGTGGCCTTCCCAAGTAATGCTGTAGAGCCATGGCTCCTCATATTGCCTTTCATCGCCTGTGAAAACTGCTTTCCTTAACACTTGTTTCACTTTATTTTGTACCCACTGCAGGACTGCAGACTGTAGGACAGTTTCATCAACCTTATCATCAAGAAAGTTTCTTTCCTTACTCCTACATAGCAACCTCATCCCAGAACCACGGCACGTTACCAACAAAAAGTTTAGATCAGACTCCAGTCACTTCCAGAACGTGGCAGGGTTCTCCCGGCTTGCTTCCAGGGCATGAGGCTTCCTCCACTTTTCCAGATAAAGGGGTTGCCTTTCCGGTACTCCAGAGGTCACCAACAGAGGTCACCTACACACTCCAGCCTGTTGTCTCTCATCTGCCGCTTCAGCAAGGGTCTCAAACCATTGCCAATTCCCTTCCAAAATGCAGCAGCTACTCATCTTCAATGCAGTACTCACAAGCCTACTATCCAACAGGTATGAAAAAAATTTCTGCACTTGCTTGTTACTGAAAAGTGATATTTTTCTACAATGCTCTGTCATGTGTATATCTCAAGTGAGAATTAGATAGAAAGTGTAAAGTCTGAAAGGAAGAGAGAAGTTTAAAGCAAAAAGATTTTCTGTTTGGTATTCCTGTCCTTCCTCTGGATTTTGAGCATCGCCTGGTGATTTTCCAGATAGCCTCTCTGTTGAGGTTAAAGGGCAAGGAGAAGAACATTTGTCCACAACAAGTCAGTGTTAGGCTGACTTTTTTTTTTTTTTTTTTTTTTAATTAAGCAAAACTAGGACAACTATACTAAAGCACTGAGAACTTGTTGAAAAGTAGTATACTAGTCCGTGGCCTCATGTTTTCCCAGGTTAAGTTTTTAAAGACAAAGATCAGTCAAAAGTATTGTGTAGAATATTTCATTCTGCTCATACTATTTTCATATCTTAATTTTTTTTCTTGCTTAGCTTCTTTATGTTGTATTTTTTTTATGCACTGAAGACTAGAAAGTACAAAAGTCTTGTCTCTTTTGTGTAAATGTTTCTGCTAAAATTTTCAGTCTCACTTAAGTGTTTTTATTTTTCAGAAGAGAAGTTGAAGCGAATTATTGTTCTTTTCCTTGCCCTTTCCTTGAATTGGAAACATCATGTGATAGGTTATTTTTTGGAGCGTGATGGTGTGTTTGTTTGATTTTTTTTTTTAATTTCCCTAAAACTTCTGAAACTGAGAACATGGTGATTCTTTCCTTGAACAAACTAAAGCTCAGTTGTTATTCTTTCCTTCTGTCTGTTCCTCCCTTGCACCTTCACTAACATAGATATCCCTGTTTAGAAATCCTACATGTGGTGGCTGCTGTCTTTCTCCAAGTACACAGTGAAATCTTGACGTCTTTTGTGCGTGTCTTCTGGGACCTCTGCTGAGAACATTTCAGACAATAATCACTAGTTTCCATAACATTGTTTTTGTCAAGGAAGGATTCTGAGGAGCTAGGCATTTCTTGTGGACACTCTTAAATGTTTAAGAGACAGGCAACTTCTGCCATACGCTCCTTGCCCTGTGCTACTTAACAAGGGTTACTGCGGTGGCTAGAGCCTGCATTACCAGCTGCAAACTACTAAGTCCCCTCCCAGGAGCAGGGTGTCCTGAGAATCATAGAATGGTTTGGGTTGGAAGATCATCTCGTTCCAACCCCCCTGCCATGGGCAGGGACACCTTCTGCTAGATCAGGTTGCTCAAAGCCTCATCCAGAATACCTACCTAAGGTGAGACATGGTCCCCACTTCATCATGTTTCTGTCAGTTACGGAGCATAGGCTGAAATTCATCATACTGAATTTTAGATGTCTTTATCTCAACTAGTCCCCCAGACCTCTTCTGTAGTCAAGGGAAGGAAACGGGCATCTCTAGGGTGCAATTCCTATAGCTTGGTTTAGAGTTTGTCTTGGGGTGAGATTACTCATGTCCTGGAAGTGCCTATTTTGCAGTACTGACTGTAGAGGAGTTGAGGGAGAGTAGCGTAGATTTAGGCATGAATATGTAGATCTCTAACTGGATGACGCTAGTCTCTCTCGCTGGAGTTATAAAAGTTTAAAGAAGCAGTTGCCTATGTTGTACAGGTAAAATCTTCCAGGGCAGGAGGTGGGGGGGACAGCATGATGAAAGCATACTAAATTTTGCAAGGTACAAAACTTAAGATGTAATTCAAACTCAAATAGAGAAACTTAGGAAATCTGAGGCTTTTGAAAACTCCAATGAATTCATTAGTACTTCTGAGATGATAAGTTTGACATTTCACTAGTGAGTATTATAAATCTTCTAATTTTCACTGTTACTTAGGACTGTTTCAGTGTTTTTACTTCTGTTCCTGTGTATCTCTTACTCTCTCCACTATCCTTTCTTCTGTATATTATAACATACGGAATGCTGAAAGCTTATTTCTTCATATGTCCACATGAAAAAGTCTGCTTTCCTTCATCTTGAGAGCACAGCACCAAGATTAGCTTATTTGGAAAATGATAGTTAATCTTAAAATATGTATTTCATAACTGAGGGCACTAAAGAATATATGTTCAATCTTATTCTTCACTCTTTTCATTTCACTTTTGAAGTCCCATTAAATTAAATCAAAGCAGAACTTTGTCAAAAGATTTCTTTTTATGTATATTCAAACTTGTTTGTTAACTTCAGCAACAAAAATATTTCCCTGTTTTTTCATTATGATTCTTATTGAAAGGGCAGTAAAATAAAAGATGCTCATCTGGATCTTTTTTTCCTGCTAGCATTAGACCATAATTATTTTAAGGATTTAGTTCTATTTGCTTTCAACTATCTGCAAAACCTTTGATAGTAGTAGGATTGCATCAAAGAAATGCAGTGAAGCTTTAGTATCAGAGAGTATCCTAATAATGAAAAATCAGTCAAGGAGACTATGTGAGAAGTGTTAGTTATTGATGCCACCTGACATTGCAAGCCCAGTCATGCCTTTCAAATACATCTGTGGTGGTAGGGTTCACTTACATATGATAACCCTTCTGGTGAGTGGTAGCTTAGGAGTAGTCATGTTATTCTGAATGATACACCCTCTGTTAAGATAAACAATTTTCTTTGCATGTAAGGCTTAAAATTCACATGGTCAAAAGGGGATTCTTGAAATAAATAAGCAGCTGCAAACATCTGTTTTAACACAGCATGAATAGCACCGTATTTTCCCCTGAGAAAAGCAGACTAGATGCATTAGTAATGCACTTGTAAAACTAGTTGTAGGATTCATCTTGCCTAAGATTCATATGAATGTATAATAGTTAGTTGTATATGCCTGGGCCTGTCATCTAGATTACATATATAGTCAGTAGAGAGAAACAGGCACCTCCCAGAGGTTGAGTCATTCCAACTTTCTTAGACGTATGCCTCTGGAAGACAATTCATTTATTTCTGATGAGCCTATTTTTTCATTGACTATGCAGAGAGTTGACAACTGCTAGACATCTGAGTCTACGTAGCAGTAAGGCAATTAATGCCACCTGGGCGTCTAAGTTCAAACAACGTTGTCTCTCCCATTTTCCCTTATTGGAGAGACCTTGGGTATCATCTTTGTTTTCATCAGTCTTTTGGTTGGTAAAAGATCGGAGCTTGCATAGTTTTGTATTCAGGCCCATTCCGATGTGTTCATTGATCTGGCAGGAGCAGGCCCAGCTGCATTCCCTAATTTCCTGCACAGCTTTGAGTACTGTTGACCCAGTTGTCTGATGGGTAACTAGCTTCTTTTAGGCATAACTTTTGGACCTGACATGATAAGTTCACACTGAAAGGATGGTCTTAAGGTTATTCCTTGGTATTTCCCATGTAGTGCGTGTTCAAGTGGAATGGAAGATGCTGGAGAGTGTCAGTCTCACGCCCTTTGGCCCAGCTGGGTTGATAATAACGCTTATTAATGTCTATTGCTGTCTTGAATGCATAGAGATGATACATATATTCCTTCAATATTCCAGCAGATCTTTGGAGAAATGGTGGTGGTTGTTCAAGCTTGGAAAAGATCTGCTGCTGGTCATACTGGGTTTGCATTTATTTTTGGGCTTTCAGCTTTCCTGAGCTTGCATGTAGTATTGGAACCTGTAAAAAGCATGCAGTACAAATGTGTACACATCGAACTGTAAGCATGGAGCTTTTTTGATGTTCTTGGATTTTATTTACATTTAAGTTCTAACTTCCAGATATGTTTGGCAAGATCTTTGCTAAAACCATGGCTGACCTCAAGCATAGCTGTCGGTGTCTACGCTGCTGTATTAGACTTTGCCAGGAAAAGTGCCTGGGTGTCTTGATCAGCTCTATCATTAGATCGTTAGCCTGGTTAGCACCCTCCCCAAAAAGTGCTGTGCTTAGTTCAGCGGTTGGCGTGGGCTTGGGGCCATGCCCAGCAGGCTGTTTGGATGTGGCTGTTTTGACTTGGAAGAATAAGAGATTTTAATAGTATTAACAGACTCTGCCAGAGAATGGATCTGGATGCATTTAGTGTACTGGTAGAGCTGTAGCCTTCATGTCTTCAGCAAAGATTATGATTGATTTATTCTTCTCTATTGAAACATTGAGAGCCCACAAAATAATATTGTCTCAAGAGGAGGAAGATGTATATAAGAATGTGATGTTAATATTGACATCCCTCGTGTGCTTATTTTTATACAATTCATCCAATTTTTCCGGTGTTGAGAAAACAGGATTTAGTGAACGCCTCAATAATTCTCTAATGAATAGTTCCCTGCTTCAGAGATAAGAATACTAGCCTTGATCAGACCAACTGTCCATGTAGCTCATCATTGCCTCTGACAGTAATGCCCAAGGAGGAGTGCAGGAGCAGAGCAAGCGTGGACTGATGCTTTTCCAAAGTGCTCCAACAGTCTGGGCTCAGGGAATTAATAAACCATAACACGAGTTGTATTTAATAGTCCTCAGTGGTTTTCAGTTCCATGAAGTTGTCTGTTTCTCCCAACCAATGTAGACTTGTGGCCCATACATCTGTGACAAGGACTTCATTTCACAACTTAATTGCATTTGGTGCAAAGAGCCACCTTTTCTTGTCTCTTTTGACCCTACTGCATATTCATTAAATCTCCATTTGCGTTTTGTGTGAATGTGCCTATATCCATATCCCTTTCACTGCACCGTTCATGATTTGAAATACTTCTGGTTTAGTTCCTTCAGTTGCACTTTCTCTAGAATGGAGAGTCCTGCCCCACTAAGCCATTCCTTCAGGAAAGCGTTCTGTACATCATCCGTGTTGCCTTCCCTGTAACCTGTTCTATTATTTTCTCATGGAGATGTAGAGTCCAAAAATATACACAGTGGTCAAGGTATGGGTGGATAATGGATTTATAGAGTGGAGTAATAATGTTCCTATTTCATTCTCTGTTCCCTTTTGTATTATTTCCTAACAATCTGATTGTTTCATTTGTAACATTGGAGGTCTTTTTGACAGCTGCTCAGTGTCAAGCTGATATCTTCCTGAAACTATCTACTATAATACCAAGATCTAGTGATTGACAGCTAAGAACCCATCATTTTCTGTGTGAAATTAAAACTAATTTTTCCTTAGTCTGGAGCTGTATCTGGTGGGTGGTGGCTTTGGGAAACTCGTAAGTTTTTTTTTCACATCTTCGTAGCTGACTGCTCTTTTCTGACATGAATAACCTGGTGTTATCAGCAACCATCACCTCACTGCTCACTCACTCAATGTTTAAAGTACTTTATTAAAACAATGAGCAGCATGAGTTCCAGTGCAGGTCCTTGGGAATCTCCACTGGTGACCTCACTTAGCTGTGAAAGTGACTATTTATTCCTATCTTCTGTGTTGTATCTTTAAAATAGATTATTTTTTCAATGTACAGCGTTCCCTCTCGTGCTGTTGTTGCTCAGTTTTCGTAAGAGTTTCTGATGATGACTTTGTTAAAAGTTTTTTGGAAATCTAAATATCCTATCAGCAAGATCACAGTTATCCATGTTTGTTTACCTACTGGGGGTCTTTCAAGAGGGCAATGAAGGGTGACTTCTCTTAAACAAAAAGAAGTCTTGTTGACTCCTCTCCATTATATATTATCCAGTGTCAACTAATTYTCTATTTCATCGTATTTTCTTCTAATTTTTCTTACTCAACTGTCAGATTTATAACTTTTATTTGCTTATAATTTTTTTGTTAACATACTTCTAAATAACTTCCTTTAAAAATATTGATTTCTTTGCCTGATTTCTTTGCAACCTCTTTGGATATCCAGTATGTTTGAAATATGGTCATTCGACTTCTGTGCAAGAATATTTGTGATGCAGAGTGTCCAGTCCTGTCCTTGTTCTGTGAACTGTGCTCTTCATTGATCTCCGCTTGTTCGCAGGGGTCCGTTGCTGGGTTGGTTATAGCCTTGCTGACAGCAATTCCATTTTCATACATCAGTGTTCATATTCCCCATATGGTGTCCTAAAGAGCATGTGAAATTTTCCATCCGTAGCTTGTATGGACAGAAGTATATCTCTTTTCTGGCAGAAACCGAATCTATTTTGAGGCTAATCCATCTCGTTTGTTGGAATGGGCTGTATCTTTTTCTTAGTTTATTCAGTAAATATTCATTTATTCCACAAGATGCCATTCATCCCTGTCTCCTTAGTATTCAAGTGAGATCTGTGTTCACTGTCAGTTATTTCATAACAGCTGGTGACAGAATGTGCTTTAGCTGGTAATTTCTTCTGGGTATGACTAGATTAACCATATCTTAGACAAAAGAGCTTAGAAGTTTCTTCTCTCCAATTAACAGGGTAGGACAAAAGTATGTGAGTGAAGCAGGTATGTTTGTTGAATCTTGATTCAATTTGAAGACTTGAAGTATTATAAATGAATCGACACCTTTGCCTTTGATAACTCTGCCCGTCAGTAAATGCTTTCTTCAGTGTTATTTAAAAAGTTGTTTGGATATATGGATATATATAYTCTCCTCTTGTAGCTATGGGTGACGAGTGGTACTTATCTAAAACGGGCCTTCATCTTACGGTGGATTTGCTTCTTAACTGACTATCGTTAAGACTACTTCCGTGTCTCCCATGATATTTCCACAGATACAGTTGTTCTTGCTATTAGATCAGTCACTGCCATAGCCTATAAGCTGGCAAAAAAAAAAGTTCTTTTGAGTGCAAACCATTCTTTTTATGCAACATTCTGCATTTCAGAACCATTCAGAATTGGTCATCCATCTAGTCTTTTACACAGTTATTTTTGTGATCCTCGCTTTGATTTAAAAACATAACAATTTGATTAATGAGTTGCTTTTGCTATAAGCTCTACTAACTGTAAGAATACTGTCATTTATACTTTATTTGTAGCTTTTTATAGCATATAATCTGGACTTAATGTTTTACACTTACCTACTATTTCACAAGCACTTTTTCCCTTCAGGTCCTTCCTTTTCTTTTCTTAGAAAATAGGTTCTTTGTAAAATGTGTTTGGTTTTCCTTGGAATCACTCTAGCAGGTTACAAGAAATTTGTCCTTTGTCATTGCTCTCTTTCATTGTTTCTACAGTAGCCCTTCAAAAGTTTTCTTTGGTGGTTTTCTTGGGTTTGTAAACATACTTTGGAGTTTCCAGTGAGTGAGACCCAGATATCATTTAGGTTTTTGGCAATATCCAGAATGGTAGTATGTTCACAGGTCACAGAATGTTCTTCTGAAAGATTTCCAGATTTTGTCATAAAGTTGCTCAAAATGGGCTTTATAGTAACATGAGTCATACACATATCTCATGCTTCTTTAGAAGGCTGTCCACTAGCTCTTTCTGTGTTGTTCAGCTCCCATGTTTGTTGCTCCAAACTGCACAAAAATTCAGCAACATCATATTAAAGAGGGCAATAGGTATAGATACTAAAGAAACATATTTTTTACCATATCAACTGTCTCATGTGAAATTCCATATAGGTGTCAAGCATTGCAAATAAATTGATCTGATCTGTTTGCCACCTCAGGTTATACTTAATACATTTACTTATTACGAACATTGGACTAAATTTGATTTCATCAAGGATTTCTCTCTCTCTCGGAATGATTGCAGATTTTAAAGGTTATCTGTCCAAATAATGCCTTTACTTTTAAATTATGTCTGCGTGTCACCAAAAAATAATACCTACAGAATACTGCCTCATCTACAAAGTTACTTTTTAGAGTAAAATCTCTGTTTAGTTTCAGTGTGTGTGTGTGTGTGTATGAACATCTAGGCTCTTCCTACGTGAATCCACTTTCTGTGGTATGTTGTGATGAGAAAGTCAAGCAGCCAAATCAAAAAAGGTGATATTAAGATACAAAAGACTGATTATGAAGTTTCTATGTGTGTGTATATCAATTTTACAATATATATTTTTAATATATGTAGACATATATTAGAATAAATATCTTTTAAGATTATGAAATCAGTCTTAAAATCAGTTGGGAGGTAATAATACATTTCTGGAATTTAGTTTACTGTGTCATTATTGAAGTGTTTAATCAAAGTAAGCAATAGAACTCTGCACACCAAACACAAATTCTGGAAGTCTGTTAACTGTGTTTGAATTCTTGCAGCTGCACTGCAGTCTTGTTCACCACCTGCCCACATTGATCCTCTGACTGGCTGTGCTAGTCCTACAGCTTCGACGTACACCCACTGCAGCTTTTCCCAGGTGAGTGTAGCACAGTGAAATCAGGTGAGAGCAGAGGAGACTGTATGATGAACTGTAGGTTTATGGACTTCTGGAGTGAAGGATATAAATTTGAAAATTGGTCTGCTTGAGACAATGAAAGTAACGTGGTTTACAAGTATCTATTTCAAATAAGCACTGGACATTAAACAGGTAGTTTTGTAAATCAAGTTGGGTTTCAGGGTAGCAGCAGAGTGGGTGTCCTCATCAGTGGAGTGGGTTTTTTTCTGTATAAGTTTTTTGCTTGACTTCACCAGAATTCGTTTTTGTTAATGAGTCTACATTTATCTTTGAAGAATGTCCTTGCCTGGACAAAAAGAGATTCTTTAATATTATGAAAATACTGGGAAACAGCTCCACTTTTTTGTCCCAGACAGCTTTCTGCAGTCCTGAGTTTCATTTGATGAATGAGAAAAACTAAGGTGACTTTTGGAATTGGCCCCACCTCAGAGATGTCTTATTAAAGATAACTACAGTACTTACTGTAAATGCTTCATATAATTCCATCGGAAACTGCACCTGCTTTGGAGGGCCTGGCTTATCAAATACCAAAAGATCTGAAGTAAAAACACAAGGGCTTCCTTTTCTATTACAGCATAATGCATATACTTTTTTTTTTAACTCACAGAGGACAAGCAGAGCAAGTTATGCTTATGTATGTTGAAAAAGGGTTGACCTACCCAAGCTTGATCATCCAGTTTCCTGTCTTGCAAATATCAACCTTTGTCTTTTATTCATGATTTTTTTTTATATAAGGTTATCCAAGATGGCCAGGTTATGGCCAGGATAACATGTTGGTGTAAGGATATAAATAACCACAGCCAATCATGCCATTGATACTCTAGTATTTATTTTTCACACAGTGCATCGTCGTCCTCTCACTTTCATCATGAGCTTCTTTTTCATCCAGGACATGAGGATCAGTCTGAGTGATGGGAAGTCACAATCAAATAACTTCTTATCTCAGAAGGCCGATATCAATGTTTGGGATAGCAAGTCATTCCAAAGGAGTCGCCGAGGGTGGTGTTGTGGGTAGATTGAAAGATAATATAAATACACTGTCCAAAGGGTCTAGTAAAAATCAGTCGTTTGGAGAAGCAAGTCCACGGGCAGTGTGTGGATTCAAAAGACATGTAGGCCACTTACTAGTGGGTGCTTTGATAATGCAACTCTAACCAGGGAACTCCCAGTCAAAAGCTGCTGGTGCATCTGGGCAGAGATTGCTGGAAGGTAATCCTCTGTGTGAGCAGCCCAAAGGCAAGCAGTGCCGTAAATCAGTTCTGCCAGGTCAGTAACTGGCTGTGTCTGAGCAGGATAACGCAAATATACAGAATGGATCAACAGGACTTTGTGAGATTTCTGAGTCTTAAAGTGGCATAGATCACTTCTCCTGGAACATGGTGACAGGGGCTGTGCAGATGGTACTACAGACGGCGGTTTGCCTGTGATTCTCACTGAGCTTTATCTTTTATCTTTTGTGTGCTCTGGGGTAGATACTTCCCCAAACTTCTGCTGAGGGATGCAGCCAGCTACAGTATTGATCATCCCGCCCTGCTTGTGTATTGATCATCAGTAACCACTTGCACAAGCCCTCAAAAGCAGTAAAATTAACCAAGCCTGGCTGACTAAGCATTTTTATTGTTCTTCACAAAAAATAGAACTGTTGCATTGTATCGTTCCACTCAATATCTTCCACCAGTTGCAGGAATTCAGTGCAATGCTGTTGAAGGGTGGTCTGCAGGGCGTTTTAGGCTGTTTGACCACACTGTGGCCTACTAGATACTGCTGGCAAAGTCTATACAAAACTGCTGGACCAGTCCAGAAGGCAGTGAGCCATACCAGCGCACTAGCAGTCAGCAAGCTGATTATCAGCCATGTTCCTGTTGGATCCAGACAGTGCTTTGTGGTCTCAGAAGGAAAAACAGGCACTGTTGGACAAGAAAGCCTAAACCTTGTGCTAGTCCTTGCTAGGAGGATCACTTCCAGTTTAGGAGAGATTAAGATAGGTACAGTTTCTTGGGGCTTGGAGGCCAGCTGCTGAGCTTGTACAGTACACACCTGACCTGCTGAAACTGTTAGGTGACCCTGACTGGAACATGGGCAGACAAGGCCAGTAAGTTAATGTCTGCCTGTCAGTTTGCTCTCCAGAAAAAGCTACAGAGAATTACCGCATGGAACGGCAAGGGGATGTACATGGTTATACCCAGACATAGTGGCTGATTAGAGTATMTCTCTTGTCAGGTTTCTGAAATCAAGGTTTCAGAGATTTGTATTACACTCTCATCACAATTGATTACAAAACTGGGAGCTCAGGTACAGCTTCATACTCCTTTTCATCTGCGTTCTCCTGAAGTGGGGTGTGGATCAGTGTGATGAATCGGTATCCTTGGGTAGGAATGAGTCTTGTGAGAGAAAACTCCTGCTATCTTCTGCAACAGCAGTTCTGGCAACTCACAACCATTAGTGCAGTATTTCCCTGCTGCTTTATCATTGGTGTGAACCAAGGCTACATACTGGATTTTAGTGATTTTGTTTGTTTGTTTTTTCCTTTTTTTTTTTTTTTTAAACTAGCAGCCCTGCGATTTGATTGTTGCTATTAGTATTGTTATTAAGCCGTCAGTATTTCCTTGTGGAACTGAAGCAAGAGGTAACTGGAAATGTAAGAAACAAATGTGGGAGAAAAAAGAAGAAAAAATAATTTCCTGATCTTAAAAGCAGTCCTAAGTAGTTTGCTTTTATTTGTAATAAGAATGATAATCAGCCATGTTATTTCAAAATGAAATTGAATCTGAACTACTTCTGAGTGATTGCCCAAGCGCTCAAGCCAGATTGTTTTAGTCCTAGCAGTCCCTGAAAAGGTGTCGTTGTGCTTTACTTCTGCGTGCACTATGCTAATCTTATAAGTGAAATGCCCATCTTCCCTTTCACTGCTTTTGTTAAATTAGACCATTTTTCCTCTTGAGCTCAAATGACCAGCAAACTATTAGTTGTTTGAGTCCTGACTTCTGAATTTTTTTATCACTTTTCATTGTTTCATTGCTGCCTCCCTCCCATGCTTGTCTGTCATATCTTCTCTAGATAAACTAAAAGGATTTAAATTATATCTTTGTGCGGGCACTTTCTCCTATTGGAAATACGTACAAGATCCTACAGTGCATCCAAGAAGGCGGTAGGTGTTACAACAGCTTCAAGCTGAGGTCCCCTAAGAAGAGGCAGAAGAAGCTGCAGTGTGGGTTTGTTTATTGGTTGGTTGGTTTGTTTGGTTGGTTAGTTTTGGCAGGGATGATCTCATCCCTGGACGGATGACTTGATAACCCAGATCTTACTTAAAATCCTAGCTACTTAAGACAGTAAACAAGCAATGCAACAAAAGTGAAACACCTTGTTAATATTTTAAAAAATACAACTGAAAAAATATTAAATGAAAGGAACTACGTTTAAACCTGTATCATAAAAATATAAAGGTGGCTTGCCTTTAATGCAAAGACTTTGCTTAACCTAAATTTCTCAAATTCTAGGTTTTATCTTCCCCTCCTTCCCCCACCCCCCCACCTCCAGAGTTCATGGCTATCTGCAGACTGGCACATCTACATGAATCCACAACAGGACTTGACTTCATACACCCAGAGGAAGGGATCTCATCTCTTTGTGGTATTTCCTGCAGGGACTTCTGATGTTCATGCTGCTGAGAGACCAAATCCTTCACTGGCATTTGATCTGATATGGCTTTCCCAGTAGGTGATCCTGTGTCTTCCTGCTCTCTAATTTACTCATCTATGGAAGTAGCTTTTTATTAACCAAGGACTAATCCTTCATACTAGATCTCTTCCAAAATAAGATTGTATTTTAAATATACCTGAGTTTCTGTTCAACATGTTCTGTTCAAATATGAATTGTATTTGTCAGAATAAATTACCCTTCCAGTGTCCTTTAACTCTGAGTCATCTCAAGAAGAAATAGCAGTATGGACACTGGCTGTTAAAATGTGATTTATCATTTCACCTGGGTAGGACTTGCTGCTTTTGAAAAACTCTTCATTGTCTTCTTTCTGCTTTAAATGTTCTTTGATTTATATGAATTCTACTAAAAAAAATATCATTGAATTGCTGACTGTGTCCTGTCATCTCGTGATGTCATTACAGTGAAGTATTTTAGTAGCGTTCAGACCTGCTCTGTCATGGCAAAGGCAGCCTCTACTACAGGGTTCTCCAAGAATTGTTTCTGACCTGAAGATCTATAGGGCTTTTATACAGATTTATGCAGACTTTGAGTTGTGCATTTGTCGGACACTGTGTCATGACAGGAGCGTCCAGATGTGAGGCTGTGACAGACAGGGTAGTTCTACAGTATTTGTTTTCATAGGTATCTGAACTCCCATTCATTTTGGGACTGGAGCATCCCTAGGAATCACCCCTTGTGTGGATGTGTATATGGACAATCACTTGAAGAGGAAAAAGATGTTACTGGTAAGTAACTGTGATTTCCTCAAGTTGTGTTGTCCATATGCACATTTACAGCATACGTACCATTTTCTCTTGCTTAAAAGTCTTGTGGTTTGTGCTGGTTTTATAGACAACAGGAATGCTTGAGTTTTAGAAGAACTGAAGGCAGGTAGATTTGCTCTATCATTTTCTATCAATCACATATGTGGCATGTGAAGGGGGTGGTTCTAATGTACCCCCACAGGTCCTACTAAGACTAGAAGTCTCTGGTTTGAACACTTGGGTGTGCTTATACCTGCAGTGCAAAGGGTATGCAGACAATGCATCTGAAGGAGTACACAGCTGCTGGTAAGTAACCTTCCTTCTCTCCAGGACAGGCAGTGAATAGAAGAAAGCAAGCGTGCCAAGAGTAAGGTGGTTAATGAAAAACAAGACAAAGTAGTAGCCTTTCTTTTTTTAATTAAACCTGCTGTTTTAACTGAAAATAACAGACAATCTTTCAAGCTTTGGGATAAACGAACACTTCAGTTGATTGCTCAGGTTCATTTCCAAAGCCTTACAGAACCAATACACATCCTGTCACTGTAATTTTTTGATACAAAAGTTCACTGTATTTTGTTTCTCCCAGAGTCCTCCAAATCAGTCACCTTATGCAGCTGAATTTCTGCCCTCTAACTGGCCTTGTAATACATCTGATGAAAACAAGAAGACAGAAGTAAATCTTGAAGCTGTGTTTCAGATTGTTGATGAGATGCATTCGTCACCCGAAGCTGAAATAGTGAAAGTGGAACCTGTGGAGAGCCAGTGTTCAACCCCTCAGTCAAACAGAGGTCAACCACTGCTGATTAACAGCGAGAATAGTGATGCACCTTCTTCAACTGAGGAAAAACAACTGCAATCTCTTACTACTGTAGCTTCAGACACATCATTTGTGATGGGAGCAGATCAAGCAGTAACTTGTTTTCCATCACAGCCTTCTGAATTTCTTTGTGCTAACCATACCACTGTGTCTGTAGAAAGTGCTGCTGCTGAACTAGTGCAAGAATCTGTGACCCCACAGGAAGTATGTGAACAACTGAGAGAACAACCAGATCACTGGCCAACTCTATCTTCTGTAATGTTTGTTCAGGAAGGACTGTTCAGTCCAGAGCAGGTAAGGGGTAAAGGGAGGTAGAACAACATCTTTTCTGAGATAACTATATTTAATAGTAATGCTAGGGTCTGCTAGCATATTCTTGCCTGCTTAAGAACTGAGATTTTTGTTTAAAATTTAGATAAATGGTTAGGTTGCTTCTGATAAACAGTTATTAAGTTTCTGTTTTCTGTGCAAAGTATAATTTATTGACATTTGAATGGTATAAAGCATCTTCATTTGTTTATACTTTGTGATGTTTGACAAGTTGTAATTGTACTTTGGTTTGCCGGTGCCTGGTCTTCCCTGTATACAAAATTGTAAGTCTCATGTGCAGTGAGGGGCGTTCTAGATGTTACTCTGTTAAGGCAGCAAATGCATACTCTACCTTTTTTGTTTTGAAAACAAAGTAAAAGCAAGAGATTGACTGTATCTGTTTCTGCTGCATGAGACCCACCTTGCATGTGGGCACTCAAAATTTCATTTATGTGTCTGTGTTGAAGCTACTGTTCTATTGTGCTATCAGTATCTTGATGCCTTCAGTAAAATTTATAGCTTGGAAATCCTCAGCTGGTGCAAACTTGATTGTTCTTAGTCATCTTTCTCTTGGGTATCTTTATAGAAAGAGATGTATATTCTGATCAAGTCTCTGCAGAGCTCAAGTCTAGACTAGACCGTTCTGCTCAGTACTGTGTAGAGAAGAGCACATCCTTGGGCGAGTGCCCACAGAGTTGGCAGTACTCCTCAATGAGTGTCCACTCATCTTAAGTGTTGACTGCACTTTAAACATTGTCAGTTTTGACAACTTTTGAAGTGCGTTTTTAGCAGTATATTTTTCCATTGTTGAAGGCTTTTGGAGTTTGTGGTCCAAACTCCCTTGTTAAGAGCTGAGGGATTAAGTGTGTGAACCATGGAGTTGTTTGGGGGGAAGGTGTTTTGGTTTTGAGGCCCCAGCACTTGTGTAATTGGTGAGAATCCAGATGTTGGTCCTGGTCTGTTTATCTGGATGTTAACTGGTTAAATAACTGGGGCTTATTCTTTGTTGAAGAGAAATTCAGGGACTATTAGGCCTTCTGTTTGACAGATTCCCTCTTTTTGTTAGAAATAATCTTTCTCTTACTAGTCTCCTCTTCCCAAACTCAAGAGAGGCAAGGTTAAGTTAACCCCCCAGCTGCCTCTTGTCTCGTGGTGTTTCCAGAGCCTGGGATCATGGCAGGTGCAGAACTCTCTAGAGAAGGCTTCTGTGCCTGTACTCCCATCAGGCTCCTACAGAGTTTGCTATCTTCCTTAGCCCTGAATCTGGAAGCCGCCTGAGGCTTTCAGTAGCTGTCAGTGCCATGTAATTCAGAGCAAGCTTACAAGTGGCCATGCACAGAAGGCAGTTTTATTACTCAGTGTAGCAGCCCAGGAGGAGCAAATTCCTCCAGTGTTAATACAGGAACATCAAAACAGCTCTGCTGGATCAGATCAAAGGTCCGTCTTGCCCAGTGTCAAGTCTCAGGACAATAGCTGTAATCTGATACATAGGGAAGAGCAAGAACAAGGCACGCAAATAGCACAGGGCATTCCTCCTCATACTTTCCAACTACTCTCAGCTTGAAGACTTGGAATGATACTGTATACTTAATCTTAGGTTTCTCTTCTGTGGACTGAAGTCAGGCCTTGAAACCATGTCAGTTTTAGCGTACAGCACCCTTTGACCAAACAGTTTGTTCACGATCTGTTGCACAAAGAGCTTCCTTTTGCTCATTTTGAGCATGGCTGTTACTAGCTTCATGTGATGCTTCCTGGTTTCTGTCTAGGAAGAGACATTCAGCTGTCATCCCTGGCCACTTTCTGCGTGTCACTTGTGATTTTACAGATCTCTTATCACAGCCTGCGCAGTAGTCTTTTTCCTCGACTGTACAGTCCTGCTGTAGTTTCCTCTGTGTGGCAGCTGCTCTGCACCTCTGGTTAGCTTTGGGTTTGTTGTCAACTTCTTCCATTTCTACTACATCCTTTTTTGAAATGAAGAGCGCACTGAAGTTGTGGGAAAACTATCCATTTTTACAGTGGCACAAAGATGTTTGCTGTTTTGTTCTCTATTTCTTTCACAGTATTTCCTAGCATTTACTTGCTCTTGTGACAGCTGTTGAGCCTTGAATTGTCCTCCTCATAGAACTAACAGTTTAGTAGAAACCTGCTTGATTCTGTTTTCCTGATTTCCTAAAAGATAGCAATTTAAAGAGCAATTCTTTACATGAAAAGAGTTAGTAGATTCAATAGTTCAGATCCAGCATTGTCCTCTTAGCCTCAGTGAATTCCTGTCCTAGGCTTTTACAGGGTTTGGCCTTTAATGGGCATATTTTATTCCACTCCTACTCATAAGAAATATTTTATTTTCTTCTTAAAGTGGAAATACAACATTTCTGTAATGCTCGATCAAGAGGAATTTGCCTCCTATTTTGTTCAGTCTCCTTGGCAGTATATCTATCTGAAGGTTGAAACTCTTTGTTTGGTGAAGGTTAATCCAGCAAACCCCATTCATGTGAGTTGTTAATTTTAGTACCTTATCTTCTCATCATGGTTCCAGCTGGATATAGGTATAGTCCAGCTGCTGTCTTGTAAGTCATGTAACCAGTGAGATGCAGCAGATTTGGCATTTTTCAATAATTGAAGTAAAAAGGCAAAACTTTCACATCTGTCAGCTTTGGTAGCTTTTTTGATTCTCTGCCAAACAACGTTTGGGACTCTGAAATTGCAGAGGTAGTAGGCCTGAGTGAAGAGTCTGTCCACAGATGTGATAAATCCATGGTCAGAAGCATCTTCACTTAAAAAAAACAAACAATAAAAAAAAGAGATGGGGAACTTGGGAACCAGATTTGTGTGGGCTAGGCTGATGCTATTAGGGTGAAAATCTTATTATTGCTTTTTTATATTAGATTACTAAAGAGTTGGTGTGTAAGATCCTATAAACACAGTGATAAAAAGGAATCTGAAAGTGGTACTGGGCAGTATCATTGCTCTTCAGTTTCCACAAACACAACTGTAAGGCTTAAAATTGGACACGGCATTGCAAGTACAGGTTCACCGGTGCAGGGGAAATGAAATTCCCTCGGTTTGCTGGCCATGCTCGTCCCTGTGCAGCCCGAGGTGTCGTTAGCGTTACTGGGCACTGCAGCATCCCCAGGTCCTTTGTAGGAGGACTGATMGTCAGGGTTTCTAGACAGCTTTAGGCTAGTAATAATTTCTTAATAATGGTTRTCCCAATATGCATTTGTTTTTTGTTTATCCAACAATGCGGTTTGATTTTTACATCCCCGTCTGATACTGCTCTTCAGGTCATAGTGTATTTATTTTTCTCTTTTTTTTTAAATAATGTCATTTGTAGAATTGTTTCTAGAGCAGTTGTCCTGTGGAGTATCCAAATTAGGATGCTTACTTGAGAAGTCTTCCCTTCTCTCACTAGTTGGTGAAGGCTGCTTATTCATTTTTCTAGAACTTACTATTATGTAAATGTCGCCAGGATTGGAGAGGTTTAGATGATCACTCTTGAGTTTTGGATTCTAGCTGGTGGAGGTAGTGAACTACAGTCCTCCTTCCTTCTCTTTGTTTTTATGCCCAGGCAGGGGTTGTGGTTCAGATGTTGGACAAAAGGCATTGCTAGCCAAATGGTTTTCACATGGCCTTGTTAATAGTACTAATGCAATACATACCGACAACACATTTCAAAGAACAAATACTACAGTAAAGTGGGTATCTAGCAAGTGCAGGAGGCTTATGTGGGCTCCCAATCCCCCTGACATTGTTCAGATTAGAAAATTAATTGTATCCCCTGAGGAATGGGAAACTAGCTCTCCCTGGAGTATTCAGTTACTGTATTTGCACAGGCCTTTTTGAATATTATTATACAACTTTGTCAAAGAATGTATATGTATTTCTATTAATATGCATATACATTGCCTTTTATATATTTAACATTGAGTAATGACAGACTCTAGGTGGAAAGTGTGAGTTTTGGAATTGCTAGTATCTTATTACCAAGTGTGATGACCTTTTCTCTTCTGTAAACTCACACATACATTTTTCCAAAGCTTTTTTTTCCTTAATAGAAGGAAATGTTGCAGGCTCTGAACAATCATTCATCTTTAGGATATTGATTGATAGGATATTTGCAGAAGAGATGGATATCCTAGAACAGGTGATAGTGAGAAAATCTTTCTGTCTAAAGGTAAACTCGAAGTGCTTAACTTTGGGCCTTTACTTACTCAGTGGAATAGAAACACAACTTGGTTGTTTGGCTTTTTTTTTTTTAAACCTACAGATTTTTGCCGCATGATCATGGCAATATACCAGTTCAGTAAATGGTTACCTGCAAAATACATATGGAGCAGCAGCAGAGGGCTCCAAAAAGCAAGCAACACATTATAATTTAATGTCTTAACAATTGGGTGGGGTCGGGTGATATTTCCAACCAGAAACGTGTGGCTCGCATGTGTAGTTTTGCATCACAGAGCTCTGTCAAGTTGTTTGAGCTAGATCTGTCATTACTAATACACGTGTTGGTAACAATGAGTGCACCTGGATTTCTTCTACCTTATTTCTTACAGCTAGTTTGATAACTCAGGGCAAAGCTCAGACTGTGAGGACATGTACCTTAACTTTGTATACTCTAGTTTTCTGATTTCGTGTTTTGCTTAATATGACATTTTGTAAGAGCTTGAGTTTCAATTTGGTAACCTTAATTCTGAGTTAAAAACACTTATTATGTAAACCATTTAGGCAGTGTTCAACACTTGCTAGATGTTCTTTTGGAGTGGGGAAGAATAGTTATTATTTTATCCCTAAAGTGATTACAAGAGAATATGGAGTGATCTTTGGTTTTATTTCTTTTTTTGTTTGTTTGTTTTTTTAAGGAGAATACTAGTGTTAAATGTGAATCCAGTACGTCAGAGACAGAAGAGGGAGAATTCAGTTCAGGAACTGAGCCTGTAAACAAATCTGCAGAAGAGACAGACTCATCTGTAAAACCTACATGCAGGAAAAGAAGACACAGTTCACACAACGGGAAGTCCCCTGGTAAGAAGAGATTCTACATTTTTTTAGAGATTACCGAAATTACAGAACGAGCTATTATAGAAAGGGGAGATCAGAATAGTTTAGTTATTGTCTGCAGTGTAAGTACTTCACTGTGCCTTCAGTTAAAATATTATACTTGTACAGCTTCTTAGTATACTTACATACTTATAGTATGCTTCTATAGATATGCTTACGCTAATTATACTTATGTGGAAAAGGGTACAAATTATATCAGTAAATAAAACCTGAAGTTCTGGGAGTTGTGTCAGAAACCTGGATGTCACAATATTGAGATGAAGCCCGTAGATATGTTCGCTGGAGGGTGACAGTGCTATGAAGAAGACACTGAGTAATGAGGTGACTATTGAAGTAACAGGGAAAAAACCACCAAACTGATGAAGTTAGTGTAGAAGTCCAAACCTTTTGTCTCAGATCACTAATTAAATTTTGTACCAGTCTGCTGAAATACATGAGAAAACCAAGCAGCAGAACATCTGAGGCCAAACAATTCACAAATCTAGTAACTAAAGGAAAAACCGAAATGCCTACAGATTAGAGAGACGTAAGAGAACACAAAGAGTGCTTTGGATCCATTCTAGAGGAAAAGTTGGTGCAGCCTGCAAGTCTCACAAGAAGCTATTTCCCTCACAGATGTTCATCAAAGAGCTGATTGCAGAGTTTGAAGAGCTGTTGCTCACTTCAAAGGGTAGTTTCTAGATTCCAGATAATAATGCTCGTTAATAATTCATCTCATAACGCCCATCAGTTTCAAAAATTTAAGTAAGGAATAAAGTCTTTTTGTCAGGAAGCTGAGAAAAAAGGTTGGATGCCATCTTGAAAGAAGACAGGCTTTTGTTTAAAACACAGAATTGAGAGTTCTTGTTCAATTACTTCCTGGTATCATGGATAATTAGCAAACTTCCTAGCTTCTGTATCTAAAGCAAAACATTTGCTTAATATGCCAGTTGTAAAGTTATGTACAAGAATGTTTTGGAAAGCATTTCCATGGGATTGTTCCTGAGAGATGAAACACTGTTACGCTAATGCTAATTAGCAATAATTAGCATAGTGTCTACTCTCTGGGAAATGTGGTAGTCATCCAGGTCTACGTTTCCACTGTTGTACCTTTTAGGCTTGGTGTACGTGTAAAGGGTAGAGACAGACAGCACACCTGAGCCAAACATGGTCAGGCTCAAGATGGCCCAAAATAAATTGGGCACATCATACAAGCCTTGAAGCTGGCATACCCCATCTCCTGGATTTCAACTGTAAGCCTGAAGCAGACAGGTTTAAATATAAGCTGACTTCCATTGCTCTGACTACATGTTTTTCTGTCAGTACCTCCTTTTGTGTGTGGGTCTTTGGAAACAACTTATTCCTCAATCTTTCTGTGCTAAAATATTGCATCATGAAAAATTTCCAGGTGTTTCTTCACAACTTATCCTCTGAAAGTGGTTGAGTCCTGTCCGTCTTCCTCTTGTCCTTTGGGCGCTCATTTGCAAGTTTTCTGAGCCTGCACTTTGATACGTATCCCGCTATAGAGAAGGCTTTTGTTCCATCTATTTCAGTAGGCTGCTGACATGATTCACTTTTCTTGTTATGTGGTGACTCCAAGTTCTAGATATCACACAGCGAGAGCCAACATAATGTGGTACCAAAGGCCACTGCAATGAAGATGGAAGGAAAAGTCACTTCTGTGACTGGGAGCAGCTCTGGGCCGAAACCAAGGTGATAGTCTGTACAAATGAGCCAAGAATCAAACCCTCCCTTGTGGAGAAGGCGTTACTTTCCTTTGAAGAACTAGACCAGATTTCTTTGCCTTTTTGCAGCTATGCTGTAGCAAGAGAGACAGCTGGTGTCTTACTAAAATGTAGTCCCCAGGATTTCCCTCCATAGCTGCCAGCCCATCTCTGCAGCATCATAAATCACTGAAATAGGTTATCTGTTTTCTTCAAATGAAAAAYGATATATTTATCCAACTTTCTCAGCTAAATTCTAGTTTACCAGTTTTAAGAACATCCTGCCAAACAGGGTGAAGGTGATAGGTCTCTCTAGTCCCTTGTCCTGTCTCCAACAGTATCTTTGGCATTTTTGTACTATTAAGTAGACAAGGCCTCAGTAAACTTTTCTTCAATTAATTTTTCTAGTCACTTTTTGAAGCCATGCAAACATTTAGCATCCACTGTGTTTTTTGTAAGTTCATAGGTTTGAAGGTGCTGGTGTTGCATCTTTCTCCGCTACTTTCTAGTTGAGCTCATCTATAAAATGGGATTTTTGGAATAAATCTGTCTGCTTCTGTTGGCAGCATCCACACTTGCAACAGGAGGCCTTTTGGACTTCACAAATGATTGATAGGAACTCTGTAAATTCTTCACATATCTTTCCCCATCTCCTCTGCATTGTACTCCACAAGTAGCCTCAGCTAGTGAATATAGCTGTACGGGACCTAGTATCTGTGGTTTGTGCTTCCTCTTCTAAAAGAGGACATAAGAAGGACCAGGTTCTGACTGTAGAAATTTTTGTTTGCAGCCCTTCTTTCTGGAAATAGGGATCTCGGAGTGGAGCAGGTGGAATTTGTTACTTCTGGATTTAAGCGTTTAAGCTGATGCTGATACATTAAGGAAAAAGCTTGCTTTCTTGATGGCTGGCCATATGTTTTTTGTGAGTCGTCTAGTCCTTCAAATAATCTGGCAACTTCCTCTAATTTTTTTTTGCTACATAATACTGAGATGCTACTGACTCATATGAATCCATCATTATCAGACTGCAAGGTGCCTTAGACATTTACCACCCACTCCCATGCCACTACAGTTGTGTCACTATGCATTCCCTCTCATTCACTGCAAGGTAAATAGGTTTATAGGTGTAATTGCTAAGGGCAAATCTTCATTCAGGCAAGGTCTCCCATGCTATCATATGTTCACTTGAACTATTTCCTACACCTTCCAGACAAAAACAATTTCATTTAGTTTATTAGTGTTCCTAATAGGTCACAGTGAGATGTCCTACGAATGTGTTAAGAGTTAATGTGGGGACAGGCCTGGCCCTGAACTCTTCAACATCTCCTGTCTGAAGCCCAAAGTGAAGTTGCTCTCAGGAGTTTGAACTGCAGCTTCTTGCTCCAGCTCAGCTGCCATTACCTTTACTTCATTATATATTCAGTGAAGGACTTTCAAATTACCTGTCCTGGCAGTCTGCTATTTTGGATGAGAGGGGTGCTAGATGCTGTCTCCTAACTTTACAAAATTCAGAGGTGCATTTTTAACTAGCCCCCTCATTTCTCCATCCCTGTGCATTTTCAAGATTTGTTCCCAACAGAGTCTACTTAGGCAGGAGGCGAATGTCAGAAAATGCAGAACTGGTGCCTATTGGGCAGGAACTTTGTAGTATAGAAAAAGAACAAGGGCTGGAGTACTTTTCGTAAAATGTGAATGTGTCTGTTCAGAGATTAAAGTTCACACGGGTGACATTTGCAGTGGTAGCGCTGTTTATCAGGGTACTCATTCACTTTCTTGACCTGCAAGATCTGGCCATACATTGGAAGTATCTCCATCTTGCCATGGATCAAGGTAATTTTCAAAAAAGGAGTCTCTTGTTTGTCCTGTCTGTGACACCACGAGTTTTCTCTAGGATCTTGGCACCAGCTATGGCATACTTTGAGGCTAATTGTGCCTTTTATGGATAAATGAAGGTGTATGGCACAAGCAGAATGGGCATTTCTGTAGATCCTGCCAGGGGGTTGTAATAATTAACGTTTGGCAGTTGGTATTCGTGGTAGTGAGTGCACATATAAATAATATATCTTGAAGAATGGGAGCATTTTTCCTAGTTTGTTTTGTTGTTGTTTTATATTTAAAGTTCTGCAAAATTAGAACAATTCCTGTTCTTTAAACAGTAGGCCTCAAATTCTCAAGTTACAGTCTGCCTTTCAGGCCATATTTTATAGTACCTGATAGAAGTACAATTGCTATGTATGCTGCCAAGTGAAACCTATACAAGGACTGATACTTATTCCCTTTTCTTCCTAGATCTCCATCTGCTGGTAGATGTAGCTTACAAGCGGGGGTACTTTCCGCAGGAAGAAACAAGAGAGTGAGAAGTGGGTGACAAGTATGTGAAAATGTGCAGCAGCTGCCAGCTGGGTTCCCTTGTCAGACTCCAGCGGCAGTGCTTTGCACACAACAGCACTTTGGATCATTTCAACTGTGGTTTTTAAGAAAAAAAAATCTATTTTTTAGCTTTCATTTTAACTTTGTAGGGTATTAGTCGCTCCATTTTTTACACCTCTTCCATTACATTTTCTGCCGGTTAAGTTATAAAGCATCTAGTGGTCAGATTATTTAATATGAAGTAATTAATTAGCTGCTTGTACTCTTTGAAAGTCTGAACTTTTTGTAAACAGGAAGCCTTAAAAACTTTCTCAAAACTTTCTTACTGGGAAGCAAATTGTTTTTAGTGCTGTATTTAGAATCTTTTTATTTAACATTGTTGGAAGCTGCAGTATAATCAACATAGATGGTGTTTGGTGCTCTCACTGTCTCTGCTTGAAGTCATACTGTGGCCCTTTAGTGGGAATTGTGTATGAAACAAAAGCGTAGGAAAGTCACAAGATTCTAGGCCGGAATGGGTCAGGGATTTCAGGAGAGCTGCTATAGGAAAGATGAGCTAATTTTCTGAGTGATTAACCAGGAAATGCTCTTCCTTCCTAAACCAATGCTCTGTTTCAGCAGCAAGTGTATCCTTTCTGGTGGGTATCCATTACATATGACAGCTGCTGATTTTTTACATTAATGGGGAATTCTTCTCTTTTAATAATTTTCTTTTGATTCTGATGGTATCTGTAACGATAAGTTATTTGTTGTTTTAGTACTTCGTTTTAAATAGGTCTTCAAAAGAAATGTTTAACTTTTAAAATATGATTGTATTTATACTGATAGTAGATCTTAAGTTTTTAATAGCTATGCATTTGTATTTATCTTAATATACTGTTTGACGGATAAAGGGGGCACATTCTATATTTGTGGTGTTAGAGAAATACATATGGAAGAGCACTTAAAACATAAGTTTAACTGCTTCATGCATGTTCATACTTCTTTTATAATTAATTAGAGCCAGCCCTGAGCAAAATGGACAAGAAAGGAGCAGAGAGAATTTGTCAGGACCACCTCAGTTAGGCCCTCCAGAGCTTTGGGTAGCTTCCAGCTGTGGTCAGGATGTCCTAAGCGAACACTGCGCGGTAGGATGAACTGAGGCGAAACCTTTAATTATTCATCAACAGTCCAAACTAGACAAATGCAATCTGAGGATGCTTTTAGGTAGGGCGAGTGGGAGTGTTATCACACTGATTGTCCTCGGATTTGTTATTCTTTATCATAGATTACATATGTGCAGTGCAATTCCAGTTGACGTGAGTAGTGAAAGGCTGGGTGCTCAGGTTCAAATCCTCCTCCTCAAATGAAGCAGTGTGGAAAGCATTTCTAAATGAATGAGAGTATTCAGGTAGTTAAAAGGAAAAGATGTTTGATAACATTGCTGCAGCTTTGTCACCTGAGTTTGGTTTTGTGCTCCCCAGCTGACGTGGCTGGAGACCGTTGGATAACGTGCTGTGGAAACAGCGGACAGTCTGTATGTCCTGTGGTAGTTCGTGCCATTAATAGTAGCAGGGTTTGAGAGCATCGGTCTAGCCTTCCTGGCTTCAAGGTGTAAGGAGGTGGAGATCACAGGAATTAAGCCTTATCAAACTGGAGCTGCTACCTCTTTAATTCAAATAAAAGACAAAGGGAACTTCTTAGCTTACATTTCTTGCTCCTATTTACCACCAAAAGATTTGATACGTTCGGAGATTTAAGTTAGGGGAGCCTCAGTGTCTTAATGCGCTATGATTCTAAAGACAAATGATGAAATCTTAGTATTAAAATTTTTTAACATGCTAATTTTAAAAGGTTATGGAGCTGGATCTTCTGCAGTACCGCACTTTCAGAATACACGTGCATGTAAACTCTATTTATCCTTAACCAACTCACCGATGTGCTGTGAGAGAGCACAGGAGAAAGGGCACTCGCTGCTTTAGGAAATGAGCATAATACTGCACGAGGCCTCACAGATCTCGGGTAACTCTAGATTGAATGTCTAGCATTTGAGCACCTTAACGTGGATGTAGTTCAGTCAGTAAATAGTGAGAAGTAACTTCTGTAATAAGACTTTTTAACTGTATTCTTGTTAATGGGAACAGAGTGGGATTTGGTTTACCTCGAGGATGTTCTTTTATACTACTGCTTAGGCAGCACGGTTGCAATAAATTAAACTTTTCAACTGAAATGGGTGTTGCATTTGTATTTCCTCTGTGTTTTAAATTACARATGATAGAGTATCATAGCTGAAAAAAACACTTCATGTTTCAGTAGTTCTTGCTGACACTTTCATCAACAAATAACCATTACCACATGGACAAATTTAAGAAGAAGCGGACCAATTCGTCGTTTGCGTAATTTATTAATTTCTGTGGAGTGACTCCAGGCATTAGTTTGGTTGCATGTGTAACAAAAAAACGCTCATTAATCTGTTCGCTTTCCTGCACGTACTTTTCCAGGAGCACTGGGAGCGACAGCGAGCGGCTCCCAGAACGGCTGGATGGGTCCCCGCTTTCTGTGCAGGGCGCGTTGTTTTTGCGTTAATTTCGGAGAGCCCTCTCCAAGCACCGCTCCATCCCATGCCGCCTTACACATTTCCAGTCGCAACCTTACTTTGAGGTTATAGGTCTGACCTATAGTATTATTCACCTCTCAGTGATGTCAGAGGAGAATAACAGTTGAATTCCAGACCTCTGACATCAGCCTGACCTGAAACCTCCTCGCAGTAGCAACTCGAAAAGGGCGACTGAATCTAAATTAGCGAGAGCCGAAGAAAGGCAGCGCGTGAAAGGGCCGGAGCCCCCCCCGGGGCCGGAGCCCCCCCGGGGCCGGCGGCACCGCGCTGCCATGGGCCGGGCGGCTCCGGCGCGGGGCGCGGCCGCCCTCCGCGGGCCGCCCGGGCTGGCGCTGGGCCGTTGCGGCTCGGCGCTCGCTGCCGTGCCGGCGTGCCCCTCCGCCCTCGCCAGGCCCGGGCACCCGCTGCAGGCGGGCGGCGGGGCGGGAGGGGGAGCCCGCGGTCCCGGCCCCGCGGGGGGGCGGCGGCTCCGGCTGCTCCACCCTCACTTTGTGTCAGCAGGTAGGAGAGCGCCGGCCGTCCCGGGGGAGGACACGGCCAGCCGCAGCCTGCCTTCTCCGGGCGTCCAGCTGAAGTATTTATTTCGAGTTTTACCTTTTTGTCTGGAAGAAAGGCTTTTCCGCAGGAGCTCTCGGGGCTGTCCGGCGTCTGGCAGCCCCTGCGCCGGCTGGAGGGATTCGCCTGCCCGATAATGGTCAGGCAGCCTGCCGGGCTTCGCTGCCGGGTCGCTGCTGATGTTCCAGGTTTTATTTTCCTTCGTGCTCCCCGCGTTTAGAGCCCATAACTGCGTTTGCTGTAGCGAGAGGAGAGGCTTCGGTCTTTTAAAGGAGTTTTTCCGAAGTGTTTTCGGGTTCTTTCTCAGGTCTGTAGATTACATGCGGACACTTCACTTTCAGCCATGCCTGCCCCAGGAGCTTTCTGTCTGCAGTAATTTTCTCCCTTTGATCTTGCTGGATTCTCTTTCGGGCTGTGGAGCTCCACTCGCACTTACCTGCCTGCTGCATGTGTGCGAGAGAGATTTCTTTCTCTTTTTTTAAATATTATTTTATTATCAATACCAATTTTTAAATTTTTTTTTATTTTAAAAAGACCAAAACCAAACCACCAGACCCACCCAGTTTTCTTAAGCTACTGGAAATAACTTTTGCCTAGGATTTACAGCAACATTTCCATCCGTCCCGGCCCTGCAGACTCCAGCAGGCAGACTGCCTAACAGGTTTGCAGATCTTTTTTCTTTTTTTTCAAAATCAGTTTTTCTCTTCATAGCTGTGTGATCACTGTAACTTTGGTTTTAATTGAAAACGTCCTCTGCCTAAATTCTCCCAGTTATGAAGACTCCTCAATACGTTTCATGTGACCTTTGGGCAGACCATGGAACTATATATTTTATTTTGTGGGGCCTTTAGTCGGGATTTTCTTAATGTGTGCTTGGAAGTGGTCATACCGGAACTCAGGCGTGCACAGAAATAGTGCGAGAGAAACCAGATATGCTGTAACTTTTTGCTTGATACCTGTTTGGCTTGGTGTCTAAACTTTTAAAGTGTTTTGGGGCCTTTTTATTTCCTGGGAACTTGAAACTATGAAGAGAAGCTCCGTGCTTTATTAATTACCCTGGAGAACTGCACCCGCAGTCAGTCTCTGAACATGGATGGCTAGGAGAAAAGTAAAGGTGATCTCCAAACTTGAATGAAGCACTTCTGGCACAAGAAGGATGGAAGGGATCAATGCAGTTTGGAAGAGAACGGTACAGAAGCAAACTTTCTTTTCACCATAGATTCCTGCATAATTTCTGAGAAGGATACCGATAATTGCCGATAACATTCAAGGTGAAGAACTTGAGCTTATCTTGTGGGAAACGCTGGCAAGAAGGTGAGGTGTCTCTCAAGKGTATTTGAGATGGATGTTTTGAACCTGTGGATCTTCCTAACTCTTGGGCAGGAGACACGAGGACGCCACGTCCATGGGGAGATCTCCCCGTGCCTCATCTCCGTGGGACTGACGAGTTCCTGATGCTCCCTGGTGTTCCGGTATATCTGAACTGATTTCTTGCTTGCAACCTGTTTCGCTGATCTTTCCGGATTTATCTGCTGGAGGAGGGACTCATAATTTAGGATATTTTTTTTTAGTTTGTTTGTTTAAAATATGCCTTTGAGGTCCCAGCGGCCTTTGAGCACGTGGCACCAAGGAAGAGAAACGGTGATGGCGAGAACCGGAGAAGTTGCCYGGTAAGCAGCGCTGGCGGTGACCGAGCCCCTCTCTCCTCTAACTCCCGCCTCCCCGTCGCTGGGACCGCACGCTCGGAAACCCGACGAGCTTTGCCGACGGCTGGAGCCCGCCGCAGGGTGAGGACGCGTTCCTGAGCGGTATGTGTGGCCGGAGCCCGCTGCTGCAGCTGGTAGCATGAGTGCTGGCCCCCAGCTGCAGCTGGCTGTCCTCTGGCCTTGGCTGCTCATGGCGACCCTGCAGGCAGGACTGGGCCACACAGGGCTGGCGCTGGCGGCGGCGGTCGAGTCGGAGAGGTCAGCGGCGCAGAAAGCCATCATTAGGGTGATCCCCCTGAAAGTGGAGCCAATCATCCTGGAAGGGGAGTTTGCAAACGTTGCGGAGGTGACTCCAGCCGAAGGAAAACTGCTCCAGGTAAGAGCAGCTTTATTTTATCCAACGCCATCTGCCTTACCTTCCCACTCCTGTGCTTTCCTCCTGTTTCTCCCCTTGCTGCTTCAGCTCCCAGCACAATGCATTTGATCTTATTTCCCCACTGCAGATTTATAACCGAAGCAATGAGGCATTTTTTACGTGAGCTGTCCACCTGTGTGTTTTGTTCCTTTGTGTTCCTGCTCCCCGGCCCTGCACGCTGTTTTGAGGCAGAGGGGATCGTGCAAATGGTTGATCCTTCATTSGGTCACGATCCGTAGCTGTGCTTGTATTAATGTTGAATTTTGGATGTGGTCGGTTGATCCCATGAGGATTACTGCGTATCTTAATTGATGTTATAAAGCTGAGTGTGTCGAGTCACATGTTGGGACGCTAAACATCTGACAGAAAACTTTTTTTTTTTTTGTGAAATCCATGAGGTTTTCTACACACCTCTGCTGATAGCTGGGGTTCTGTTACAGCTAAAATACACATCCAGACTTTGCCCACCAGAATGACTGACCCTGCTAGTTGTTGTCTTGTGTATTGCCTGTACCTGAAAGTTGAATTTTATCCATACAGTGGTTTCTGTGGAGTCACCACCATGTATTTTTATAAGTGAAATAAATGCTGGTTTCTGACGTTTACTAAGGAGAGAGCATCTGAACATCTCGCTGTGAGGTGCAGATGCTGCTAAGAGACAGAGCTGAGCTATTTGGTGAACAGACCGATCTCCTGCACATGTGAAGTTTTGAGCTCAGTTTCTTGAGACCTGGTGTGTACTCTCTCATTTCTGTTGGCAATTTGCTTGGCAGTCATGTGCTTTATTCTTGAAARCAAAAAATGACAAAATAGCCTGCCTTAATATTAAATCTTGACTTTTGCATGGCTTTTTCCAGTCTTGACTTTCCAAATGTGGTATGTTGTAACCTTAATTAAATTTGTAGCTTGGAAATTTAAATTAAAGCAATAAATTTTGTATAGTCTTATAAGAAAAGAAATACAGTTGAGCCAGCTTTAGAACGCGGTCACCTGTCTGAAAATGAAAATGGGCAATCTGTGACATTTATAAAGCCTGGTTTTCCACACCTTTTGAACTACTCAGAACGAAAGCTATGYTATAAAATTATATTACCATGCTAAAAAAATATCTCAGACAAATGTACTCAAGGTCCTGTTCTGTCGTGAGGCAATGTCCAGGAAAGTCAATATTTATTCCTTACAAAAACTACAGTGGTGTTGCAACTGAGCACAAAGTATAGAGCGTGGACCTTTTCGAAATGAGATGATAACCTCCATTGTGTGATGTGTGGACGTTTTTAACCAAATGCACTGATACAAAGTGGGATTTCTGTATCGCCTGCCGTCACAGCAGCACAAACGACACGTTTTGAATACTAAGCCGTGAATAGTGTCAGATTTACAAGGGGACTTCATCCTTTAAAAATCATCCTCAAAATGGAGAGGGTTGAGGAAACCCTAATCTAATCTGTTGAGTTTGTGTACACAGATACTGACCTGCACTGTAGATGTTTTTAGGCCTTGATTCCACCCCTGTGTGTGTGCAGGTGATGGTTCCTATTCCATATCCCACTGAACCCAGTGCAGAACATCAGCCGGGTCCGGTTTCAGATGGCAATGTCGGGACTGGGGGGGTCAGGCTGTGCCTTCTGCAGCAGGATGCTTGCCCGGTGCTCTGGGAAAGCTTAGTCAAGTGTACCTGTGACCTCTCATGATTATCTTATGGTACAGTTTCTAATTCTGCCACTACATATCAAAACTTGGAATATAAAAGGCCTTTTAAAACTGTTTGGGTCCTGATCCTGCAGTGGTTTCCTGCCTCTGGAAAGACAAAATGGGAAACGGAGCCGTAACTGTTAAGATACAAAATAAGAAAGAAATTAATGGGAGGAACTATTTTTAGTTCGCATTTAGATAGTCAGATATTAAATACACCTGAATTAGGCTTTATTGGGACATCTCATTTTACATGTGGTTGTCAACATCCCAATCTTGCAAAAACGTTAGGTCACGTCCTTAACTTTGATGTCATTGGAACTCTTATTTAAATAAACTTAAGCCTGTTCACACATACCTGCACAATTCATTCTTTATGTGTAATTTGGGTACATAACATGATTATCTTTACAGTTAAAGAGTTAAGAAGTCTAGTTTTTACACCATTTTTGGATATGTCTTCTTGGTTAAGTCAGACCCTGTAAGACGCAGTCAGCCCTCATGCCTGTCACAGGAGAACACAAACTGCAGAGCTTAGCTTGGAAAAGAAGAGTGGATGGCCCAGTCCTGTTTTCAAAGCAATGCTCTCTTAGTTCAGTGGTATAATAAGATTGCTTAAGGATAAGTGGTAGAGAGTTAGCCCTATATTCAAGTAAAGTTCTCTTTAACTTATAATTATCTTCACAGTGTTCTGGTCAATATATTTTTAGAAATACATTCTTAATTTAATGTAGAAAATCCTGCACGTAAGTGATGGAACCTCACCAAATGTAATTCTACCAGAACATTTTCTTGGTTTCATTTCTCCCTGCCATATCCTCTAAGTTCRTCTACAGAAACGGACTTTGATCATAGTGTGTTAAGTTCTTAGAAGCTAACTTTAAAAATATCTTCTTTACCTATTATAAAGTAACCCGAATGTCGAATTCTTCCTCACACCCCTTGCCCCTGTGACCGATTCTTCTGGGATTTGCAGGTCACCCAACAGCGGTGGGTGAGCGGGTGGGTGCCAGGCAGCTGCCGTCCGCCCCTTTCAGTTTAACCCAGGCAGTGTTACCTCTGGCACCCCGCGTGATGCAGAGGGAGAGGAATTTCTCAAGTAGGCAGAGCCACTTAAGACTTGATAGGTCAAAAAACCAACACCTTAGACTTCTTACAGAAATCGTCTTCAAGCTTGTTCAGAGCTCACGCTTGTTCAGATAGCACATGCTCTAAGCATTAACTGTTGCTTAACACAGGAGAAGTAGCGTTGTGAGCTGGTCTGCAGTTTCCAAATGGCTGGAAGTTTAGATCTCTGTTGAGCTTACTGCAGTAGCCTGGACTTCCGAAAAGTCCCAAACAATGATATTTAAAAAGAGATAGAAAAACTCAAACTACCGTATTTACTACAGAGAAGGCAAAGCAATCATCAATCACTAATAACCTCACGTGCCTACACGTAGAAAAAACATGTAGATATGTAGAACAGTGGAACAGTCTTCTTATTTAGCAGGCAAAAGTATATAATCAGTTTTCCCAACATGCATTATTTTTTTGCAAGTCTCACAATACTTTGTTTCATTTCCRTATAATCTTAGCAGTTACATAGTTAGGTAATTGTAGGAGAAAGTAAATTTTCATTTACCCACTGAGCACATTGTTTTAACTTATGACTGCAGGAAAAAACCTTGAGAACAGAGAACAAGCTCCCTAAAGGCTCTGAACCCAAAAGCAAGGATTATCCTCTTTCCTCTCCCCCCAAAGAAATACATTCTTTAAAAAACATTATTTTTAAAGTCAATCTTCAATTTAGGGTGAAACGAGTGAGACTTAGAGGAGGATCCTGAATCATCGGTTTTAGGTGTTGTGTACAATTCAGAAGCTGAAAATCAAACATAGATATATTCAGAAAAGAAGCCTGGTGTGTGTTCATAACAGCAATGATAATTAACCCTTGAAATTGCTACAATGAACCCAACATGATCATCCTGGAAATGGAGAGTGTTTCCAATGTTGTAATGCATAGTGCTACTGGAGAATTATAATCACCTACTTAACTGCTTATAGAGGGTTACGCTCCCAACCCATAAGAAAGTAAATATATTAGTAGTCTTCTATACTACTAACTCCTGGATCAACAAAAGGATGTTGAGTGCATAATGTTGACAGAGATCAAAGAAGTGGGAAAGTCTAACCAAATGATAATGGGGACTTAAATTACCTGTGAATAAACTGGTCAGATAGCACAATAAGAGTAAGTTCAAAGAAGCAATTTCTGCCTCTTGGAACAGCTAGTACTAGAGTACACAGAAAGATATTCTTGACTCAGTGTTAAGTAAGTAATGTGCAAGAACTGACTCAAAAGCTAGCAATAATTGAGCCACTTGTATTGACTGCAGCATAATAAAATTTGTTGCCTAAGTACCAAAAAGTGGAACTCTGATGCTAACCTTTAGAACGGGAAATTGCACTAAAGTGAAACAGTGAGACGAATGGCTCTTACAGCTTAAAAAAAATATCTTTAGATGTGACATCGATACTACTCAGGAAAGTAAAAGCAGTCTTGGGAAACATGCAAAGCATGGAATCAAAAAGGCAGGAGTATCCCAGTACAAATACATTGGTAGTGTTCAAGAAACCATTTGGGCCAAACAGATCTTTTAAAAATTGGACATACAGTATTAGTACAGGATTGGCACAGTATATAGCATAACCTGCAGTGTAGATTAGTATGGTATTAGTATTAGTACAGGATTTAAGTGTATCTGAAAGGTGAGCCATTAAAATCCAGATGCAGAGTAAGGAGTCTCAGCTAGAGTTAGCTGCTAGAAAAAGCTGAGCTTAGGGCTGTTTCTGAACTTCCATCCCTCTCTTCAGCGTATGCAGAGGCTGAGCTGGAGCTTTGCATGGTGTGGCTTCTCCTTTCCTGATCCAGAAAACGTGTGGTGGGAAACTGTTCTCTGTTTAAGGAGGAGTTTGAAGGACTTTAAACCTAAATCTTCCAGCTCCCCAGTGCACCGTCTGGTGCTGGTCGTTGTCCCTGTAGAATTATTTATGACACATCCTGAATTGAAGATTTTCAGTACTAAAAAGGTCACAGATCTGGAGGCCCAAGTAATTACATGGGGCAGGCATAAATAGGAGAAACAAACCCAACTGCAGCAGAGCAAAGATACATGGTCAGAAGGCTAAATCAGCAGGGCTGGAGTGAGTGACAGTCAACAGAGGACTTCTGGCCATGCACACCGGTCCTGGAGTATATCCAAGGAGCAAGTGGACATTTCCCAAAGATAAGTTGGCAGAGGGGTGAGATTACAGGAGAAGGGAAACGGGCCTCAGTCATTCCTGTTGGCTGTAGCCAGGCTGGATTTTTGGGCTGAACGGTTCTGAACCATTCTCTAATGGTTATTACTTCTTGTTCTGTGCCTCCATAAAACTAAAGTTTTGGTAGGCATTTCGTGCAGATTATGGAAGGCTATTCTGAATTGCATACAAATTCATTATTTTTAAATTAAAACTTCCAGAATTATCAAAATAATACAAATGTCACAAACTTTGTATGATCAAAGGGAGCTCTGTTGTATTAGACTTTATTTTGAACAAAAATTGGCATGCAGTTTTATGTATTATATCTCTGTATTTTTCCATGCGTAGAGCTCTCAAACATGCCTAAAAGCTTTCTGTGGACTTTCCCCAAAAGTCTTACATAGTCTGAAAACAAGCAAGTTTTGACCTAAAAGGAAAAAAAGTGCAATGGAAAACATGTAGTGTAGTCTGATCTTCAGGTCGCTCTGTCTTCAGTATCATAAAAATCTGTGCTACAGGGGTTGCCAAGAGTCAAATATATGAAATTTTGATTTGCAAACAAAGCAGAGTGGTAAGCAGAACCTCACTACAGGGGTATATGTCACACTTGAGCAATGCACATTCATATTTTATCACCTTTTTGGGCTTCCCTTCATTCTCGGTCTTGAGATTAGATATAGACAGGAGGACAGGGTATAAAGTAGGCATAAGTGGCGTGGATGGTCATGGTGGTCTCTTCTGTCTTTGAGTTCTGTGATTTATTTTTTTAAATATCTGTTTATTTTTCCCTTATTTCAGTGGCTGTAAAGAACAGGAAGCGTTGTACTGCCTTTCATTTGCCCATAACATTTTCAGACTGCATTAAGGAATCGTAATCACATCTCATGCTTCAGAGCTTCGGGCTTGCTGCCAGCATGGGTCAGGCGGGAGTTGGCCAAGAGTCGTCTTGGGACCTTTTCACCTTTTTTTTAGGAGCATTAAGGATTGGCCTTACCTCAAAACATGGTGCTAAAACATATGGGTCTGTGTTCAAAGGTAATAGAGAGAATACTGTTTCACAAGTGCTTAGGTTGTGTGGGTTACTCCCGTGCACAAGATGGAACAGATCGCCAGATTTAAGTGGAAGACTCTCTTCCCCCCTGCAGCCACCTCGTTCAAATTATCAGAAATTTTGGGTGTGTATCCTCTTCCTCTGCAGCTTGAGACATGAATCATCTGCCTAGATCAACGGATGTATTCTCACCTCATCACTTCCCTAACCCTAAAGGGGCTGGTTAAGGGCATTAGTGGCCCTTTGATCTCTCTTTTGTTCTCCATCTCAGTAATTTGGTCTCCAGTGATCAAGTGGGTTAATCTAATGTGTATTACTGTGCTCAGGATCAGGATAGTGGCAGAAATGTAATGTTTGTCATTTACAGAAATTCTGACTACATCGTTGAATTAATTCCTCTGGCCATAAACTCTATGAAACAGATTAGAAGTTTTTGCACCAACCTCATTTATGATGTGTGTTCATTTCAAATGTAAGTAAAGCAGTTTGGGGATTAAATTTGCTATTGTTTTGACAAATGGTATGTGAATTCTCGTTCAAAATTACATGAAAGAATAGAATGTCGACTTCCTACTTCTAAAGCACTTCAGCAATTCTTGTTCCATGGGGTCTTTGTTCAGCTGGGTGGATTTGCTCAGGACTGCTAGTGCGTCGCTGTAGGAGGGATACATACACTGCAGAAACTCTGAGAGAAAGACATAGGCATTGAATCAGGTCCAGATATGAAAAATGAATAGCACTGCAGTCTGTTACAGACGTGAAGTGGTTTTCCTTACAAAGGCCAAAAAGCCCAATAATAGAGCAGAGCAGGTGTAGTGAAGACAGTGGCTGAAAAAGGATTTGGGGAGGTTGCCACATGGTAGAACAGAAGAGACAACTTGAGGAGATATTCTAGGTAGTGAATGAAGAATGTTGGTACTTCCGTTAGTTGAATTTTGTGCAGGATCTTGGATAAAATGTTAATATTGCTTTTGGATTGTTTAAATATAGGAAACATCTTAAAGGATATGAAAGTCAAATAACAGAGTGCACTGTGGCAATTCCTGTGACTTTGAAGTAGAAGTTAATGCCTAGCAAGTTAGTCTCTTTAGACCACCATCCAGCATAGAAATAGAGCTTCACRAACCCGATGTTGACTATGTTTTAAAGTAGTAAGAGAGCTGACATATGTATATCTGTTATTGCTTCAGTCTTGAATCACATTACTTGCAAAATTATCTTAATAACTTTTATTTACTAAGACAGTTTTATTCCAAAATAAGTGGAACCTCACAAAGATCCTGAAGAGATAACAAGTTCCCCCTCTTCCACTTGTCATGCTGCGCTTCAGTTATCCTTTCATTCCATAAATGTCTTATTTGAATAGTAGTCCTCATTTGCAGCCGTGCTGTGGGCGCACATATGTCCCTGAATGTCAATGACAGAGACATTTGTCTAAACATTTCCCTACGGCCACAAAACTCCTGCCTCTGTCCTCCCCATTACCCTTTATTTCACCTGGTCTCATTCATATAAGCTTAAAGRCACCCCAGGTCATATAGTTCCCTTCAGCTATTTTCTTCTACTCATCTACTCTCCGAAGTTTCTTTCTTTTAACTTTGCCCCTTACATTTTCATCGTACTTTTCCTCAGAACAATGTTTATTCTTGTTATTTTTCTATAAGCGGTCTTCTTGGTCACTACTAGCACACAAAATGRTTTAGGCTGTTGCCTGGCATCATTTGCCTCCAACACTTTGCCCTCCTCCATTCTTCTCTGTGATCATCTGGTCTTTCTGTTATCTCCTTCAGAGTACCTCTGACATCTCTAAAGAGGAAGATGGCTTTACAAAAACCTGTTGTTTGTAAACTTTGGAAAAGTACATACCTCCATGAGAGATGCAGATATCTGATTTGTTTGGGTGATGGACAAATCCCATGTACTTGTACAACATGCAAGTTCTATAAGCCCCATGTTTGAAAAGTTCATCAAAATAATTTGTGTAGGTTCTTGGTTGAGAAATCGCCACATGCCATTTCTGACAGGAGCACCTACCTAGTTGTGGCCTGAGTTGGTGCCAGCCCGTGTCTTCATGCTCCATCGCTGACTGCCTCTTTCATGGTTGCTTTCTCTGTAAAACAAAGACTTTTCTTCCCTGAGAAAACCAGCCATAGCTTTCTCCTGCTGAAGACACCTGAGTGGGTCCACATGACATTGCAGAGCCTTCAACGGGCTGGTAACTTCTGTGGGCTGAGGGAGATCAGGAAACGCAGCGGTTATGGGAAGCTTCAACTACATCCACTGCACTTCAGGGAGCTGCTAGACAGGGGACCAAGAAGGGGAGAAGCAGTGCTGGCCTTGGCCTCTTCCAGGACCTCATTCAAAATCTTACTTTTGAAAAGCTGCTCTGTAACAGTGACAATAATGTATTTTGTTCCTGCAAAGATATTGAGAGGCCGAAAAGTCATCCACAGTTGTGTTTTAATTCAGAAAGGGGAGTTACGTGAAATCAAATAAGCTTGTTAAAAAGAAGCGGAGAGGGCAACTAAGAGTTACATCCTTGCAGTTGGCATGAAGGTATTTAAGGACACTACAGTAGGAATTAAGATCAAATGTACCTCTCATGAAATACTTGAAAAATGATAAAAGGATATCAGCATACCTAAAGATAAGGGTAAGAAAGTATAAGAAAGCATCCTGAAAAAGCAAAAATTTTGGTAAAATGAGAAAAAGAGAAACAAGCTAAAACAGTGAGAAGAGGAAACCAGAAATAGCTTGCAAATGATAAAATAACTACTAATAGATTTTTTTTAGTCACATCAGAAGCAGAAAGCTTGCCTAACAATCTGTAGGACCTATACAAAATCTAAACATAAAAGATGCGCTTAGGACAGCTAAACCAATAGCAGAAAAATGAATGTGATTCTTTTTCTGCTTTTATCTGTCTCAAGCTGAAATGTCTGTAGGTGAGATGGTGATGTAGATAGACAACATTAACATTATCAGTTGCTAGGATCAGATGGTATTCACACAAGAGTTGTGGAGGATGAAATCACTGAACTATTAACTATGTGTATGAACCSTTCTGTATATGTTTAAGATCACTGGAAGGTGGCTGATGTGATACCAGTTTTTCTACGGGCTCCAAGTCATCCACGAAAGCCCAGACCAGTATGCTGTAAAATCTGTACGGAGTAAGTTGGTAGAAACTATAATGCAGAGTGCAATAAGTTGATTGAAGGACCTATCAGTTGGGTAGGTCCAGCTGAATTTCCAAAATGCCTAAGTCCTCAGCAAAGGCTTTTAGGGAAGCTAAGACATGGAATAAGAAGGAGGCTCCTGGATAAATAACTATTAGAGGATAAGAAGCAGATAGTAGGAATAACTGGTAGATTTTCACAGTGGAAGAAGCTGATGACTGTAGTTCTGCAGGCGTGTGTGCTGGTAGCCATGCTGTCCTGTATGTTTAATAAGCACATGGAAACTGAGTGCTTGGTAATGTTTTAGAGCTTTCCAATACATTAACTGATCTGAATTCATGAAGACAAGGATCAGCTAAGAAGCATTGCAGAAGAACCTTATGAACTAAATACTGTAAGGAGATGCACTTGGAAAATCAGTCATTTCTTTACACTAAGGTGCTGGGCTCTGATTTGTCCATTACCACTTAGAAACTGTATCTTGTGACTATAATAGATTGTTCCACSCAAGTGTCAGCTTAGTACTTGGTGGTTGTCATGAAGACAAAGAGAACATTAGGAATGAAAAAAAGAGAGAATAAAACAGAGAATATCTTTAAGCTCCTGTAGAAATCCAGGATACATCCACATGTTGAATACTGTGTGAAGTTCCATTCCCCACACCTCTAAAAAAGATGTAGCAATATTGGGAGAGGTTTGGAGAAGAACATGGGGATAAGAAAAAGTATAAGATGTGTTTCATACAAGGAACAACTAACTGGACTAATACTCTTCTGGCTGGAGAAGAGGCAGCCAAAGGGTGAAATGAAAAAGATCTACAGAGTCATGAATAGGGATTGACTCTTAGTCTCCTTCAATATGAAAACAACGGGACATCACATGAAGCAACTAGTAGTAGCCAGGTTCAAAAGGACCAAAAGAAGTGCCTTTCATACACTGTACAATTAACCTGTACAGTTCCTTGCTGCAGGAACTGCTCTGGATGCTAAAAGTTTACAGAGGTTCAAAAAACAGCTGGAACTAATGAATGGGAGAAGACTCCGTCAATGGCTATTAAATAACCGGTACCAGTKTGTCTCAGGAAGTCTATAAAATGCAGCTGCTTGGAGGCTTGGAGAGTGTCCTGGGGAGAAGCCCTACGTGCTTGTCCTGTTCTTACTTCTCCTTCAGAAATCCATTGTTGGCAACTGTCAAAGCAAAGATCATGGGCTAGATGGACCTTTGGTCCGAATCCACACTGCTGTTCTTGTGTTCTCACCTTCTGCAGAACACCTTTTCAGCCGTTAGGCCCACCACCTTCAGCACCAGCCCCTCCAGGCCACCTCTGCTCTGTTTGGGCAAGTCTCTGTGGAAAAACTGCAGTAAGTACATCCTTCACCATCCCTTACTGACTTGGAGCTCAGCTATTCACTCACTTAGAAGGCACCATACAGTTCCTTGGGATCCATTATCGCAAATCTCCTCAACACATAGCCCTCAACGGGTGCTGTTAACCAGCGTTTGATGCCCTTGACGCTTTGGCCTTCATATCTTCCTGGGTGTGCCATTTCTATCCCTCGTCACCCTCCATCTGCATGTGCKCTATTGATGGGATAGTAGCCATTGTAATTTAGTCACGTATGCCCCCTGCCTTTGTCTGTTCTTTAATGCAGTATTACTCACCTAATGAAATACGAACCCAAATGTTGCTATAGGTTCTTATTTTTCAGAGCAATGCCTGCTCCCCAGAATGGCTCAAGTGACTCTGTTTGTGTGTTCTGACTCTTACGTGTCCATCTTTGTATCCAGCCATGCCCTGCTCGCTCACAGCCTGAAATGCATAAGTGATGGAGGAGAAAATCCTGTATTCCTTAAGAAATAGCACAGTAACTTCAACACCAATGGCGACAGAGGCAGACAGTCCTATATGTGATAGGGCCAGGCTGGCTGTATCTCATGAACATAGGATGAGATGTGGAAGTTCTTGGTCGTAAACCTTCACTACTAATTCTCATCTTTAATAGCTTCATAGCTACGTTTGGCCTCTTCATGATGGTCATCCCCCATAAATTTGTTGTGCCCCTTTGGAATAAAGCCTGTCTTCCTGTCTGGCAGGTGTACCAAGATGACTTTAGGATTTCTCAAGATCTTGTTAAAAAACAAACAAACAAACAAACACAAAAAAAMCCTCTCAATTTTTGTGAGTATTTTGCCCTTTTCATTGCAGAATGGACAACCATTCTCCTTCTGAATTATGCTACCCCAGTTTGGATACTCCTGTTTTGGCAAAGTTCAGAGTTTGGGCAACCACATTCTAGCAAGGTGGATAATTATATTTATTGAATTATTTTATTGAATTTTATTTGTTTGCTGCATGCTCTCCATTTGTGATTAGATTAGGTGCTCAACTGAGTATATTTCTCCTAATATTGGGTTGACATTGTCCCCAACTCTAAATAGCCTTCAGGAATGGCAAGAATGGTCCCGTAGGCAACACTAGATGTGTCTCTTGTGACTCCTGACTTGGTACATCCAGTGTGCCTTTAGAAGTCTAGTCTTCCTAAAGAGGTAAATGTCTTTATGGAAGACTTTCTTCAAAGGTGTAGACTTCAAGGGTGTAGACTTGTAGGATGCACCATGTCTTTAACTCACGGAAGAACTCGTGCTGCTTATGTTCTTTAGGAATCTTATCTTTGGTACTGGCAGAAAGACCCCAATATCAGGTGCATTCATCAGGAATATCATTCCTCTCCAATGACATTAGCCAACGCTGAAYTCCAGAACCTGTGACAAAACTATTAGCAGTTCTGTACATCTAAACCTTCGWGTGCACCTTGCAACATGCTGCTCCTGTGCACCGGACCTCAGGATATAACCAAGAGATCTCACTCCTTCTGCCTGTTTCTGCCATTTCTGTCCTCCCTCTTCCCCCATGTTRGGCACAGACAGACTGGGCCACAGCACCCAGTCAGGTCTAGGGAGCAAGAATCAGATGTATGCTGTTCAATCTCGGAGCTTGCTGACCTTTCCAAGGACCTCTGTCACAAGATGCCGTTGTGGCAGGAGACTGCTTACTAGCACTGAATGTATTCATCCCTCCTCACGTTCCCAATGCGTATTGTACATTGTAGGCAACAGAGCCTGCGTCTTTGACACCTACCAGAGTGTTTGGGTAGAGTACATGCTCTCGGGATTTAGCTTCTCTTTATAATAACCATATCTCAATAACAGTCAGATATTCCTGTGGTTGAAATAAGAGCCTCTCTACATATTAGAGAATATATTTTTTTTACAGGTCTGTTGGCATATATACCTCTGTTCTTACCTAGGGAGTGAATCACGGTAGCCTGAGAACATCAGGTATTTGGTCACCAAGAAGACCAGTTGATGTGTTAACTCAGAAATAGTTTCAAACCGTTGCCAACCATACCTTTTGCATCTTAAGGTCTTCATGTTCACGTAATGTCAAACAAGATATTCTGAGGTCCCGTCCTTTCTGTTGGAAGCCATGGAGCCAGGGAATCTAGTGTGCCTGGTGGGAACCCAGTGACGGGAATGCTGAATGTATCAGTGGTAAAAAGCTGTCTTAGCTGACAAATGAGAAATGCGGGATAATGTCTGAGGGGACAGTTTGCGGAAGCTAGGGCTTGTGCAAAACTGACTTCTTTTCCTCAGATGCCAACAAGGACTGGCTCCATTGCCTATAGGCCAGCCTGTTTCTTGGATTCCTGGTAAACACATTCCTGGTTCTGTAGTCTGAAGGATTAATCGGTATCTGTCTAATCCTTCTTCCCCTGAAAGCCTACTGCAAGATAAGGCAAGATGCATTAGYGGCAATCCTGCAGACTTCTGGCTGGAACAGGCTGAGGAAACACTGAAGCCAGAGTTATCAGAGAAGCTTGCCCAGCCTCCTAGACTGACTCGCACAGCAGTCAAGACATTTGCTCCAGTCCGTCCTCCGAACTCCTACCTCTAGATTTTGATGCTAGATAATGGTTGTTATTAGAAGTCTGTCCGATTTTAGACCTCTTGTCCCTACATAGACCTGTGTKTCACTGATTCTGGATTGTTCACTGGGACTAATGAGCAGTAATGTATAGATTACATCAGTCAGATACCCGAGCAACTATTTCTGTCCATCTGAGGGATTTACAATTTTCTTTGACCCCACGGTCCTRAAATTCTGTATGGAGCTTTGGTAAAAGAGTGTTGATCTCTGTCCCTGCATGGGATGTTAAAGCAGGGTCTCACCATCCAGACAGCGCAATAACATGAGCCTGTGGCAGCTTGTTTATTATGCTAACCATGTTCTTAAATGTGACTTCCCTGGTAGCAAGAAGTTCTGCCAGAGGGTGAGAAAGACCCACTGCTAAATGTCTAACATGCAGTGTCTTTATTCCCCCTTCCCAGATAAGGTTTCTCATATGCTTTCCTGAGGTCATATCTCAGTTTCACTGGAGACAGAAAATAGCCCTTCTCTTCCCCGCAGCGAACCCCAGACCTTCATGGACAAAGTGGTATGTCTCCTCAGACATYTGATGTCAAGCAGACCATCTCCTTCCTGTCTGCACAGAACCAAACCCGTCAGGTGGCCTCTGTTCATTTGTATCATGAACTGGGAGATAAAGAGGTGCAGTGATACTGGTAATTGCATAACATATTGTATCAGGAGATGTTATGATACTGCCTAAGTGTTCGTGCCTCTGGCCGTCAGTAAATTCCAACAAAGGTCAAGTTGTACAATAACCTCTCCAGAGGATGTCTCCATTCTTGACATCTGCAGAGCTGGCATGTGGAGTTCCATTAAATTCTATACCATTGCAGATGCTTCCAGGAATGATGCCAAATTAGGCAGATTGTGGTTTGCAGCTCTAAAATGCTTGAGACGCCCCTCCCCACTTACCTGTGGGGAGAGACAGAGAGGGAATTACTGCTTGGAGTTACTCACCTTCTGAATATGTATGTGGATTGTCATTTGAAGAAGAAAAGAAGATAACGTGATAGTAATCGGGCTGTTTTGAGATGTATAGTACAAATCCACATTAACTGCTCTCTCCACYTCCACCGAAGTCTTGTGGTTGGGATGAGTTGCAGGCCCACAATGAAAAGTATATCCATGCTTACCGTACTGAATACATACATATTGACAATGTGCATCTCGAAGAAGATTGCTTAATGATGGGAAACCTTTTTTCATCTTCCACAGCAGTAATCTGACCCTTGTGCCATAATTTATGAAGTGAGGGAAAAAAAGTGAAATGAAACCATGGTATTTGTGGGTGGACATGCTGCTTTGAGCAAACAAGATGAATGCCGGTATTGAGAAGTCCGATGTTTCCATGAAAGCAAACTTCCTTATGTTTATTTAATTCTGTTGACCATGTTAAGAACTTTGAGAGATTTTTAATAGCTTATAAACGCTGGTCAAGCCTCTGTATGTACATGGATTTAAGTAGGTGGGCTAAAGAACTGTAGGTGTTTTGTGAATATTCCTGTGCTTCTCTAAAGTTTATGTAGGACTTGAAAAGTCCTGTAGAACCCTGGTGAAAGCTGCTAACTGACACTTAAGACCTTTTGGGATTTTTCTGGGGATATGTTTTTGTTAGCAGAAGTTTGAAGGAGATTTAAGAAGATTTTATGTTGAACTGTAGGTTGTCTGTGTCCTGGTGGAGAAATCACATTGTCTGGAGAGGTTAGTGACAGTCTGGCTGCCTCTTGGCTGTGCAAACCAGTCCGTAGTTTGGGCGTATGTTAAGGATTTCCTTTGATCCAGTATGGCGATCCCTGTGATCTTCAGTCTCCTCAGTCTAAATTGCACTCAGAGGATCACATTTGACCTTTTGACCATGATATTACACTGGCAGCATATGTTCATTTGTTATTTTGTCATGATACTGTCCTTTCATCAACCTTTGGTTGTTTGCAGAGTCGGTGCTGTCAAGGGTACAAGTCCCTCATCCTTTGAGTATTTTCTGAGCTCTTCGTTCTTGTATTATATTAGTGTCTGTGACTATATATCTGGACATACTAAAATGTCTGTTGTTCCCGTGTGACCAAGACATCAGAGCTGGTGGCAAGCCTTGTTTTTGACATTATTTATGATGGTGCAGGACTTTGTGTTATCTACAGCAAGATTGCCAGAAAGAAGTAATCTAAGTTTCTTCCATTTGATTGAGTTTTCCAGATAAATGGGGAGTTCTTAAATTATGTCATTTCAGTTCAATTTAAATGATTAAACTTCAGCAATTAGAGCAGGGTGAAGAAAACAGAACGATGTATGTGCATATTGAATGCCATTCTGATTTATTCTGCACCTGATGCCTCACCTGTGGATACTTAAGTGTGTAGAGTCTTGTCCATGTAAGTGTTTGAAGGCTGGCTGTTAAGCATACCTGAATTGTTCATTAAGAAAGTGCATCTCTACCAAATTTCCTTTTCTCTCTTCAGTTGAGAAATGGGAAATACTGGTGTAAAGAACTAACTGGAATACTGTGTTTATCAAATGTTTTTGTAGAAGTTATTCTTTTTGTTATGTTCAGTTGAACACCCAGCTGAGTGTTGTGTTCACCCAGCTTTGAAGGACTCTGTGTCATTTTGTCTGTAACTGCTACAATGATGAAAACTTGCAATATAGAAATCATACAGTTTTTAAAACAAAAATGTCATCTAGTAGGAAAAAAGGTAGCTTGTTTGAATTGGTYGAGTCCAGTGCTGATTTCTGCACAGAAGACATCCATGAGCACCAGCGGAGGGGGAGAACTTCGAGTTTCAGAGTAATTTCTCTTTCATCTTTAAGTTTTGATATTCAGTTGTGTTTTGCCAGAGCTCAGAGTAAATTCAGGAATTCAACTGTCTTTCAGATATATTTACAGGGAAAATATATCTGTCATTTCCACTCGGGCTGCACCTGTAAGCTGATATCCTTGGGTTTCTCTTAGTTTCACYGTTTTGTTTTGCTTTGTTTTCCACCATGTTTTAACAAGATAAGCATCTCTCAGTGTATTTCCCCTTCATTTCAGTAATTGCCTTCTCTAGTGACCGATTTCCTGTGCTCTTCTGTTCATTTATTACAAGATCTCGGTGTACAGCCCACATACACCGGTGCATAGAGCCCTCAATCATATTATCATCTCAGGTAATTCATTAAAAGCTCCTCAGAGCATCAAATGGAAAAAAAAAGCACTAATTTCTCTGAACTCACTCCCTGAAGACACAACCTGTGTAAACAGAGGTGCTTACCAGATGCCTGGAAATTTGACATCATCAAACACTGAGGTGGGAATTGAGTTTCTTTCAGGTTTTCAAAGTTCTTCCACTGAAAACRTTTAGCCCCCTGAAAATTCAATCCAGGTGTTATAAACTCAGTGTTTGCCACTGTTCTAACTTGCTGCAGAGCAACATAGAAAAAGAAACAGGTTTGAGTATATATAAGATTCAARCCGTAAAGGAATGTATGACTAAAATGCAATAATTAAAGTTCTACATTAAATAAACTAGGACACAATTTTGTCTCTTGAAGCCAGATACAATATGCTTTCTTAAAATGAGCTAAGCAAGTATTCAGCTTTATTCTGCATCCTCAGAGTTCACTGCAGTGATCTTGCCTGATAAGAAAATACCTAGATAACCGCGATGCAATCTCATCGAGAAGCGAGGAGATGGCTACCTTGTAGTAACATAAGAATGCAATGTACTTTTGCCCGTTATTGACTGGAAGTTCAGGATCAAATGAGAAACCAAGGTTGTAAATTCGGATAACTGAACAAAAGTCAAGTTGATAATGCTTTTTCTCTTTCTTCTTATTGCCTGGTAATACCGTTTCAGCCTGACTTGGACAGTGTTCAGTCAGTGTTTGTATAGGCATAATTCTGTCTGGAGCCAACCAAATACAGGTTACTGCATTGCATCTTCACTCTTCCAAGGTGTCCAGTGCCCTTGCCAACGTGCTGGAAAGGGAGGTKAACGAGAAGGAGCTAAACCAGGCTGAGGACAGCAGGAGAGCGACTGTGCTGCACCTCTGCTAGGGCCTCCCTCCGAGATACCAGTGATAACCCCAGCCTGCTAAACTGCGTGATTGGTTTAATTATTTGACATCAAAGCCTGGAGCCAGATTTAAAGGAAGTATGAAAGCCTGAGTCAAGAGTTTGATTCTGTGTAGGCGCTTCTACGTTGTTTATTAGTGTATGAGATAGTGTTGAACCTCTTCCATCAGCACACTGAGCAGCATGGGTATGTTCATAAATTGCTTGTTTTGTCATCATCTCCTTAGGGTAAAAAATTTTGTGTAGAAGAGTGACTTGCTTTGCTGGTTTTAAAAGAATAGTTTTCTTACATTTATTGGAGAACACGAAGTCAAATGAAAAATAAGATCTGCGATGATGCTTATTTCTTCAGGGAATCCAGTCTATACTGTTAGACGTGGTCCCTCCAAAAGGTTGTCTTGTGTGCAGATGAGTTTTGCCCATTTTGTGGAAAGTCACTGGAAAGGACTGGGACTTCTTGGGGTCAACTGATCTAATACAGGGTAGGCATCTATCACAGGGCAAATGAACCATGTATTATAAGGGCACAGTGKTTTTTGGATTTGTCGCTCAAAGGAGGTGAGGCAACTAGCTCAGCAGTCCCTGGGCTACATACATAGGTATACATGGTAGATGCTTGAAGTGAGGAGGAAAAGCCCAGTAGGAGAAAAAGATTAAGGTGGGTATGTCCTCCCAAATCCCAGCAGTCAGTGGCTTTGGGGGCACCCGGGCTGGAGATGACAGACAGGACACTTGGATTGTTAGCCAGGATGGATCTTGCCCACATGGCTTTCTGGATCTTTTACACCTCCACATCATCTTTCATCAGGGAACGTAACTCTGGGCCTGTGAAAAGAGTAATTCTTGTTTACTTTAAACCTTTTACTTGGCAGTGGTTTGAGGTGCCCCCTTTATCCTTGCATTATGAAGAATAGTGAATAATTATTCTATATTTGTATTATTTACAATGTTCACAGTCTTACAAGACTCCTCTTCTGGGTGGAGCATCCTAGGCTCTTCTTACACACAAGCCATTCCACACCTTGTTGCTACCTGTCTACTTTTGCTACCTGTGAACTTTTTTATATTTTTCCTTTTTGAGATAGGGTGACCATTACTGAATGGACAGTTTGGTTGTAAGTGTACCAGAGACGGTATTTCCCAGTCCTCTTTTCCCGTACATTCCTAACTTCGGTTGCTTTTTTGGATAGTGTGGAAATATATATAGAAAAAAATATATATACAGTGCACACAAACAGTGTGATGTTTTCAGAAAATGTTCCAGAATGATTCCAGGATCTTCTCTGAGTTTAATTAGCTATTTTAAAGCCTATCATTTTGTCCTTACAGTTAGAAAGATTGTTTCCCAGGCACATCCYTTTGCACTCACTGAYACTGAATTTCACCTGCCATTTTATCGCATAGCCATTCAAGCTGCAGTTGCATGTACAGCTGATCCCAAGTGATGGCTCCTTGCTGCTGAAAGGAAGAAGACTTGCTCTTCTCTCTTTTTTCCCTAATTACTGCTTTCCCCCACCCCTACTTTCCATGTCATAACTCATCCCTCACTTGCTGTGGCCCCAGTCCTTGTGAGGCCCTTTCCCAAACCTGTCCAACTCATTAAAACTGCAGAAAATGCYTAACTTTATTTGCTAGGTTCATTTTCTGATGTTTTCATAAGCTAAATGAGCTCATGGAGAAGTCAAGGACAGGGTAAGCAGTGGGGAACGTGTGGCCAGGAGCATGGGAGGAGGTGGGAGCTATTGGCATCCTGTCGCTCATTAAACCATAYGCCGAGTAGCCTGAGATCCTTCATGCAAGTCTTCACAATCAGCTTGAGATTGGATAATTCAAAAAAATATTGTTTCATCTGCAAATGTTGTCACCTCATTAATTTACCCTTTTCCAAGTAATTTATGAACATGCTGAAACACTCTGCATGGGAACTTCCTGACTTCCTCTGTAGTGACCCATGATGCAAACAATTCATTTAGCTTTTTTTGCAAATATTTTTTGAGWGCATCTTTCATTCTCTGTGTTATTTGTTAGCCACAGAAACTCACTAATAGGCTTCCTGCTTCTGATGTGTTGAAAAAGGCTTTATTGTTTGTATGTAAGTCCCTAGCATGTTTTTCTCTTTTGACCAGTCTCCTTAACTTGCCAGGATTACAGTCTTTTCGGCTTTCATCATTCAGATGCAAGTTCCACTTTTCAATGGTTGCCTTTTCCTTCTGGTTTTCTCCTTTCCTTTATTGTTCACTGTTGGGCTTTTGGGGTCCAGCTAGGGTCCTTTGCTCGATGGTGTAGGTTTACTCTGCGACTCTAAACAATTTCTGTATCACCAGGAAACATTTTACCTTCTCATTTGTTTTCTAAAATGTTTTTCTAACTAATTCYCTGATTCTTAGAATTTTTTATGGTTTGAGGGTTTTTTATTTATTTATTTATTTTTATTTTCCTTTCCTACAAATAGGAGAATTGGGATATATAATGGTCACTATTACAGAAATAGTCTTTCTTCAACCAAAACCCCTGTGTACTGTGCAGGATTGCATCTGCTTTGGAGGTTTCTYTGAATTGCTCCATAAAGAAGTCGATAAAGATACCTAAAGCTGTCTTTTGGTCAATACAACATTTGCCCTGCCTGTAYGGCGGTGATTGAAGTCACCCACTAACACTTTTGTAACCTTCCTAACTTCCCTTAGCCTTTCCTGGTCTCTGGCGTCACCACGGATCGGTGGTCAGTTGGTAGCTTTAATAGTTTTTTTTCCCTACAGGCATGGAATTTCAGCCTACAGKTCTTTGGAACTGTTTCATACAGTTAAATATATATTAGTACAATCTACTGTATTATTCCTATATCTCTATTATTACAGCATCCTCTGGATTAACTTCCTTACCTTGAATTTCCCAGATGCTTTTGAAATTAATATTCTAATTTAAAAGTAGGCATTTTGTTTTACCCATCGTAACTTCAGGCTTGGGTTTTGTGTTTGCAAGATAGATAGATAGATATTTATATATATATACACACAGATGTATGTATCTGTATATATATCTATATAGATATATAACACACACGTATATATACACACATGTAAGATATACGTTTATTGATACACATAGCATTCTTGCAATATCCCATTTTTTAGGTGCAGGAATTAAGAGACAAATTTTATATACAGATTCCAGCTACAAATGCATAAAGCCTGACATACAAAATTACTTTGGAATCTAAAAGAGCAGTGTGGTGCGGTGGGTGCTGCTTGGGAGGGGAGCGCCGAGCGCTCTGCATTGCCTTCTGAAAGTGCAGTGAATTGGAAAACGCTCACTGAAGTCGCTAGCCCAGAGCGAGGCAGAGGCAGAGCTTGAATCGGGTACAGACGAAGGCACCGATCGAACGTCTGCAGTACTTAATCTCTGCAAATGTTAATAAAAGTATTAAGCAGGCAACATGTTTCCTCTTGTTTTGTTATGGTTGAATTTCATATGCAGACAGCATGCCATGAACCTCATTTTCCCTTGCCATCCATTCACACCAGCAGCAGCTTTCCCGAGCCTCAGGCACCGCAAGCTCTGACTCATTTACTTAATATTCCTCTAATGAAACTGCCCAGAGCTCTGGACCTATTCTCCTCCAAAACAATCTTTCTCCTCCCTATTTTTCCACACCCTACGCTTTCTTCTCGGCCCCCGTCACATTCCTAATCAGACTTTAGCTGAGCTTCCTTGAGCAGACCTTCCCTTACTGCCAGCCCTTCCGTTCCCTGCCCAGTCCCCTCCGCCTCCTGCCGTCCCACCGGCGGCAGACGGGCTGCGAGGACCAGCCCGCGAGTCAGGGCTGGTGGTGTGAAATGGCAATGGAGGTACCGGACGGCCTTTATAGAGAAGCCAGGAGGGTGAGAAACAAGCAGGAGGGTTTCTTCAGCCATGGTGCGATGGGGAGAGGGGGACGGCCACCGCGGTCTCCTCCCCCCCTTGGCTTTCTAGCAGGACCCGGGGTGGCTTCAAGCTGTGCTAATTTGTAGGGCATCCTTCGCCAGAGGACCGCGGGGGCTGCGGCAGGGGAGCTGGAACGAGCACAGAGTGTTCCTTGCAGAAAGGATGGGAATGGCAGAAAAGGCTGTAACTGGCCTGTGGGAAAATCCCCCCCCAGGGCTGTCTGTAGTGCCTTGGTGGGCTGGAGGGTGCTGGGACCAGCAGAGCCCCAACCCAGGGGGCTGCCACCAGAAATAACCAATAGCTGTGGTAACTCTTGCCCAGCTTTGGTGAGGACCACGTTACCACCTGAAACCCACAGGTGACGAGGGGTAAAGGGAACTGCAGACGTTCTGCACACGTTCGGTTGCAATGGTGGGGTCCAGAAAAGGGGAGTTTCAGCACCTTCCCCCTGCCCCAGATCCATTGGCTTTGCTTTCTCCTTGCTCAGAGGCTGGTGCAGAACAGCTGGGATGCAGCTAAAAGTTTATATATTATATATATATATTATAATATTAGCTAATAGCACTGCATGAGAGACTGTGAAACCCAATAGCGAAGCTGTGTGGTGGGAGTAGGGTGAGAAAGAAAAGACATTTGGGGGGAACCAGCACACCCGTGGGTTTTCCTGGATGCGGGACACAAATGGTGCTGGAACGGGTCTGACCCTGATTGGACTGCTCGGGACGGCATGGCTGCATCAAGAGATGCTGGTGGGCCAGTGGTGGTACTGTAACTCACAATGTAGAGATCTTCAGGGGGAATTTCAAACCCATTCTTAAAGATTTCTGCATTGTTGATGGTTTTTTGTCTGTATTTGTTATTTCACTGAAATGCACATTCCCACTTTGAAGGACTTTGGTCCTGATGGGTAGAAGATGGGGCTGATCCAGAGCAGGGCTGGCCACCCAAGTCTCTGAATTGCAGCAGCCTTTATGAAAAATGCAGGAACAGTGCTTCTTCATAGGGTTGAAAAACACGAAACCTGCGAAGCTTGGCTTCTCAAGCTCAGTGCTGATTAGCAAATTACTTGCTCTTAAGGAACATGTTCTGCCCAATTTGCAAGACGGTGGCGCTTTATGATCCTCAGGATTTCTTTTTATAAGCGTTGATTTAGACAGTCACGGATTATTCGGTGGCATCTGCAGAATCACCGTATCCAGTGCTTGCTGCAAGCGGCAGAGTGATTTGGTGGGGTATTGATATTTAATAGGCGGGTGGGTGTCCCTGACCAGGTTTTGTGGTCAGTGGATGGAGGATTTCTTCCTCCTGAGCAGCTCCGGGAGGTAGGTTTTGAGCAGCGAGAGAGAAGGATTTATTTTTGGGTAGATGATCCGGCTGGGAAAGGGCGYGTGGGGGCGGGGAGGGAGGCAGGTGGGTTGGGAGATGCTGGGGAGGAGGTTTGCCGCTGCAGAAGGGGATTAACGGGGTGAGGAGGACTAGGTCTGTCCAGGGGTGCAAACCGGAGGAACGAAGCCATTTTACGTGCACGGTGCAGAAACTGCAGGCTGTTAATGAACCTTGCACGTTGCGCTGGCAAGGAGAGGGCTGGTGTGTGTTATTGTCGGCGTTGCACACACAAAGCTCTCCTGGGCCGGCTGCTCCTGCAGCCTGTACAGACAGGCCCGCGCTCCTCAAAGACGAGGGATCGGATTCTTGCCCTCCRGGGGTTTCCAGCCAGCGCGCAGTTCAGAGGAGTCCTTTCTTTCTCCTGCTGTTCACGCCCTGCAAAGAATTTTCTATCAACAAAAGAAATTGTTTTATAATCAACTTGATGTTCATCCCCAGTCCTGGGGTATGAAAGGGGTTTTGAAGGACCAGGGAAATGGAGCCTGGAAGTCGTGGAAGCAGGGGATGGCACAGCCCTGCCGGGACGGGGCAGACGAGCTTTGGGGCACTCCAGAGTCAGCGAAGCTCTCGGGTGCAGCTCTAGGAGTGGGAGTAATCGGACAAAATGCCAGAAGAGGAACAGTCCYTAGAAAGAAAGGGTTGGGGGATCCCTGGTACGTGCTCTGGTAGGCTGAGAAGACTGCTACTCCTGCAGCTTCTGCGACTGGACTCTAATGTCTCTGTTGGGCGCTCTACCACATGAAGATCCTTGAAATGTTGATTGTAGCTCRGGCTTTACCTCAGAGTCAATAGGACCATGTCAAACAGAAGGATTTTCTTTGARCACTGTTGGTCATCATTCCAGGGAAAAACCAGTCTAGTTGAACCCTACTGGACGGCAGCCCTGTTATGAATCTTCTTTTCTGTGCAGAGGTGCAGAGGTGGGATGTCATGAGAGCCTGGGGAGGTCTCATCAACATCAAGTTCAAGAGCTGTGGGACAACCTAGGGAAAGAAGGAAGTTTTCTCCTTGAAGAAAACACATGCTGTGGGTTTTTCAGCGCACGGTTTTCAGAACTGCAGCACATAGACGTGGGTGACCAACAGATTTGAGTTTGTCCCTGCCAGTGGAGGTACTGGAGAGTGCTCATGGCACACAGCTGGCCTTGCAGCTGGGAAGGACAGATGTCATTCCTGTCCTCAGGAGTGTGAAACATCTGCGGTCAGCGTGCAGGCTCTACCAGCTCTGAAACACAGCTGCCGCCAGCATCTCCTGGAGCAGTTACCTGTCTACCATCACTGTTACAAATGGTTTATAGCGGGAGATAGAGAACTTGCCATTTTTATCACAGGGAGATGCCCTGCAGTCTCCTCTTAAGTGATGGAAATATTAAATGCTTCCAAATCCTGTTTCCACTATTTCTGTGCATATTACAGCCTCGTTTGTAGCCCAGGTCCTACAGTCCTACCATGAAGCCAGTAACTGTTGTTCATTTCTTTGCCCTTTCAGGATGCGATTACATGTACGTTTTCAGCCTCTTAAAGCAAAAATTTCTCAAAGCTCAGAAAAAGCTGGAGCTTGGACAGCCCAACTGCGGTTTCAGGATGAAGACGGGGCAGGGTGGTGGGCAGGTTGCTGAGGAACTTCATCAGAAGGAAGGGCCTCCAGGTGGAGGCACAGCCTCCACCCTCAGGACACATGGAGTGGGGGGGGCTGGCAACCTCAGGCTGGGCAGAAAAACTGTTTGAGTTATCTGACCATACTTCAGGCTTTTGTAAAGCCACTGTTGCTTCCCTTTGCAGTAGAAATGTCCCTGCCTGGGTCTGTGGTGGTAGAGTCAATATTTTTTTAGAGAAAGATGGAAGCGTGGGCTCAGGAGCTGGACTCAGTTACCTGACTGGTTTTCTTGGCTTCCATGAATGTGTCCAGAAGCTGGTGAGTTTGGAAGGGAATTTTTTTGTGCTTACGAAAGGCAGTTTTTAAATGTCAAAGTTGAAAGTACTTTTCCTTAGCAAAAAAATCACCACCAAGCCATCCAGAACTGGCTGGGCACGCAACCGTCTGAGCAGCTGGGCTGACTCCAGGGCATTTTGTAGGAGATTTTTAGGGCTTTAAAGGCAGCCCCATCTTGATGTTGTATCTCCTAGCCAGGAGCACACACTGAACAACACACAACAGCCTTTGAGCTGTTTGTGTCAGAATTGTTTGCTTACTTAATTTTAAAACGACCACATCCACATAATCAGAGGGATTGCCACATCATGATGCTCTGAAAGTGTCCTTTGGCACTTGATTTACAACAGCTAAACAGCAGTGGGGTCAGTGGCCAGCTGGCCACCGAAGCAGGAAACTGAATGACAACGAGAATAAATAGTGTTTCATGGAGCTGGAGTGTCTGACAGTGCTAGAAGCTGTGAGGATGGATCAGCCTCCAGAATATTAACCATGGAGAGGTCCCGATGGTTGCTCAGCTGTCTGCCAGCAGTGATGGCCATGGGAGCAGACGGCATACGGATTCATACCCCCTCCCCGCACACATGTGCCCCTGCAGGAGCAGGAGCATTGTATTGCCCACTAAGATGATGATTTTTGCTGGGGTTGGAAGGAATGATATAGTTGTACAGAAGTGGTGTCTGCAGGTTTCCAAAGAATGAGAAACAGCCACCCTTGGACAGATCTCTAGGAGAAGAAGCAGTGTTTGGGAATTCCCCAACCCCCGGTAGCAGAAGTGATTGATGCAAGCTGTGAGATTATAGGATTGGTAAATGAGAAATACTGTTTGGGCTGTCAGCCTGCCCACGCGGTGAGGGGTGCTCATGATTAACAGCACTGTCATTTCGTGTGTGCCAGAAGAATGGCAGGCGCTTTGCAGACATAAGGACTTGATCACAGATGCAGGAAGAAAGCTCAGGCCAAGAGCAGCGGGAAAGAGGGGCTGTGGCACTCTTCATGTCGATTAGATTCAGCAAGGAAGGTCACTTCCAGACTATTTTTTGGTATTAGAGGAGGATTTGAATGCTTCTCCAGGAGAGGTGCCACCCCCACTACCCCACAGCAGTTTGTCCAAGTTGACCTCAGTGGTTTCCTGCCAAAAATACCTGTGAACAATAATGACTTGTTAATGATTTATCCCTGTGTTCTCAAGTGCTGCACTGATTCCTAATACAACAGAAACCATGGAAGCAGTGCTCTGCAGGCTTTAAGGTTTTGGCTACAATGGCTTTTTGTCCTTACACAGTGACAGTGATACAGATTGCATAAGGAAACCAAGGGCTTGGTGTTACTGGGCAGTGTAAATGCACGTTGTTCAGTGTAACGTTAGGGAGTATTGGTGGGAAAAATCAACTGAATTGTACCWTGGGAGAAATCAACTGAGCTGTAACGAAGGATTGTCCCTTCCAGAGTTTGGAGACAGTTGTGAACAGGCACTTCAGCAGTTTCCACGTGGTAACGTCAATGCCAGCGAGGCACAGCTGTATGGAGAGTTTGCTTTCTGCAAAGAGAGCTGCAAATTCACGTTGTGTGGACCAGGCATGGCTCTGGCGATGGGAGCTGTGAGAACAAGCTCTCTCCTTCCCTGGGAGACGGGCACCTGCCATTTTCATAGGCCATCAGGGCAGAAGTGTGGAGACTTATGGCACAGAGGGATCAGGTACAACCTTAACAAACTGTTCTCTGCGCTTCCAGCATGGCTGTGTACTAAACCCTTGATCAGACATCCTGCCTCGGTGAGGGGGAGCACAGCAAGATGAAAAGCAGCAGATACAGAGGGAGAATCTGTGATTGCAACAACCACCTTCAGAACCAGGAGAACAACCCTTCAGAACCAGGAGAAAAGGCAATCAAGCCTAGGAACCAGAGTCTGCATGAGTCAACTCAAGGTGTAGATGGCTGATTTTACACAATGTAGTGTAGTTTTATCGCTGAAAAGCTGTATCAGGAGCTCTAGACAGTGCTAGACCCTCTTTTCCAGTGATCTTTCTCTGGTAGGGACCAGTGTCATTGTTAAGAAAAAAGCAGAAAAAAAGCAGAATTGGCAGGTGTCAGGCTGGCAGCTCTGTCCATCATGTCTCCTAATCTGCAATAACCAGAGATGAGAGAGACACTTCCCTCCTGTAAGCAGGAGGGGTTTTCTCCTTTCTGAACTTCTTTTGGTCCTAACTACTATGATTCCAGATGTCCTCGTTATCCCGGCACTCATCCTCCTTTTGGATCTCCGTCCCCTCTTGAAGAGACGTGGGTTGATGAGATTTGGATCCTCCGGTGGAGGTGATATCACAACTAACCTACTTTCACTGCCTCAAACCAATGGTCTGTGAATGGCTCCCTTCTCGTTTTGCGGAGTGAAAAAAGCTGTTAGAGCTCAGTCAGCCTGTACCGTTTTAAAGTAACGTTTGGTCAAATTATTGGGTGGTCTTGAGTAAAGACAGTGGGTAGGTAATCTTCTACTGGATCACATTCTGTTGAGCAGGGGAGTTATTTCACTTTCTGCCCCATTTGTCCTTGATCCTGCATATTCACAGTTCTGTGCTGCTCTGAACACTGCAGCAGAGGTGGCTGAAAATGGAAATTTCTTCACCTTTTTGGCCTCAGCCTCTTGAGTACTGGGCCAAGAGCTGTGTCATCCTCGTCCCTAAGAACCTCCGCGTGGAGACATGCCCTTTGGTGATGAATGCTGGAGTCTTCAGAGGCTCCCAACAGACTGAAACTAAGGGAAGGAGTTTTATGCCTACCTGCTTCAAGCTCCTTTCAGCGTGCCAGCCCAGCTCTTTGAACGTCTATGGTATCTCCAGTGGATTGGACTCCCCAGGATGAAGCTTGGTTACACACAGCAAGGGTGGTAATAGTCAAAGGTGCATCTGAGAGCTAACAGAGATCGCTCTTGGAAGTCTCCTGTGAGCATTATCTTCAGTCGAAGAAAAYAGTTATTGACTTAGCTGAAATCCTTTGTGGAGTTCATTTGCAGAGGATGTTGTGGAAGAAAGTACAAATGGGCAGAAAGGGAAAGAGGCGTGTTTGTGAAATCCTTCAGGCTGTTAACCACCCTGCTCTGGGTAGGTCCTCCAGATCAGTAACTCCAGTAATGCTGGAAAGGTATAAAAAGTGGAAGACCACTCTTTGAGTGGTCTCTGCTGGCTTGTGAGAGACGGGTCACAGGGTTACGTCAGTTTTGGGTCTGACCCTGTGTGCCTGTGCTGAAATTCTCATTTCTGCTCAGCATCTGAAGACATTGGTGAAATAAATTTTCAAACAATTCCAACTTTGCTGTTTAAACTGGTGCAACCTTGGTGTGGCCATGTGTTGTGCGGCCTTAAAAAGAGCATGTGCATGTACATTGGAAGGGGAAGGCTGCAAATGAGCCAGGACTGCGACCCAGACACCCCATCTTTTGTGCCTCCTGTAGCAGCCGATGAGCTCAGCATCCCCAGGAGCCTGGAGCGGCATTCTCGGCATTCCTGCAGCTCCTTAGATGTCAGTGATGTCATCGATAGCAGCCAGGGAATTGCGGATCCCAGAGGGCCTGAACTCATGTCTTAGCAAGTAAGCGTAGGAGGAACCAATTTTTGTAGTGTACTGCACTGTGCTAGCAAGTTTTATTGAATCAAATCACAGCAAATACATTTGCATCTACATTTCTGTCTCCTGGCCATACTACAACATCCAACAAGAGAGATACTTGTGTCCTTCACCAGCCACTCTCTCATCCCTATTTAAAAAAACCCTACATCTGAGCAAGAAAACAATGGGAAGCCGGTATGGCATGTGATTAAAAAACAAGTAATTTATTCCTTAGCTATTCAGTCTTCACCCTTATGCCTGGGACCTGCTGACATACATCATATTTCAAGCACACAATTGGCACCATGTGAAGGCATCAGCCCTTCTCTGGAAAGCATCCCTTGGAACTCCATCTCTTGTCAGCCTGCAAAAGAGACGCTTTTGCATTTTTTGTGCAGGACAAAATGCCTCGTTTTGGGAACACAGGAGCAAAATTTTAACATAAATTTTCATACTTTTATTATCTGGCCTTTTCTACAAAGAGCTTTTGGATGATGACATACCAGCACTGCTGCAGCCTCCTGGCAGTCATGGGATGCCACCAGTTCATGCTGCTGGTGTAGCTGGGAGTTTTCAACCCTGGGATGCACTGAAGAAGAGGTTTTTTAACAATGGTCTGCAGATACCTTGAAGCTGTGGTAGCTCAGTCTGCAGATAGTCTAATGAACAGTATTAAACAGCGTTTTACAGCCTAAAGTTCAGTGGTAAGGGGGACTGATGGTCCATGAGGCATGTTTCTATCTGAAATGGAGATTTTAATTTTTTTTTCTCTAGTTGTATTTAGGACGTTGCCTCTGACAGAAACTTCCAGGAGCAATGCACGGCGCAGAGATTAGCTTCTGCTCTCGCTGAACCTCCCCAGGTTTCCGCGGGTGCAGGACCGTCGGTAGGACGGAGCCGTCCTCTGCAGCTGCGGTATTTCCTGCCTCGGAAGCAGCGTGCTCTGTAGCCTCAGTGCTGCTTGAATGTGGCTCTGTATTAGTCAGCTGTAATTAGAGCAGCTTGCCAGTTCTTGATTTCATCCCTTCATTTCAACGGGATTTCCAGACTTGGTGCAGTTTGCCCCAGAGAGCTGGGGCTTGTTTTCTAACCCAAATCTAGCCAGACCTTATACCTACACCTGCATTTTTCCAGCTACAAATAACAATGGAAGTGATTTTATCTAATCTCCCACCACCTGGTTTGTTCTTGTCCACACTCTTAGGCATGAGGGTGTTGAAAATGCTTTTGGCAAGAGTAGCTTTAAGCTGTGTAACCACCAGCATTAACACAACCACCCAGGCTACGTGTAAAGAATGAGGTATGGACGGCAGCGACCTCGTGCAGGGGCGGAAACCTGGACAGCCAGAGCTCGTGGGCTGTGTGGTGTCCTCCAACAAAGTCTGGAAGCCAGCAGAGGCAAAGCCCTAGGTGATGTCCTGTGGGGAAGAGCCCACCCCGCATGGACCCATGGAGCACGAGGGGCTTTAGGAACCTCTCGGGTGTTCCCGTGTCTCTACGTGGCTCGGCGGCCGGTCCCCAGGACACCTCGCCAGARCAGATCTGTGACTTTCTAGCTTGGGTTTCATGATCGAGCACCGAAGGCCCCTCCTCTACGCCGGCATTTTGGCGCTGTGCTTTGGAAGGACTCCAGGCCAGCAGTGAAGGGCTCTTTGATAATATCTGACGGGCGGGTAAGAATTTTGGGCAGCAGCCAAGGTACACATTGCCTGTAATCGTTAACTCGGTCTGTAAACAGTTCAAACGGCACTGAAGAGGCCGTCAGTTATTACATTAGAAAAAAGCCTTTCATCTCCCCGCTCAGAAGCCAGCCGTACAGTACCGGCCCCTGCTGAGCCGACTGTAGCTGCAGGTCTGCAGGCAGGGCAGGCAGTGCTTGGTCATACAATGAGCGCCGTGCTGAATGGCTGACCTTCAAACCTTCGGCGCTGAAGCAATAACTAAATCATTAGTTTCCTTTTGTTCTGCACCTGGCTGAGGCGGTGGAGCCCAGGGATATTCAAGGGGGAGGGGACCAGGCAGTGCTCCCCGCGGGGCGCAGCGCCAGCCGGGAAGGCTCGGCAGGGCTGACTCCGCCGCCCCATGCCCATCTCCTGCCTGCAGCTTTGCACTGGTGAGCACAGGTTCATGTGCAGTCGTGACAAATGCCCATGTTTCACTCGTGACCAGGGAAGGCTTCCCGGGACCATTGCTGGTTTCTCCAGAAATGGCCACAATGGTGGCTCAGGTCCACGTCAAGGCCCTGCAATCTCYGAGCGATGGTGGAGGCAACACTGCTGCGCAGCTTCATCTCTAGGAAGAGTCCTAGAGGATTCCCCAGTCCACATCAACCTCGGGAGAGCCCCATGGTCTCCTTCCAGGAGCAGTTCAGCCCTCCTGGAGATCTGTGATGCTTCAGAAGAAATTATGGCATAATCTGCCCCAAGGAGAATTTCCTTGTCAGTCTTTGCTCTTTTAGATCTGTTATCTCCTTTCTAGAAGAGCAAGAATGCTCTTCCTGGCATCCACTTTCAAGGCTTTAACTTTGAAACCCACTATAGAAACTTGCTGGCTGAGGAAATGATACTCCAGTCTGTGTGGTAAAGTGATCTGGGTTTGGGTAAGTCTTTGTATCTGGCCCATGACTGCAGAGTTGCTTTTAGGGTCAGAGCTGTCTCCTATAAAGGTGCTTGACATATCAGTTGTGGAAGACCTCATATGTCTGTGCCACCCCTAAGCTGGTCCYAACTCACAATACAGCTTTGTGCTGAGTGGTAGGAAGGATGCCACCAGGCTGCCACGCTGCACAGCTTGGGTTTTGCCAGTGCTTTGAGCTGTTGCTGAGGGGCCAGACTTGCCTGAGTTTTGTGGAATAGTTTTAACCTCCAAACCACCATCAGCACAGTGCAGAAGGTCATTGTGTAAGAGGGCCTTGAAATATGAAGATTGCCAGTGGCATTGTCCCCTGAGTGGGGACAAGTTGAGTCCTCTAAAGTATATGAAGTGAGCAGGTCAACATGGKTTGGATGCTGTTCATTGGGTTTTGAATCCAGACTGCTTGCAGTGTGCTTGGAGGCAGCAGGAGCGTGAGCTGTTCTTCTGTGACTTGGGCCAGCTTGCCTTTACTTTCATTTAGTGGTGTGAGTCAGGGCTGACCAGAGAACCTCCCTTTGCCTTTGATATTCCAAAATGGATGTGTGGACCAGAGAGAGAGAGTTTAACCAGACATCATGATGAAAATTTGCCAAAAATTTCCTTGTTGGCCCATATGGCCATTATCATGGTGGCTGTGCTAGAAGAAGTGACACTTGTTTCCCCTGTGTTGGACCTCTCTGTCCATAGGAGAGAAAACTTCAGCAAAGCTGTCAGTAGGACAGTGAGGTGTGTAGCAAGASTTTTCTCCAACACCACGGCCGTGCTTGTGCAATTAGACGGAAAAGATCCAGACTCAGTGACTCACCTAAACCATCTAATCCTGCACATGTGATAATCAAATAAACATCCCTCTTGGGGCTCAGCACTTCTCTTTGTTGCTTACCAGCTTTGTAATGAAAAGGAGAAGGAGATGCAGTTATTGATTAGGGACTGATTTGTGGTATCAAACCCTCGGGCACTGCTGACCTTTGAGATGGGCCAAAGATAGTGAAGCTCATGAGCAGGCGTAGGGGAACAAGCATAGGAGTGTTGCACTGGCAGCTGGTAGATCCTTTGTCTCCTCTCCCACCTCTTGCCACTCCTTCAGGGGACTTGGATGGTTGTCTGAGCTATTCGCATGTTGAGGTAGGACCTGAGTCTCTCTAAGAATAATGCGCTTGTTATCAGTGAACGTGTTTGTCTGTGACTCACATGTGGGTAAGGTGTGTTTGCTGTTATAACAGCTCTTGAAACTTTATGCAGGTAAATTAAAAAGCCCCATATCCTGATGGCTAAGCTTCATGCCCAGGAGTCATGGAAGCTGCAATTTTTCCTCGGGCCCCTTGAAACACTCTGCCATTCTCTTYCTTTTCCAACCAGCCATTTCCATCTTCTTCACGGTTAGCATCCACTTCATCTCCCTGCCTCATCCCTCCTCATTCTCCTGTGTCCTTCCAGCAGCGTCCCACAGCACTCTTCAGCTCCGCTGTAGCTGCATGCCGGCCTCCTGGCAGCATCCCCTGTACCGTTGGTAGCGTCCCCTCATTCCTGCTGCTGTGTCTGTGAGTAGAGTGACAGCTACATAGTGGAGGGATCTTGGTGTAAGAGGGGCCTCTGTTGAGCCGATAGAGCGGAAGGGTTAAGATAAACKGGGAAGAGCCTCTCTTATACAGGAATAAAGATGTTCACGCAGCGTGAGCGCTGGGGGAGACCGGGGGAGGAGGGTCTGGTGACTGGGAYGTCCCAGCAAGGCAGCGGAGCTGGCAGGAGCGTTCCTCGGGCTTGCCCTGTGCCACGGGAGCACAGCACTGCCCGGCACCACAGACTGAGCCTGCTAAGGGCCGTCAGTGCTTCGGTGACGCGGCATGTAACTGAGAAGACCAGGGAAGCGCACGTGCCCTGTTCCACCCCGGCCGTGCAGAGGTCCCCGGGGGTTTCCCTGGTGCCAGCAGTTGTGACAGTGTCTGTGCTCTGACACTTCTGGGAGATGCACCGTGCAGGTGCACATCTGGCTTTCAGAGCGGGTACATCTGCCCTGCTCCTTCCTGCGGCAATCCTACCGCAGGTTCCCCACCTCCATCTTCTGATAGACCCCAGCAGAGGATCTTGCCCAATAGTTCTCACAGCAAGGTCAGTGTTAGCAGCAAAGACAGGGAGGAGGGTAGTAGAGCACTTCCACTTGCACTTTTGAAGCCTGTGAAGGAATATAAACCTATGAAGGAATATAATTTATTTAGCTCAGAGCCTCACTGACAGAATTMCAGCAGGGAAGAGGGTGTATTGAGCCAGACATTGATATCCACAAATACAGTCTGTATCCTGCCCTCACGAGCTCGTGCTCTGTGACAGTGACACGGCACAACGGGGTGAAGCAAGCAGGTCRGTGGGGAGTGAGCACCTCCGAACGACAAGCAGACATGGCATGGCGATGCCTGAGATGCTGCGTACCCTCAAAAGGCCGCTGCTCGCCGTGCCTTAGGCTCCTGGCTTCTCTCCTCACTGCTGCCAGGCTCCTTTCTGTTTTGCCTGTGTAGCTCACCCGCGAAGGAGCTTTTCCAACAAGGCATTTCCATCCACTGCAGACTGCGGCACCAATGGCTCATGCAAAATGGTCCTGGCATGAACTGGTGGGAGGGCTTGCTGTCCTAACAAAACCATTGCGTGCTTCTCTTGGCCCTGCACGCTTGAGTATTCCCTCGAAGTCTTGTGAGGGATTCAAGCTGCTGGCATGCCTGCGAGAGGGATGGCAGGAGAAGTGGTGCTGGGTCACAGTCAGAAGTCACACGGTGTCCCCCACAGGTGGGGCAGCAGCTGGCTCTGCTGATGTTCTGCAGGAGCCCGCGGGGTGGAGGAAGCTCTCCCGGCTCTCTGGCACTGACCACGAATCTCAGCTTTATTCTAATACTTGGTTTCTAGCCCAAATATTTGTGGCAAAAGTCTTCCAGCAGGGAGGCGAGCGTGCAGCCCGTGGTGCTGCCTGGCGAGTGCCCACGCGGGTGCACCAGACCCAGGGCAGAACCCCCATGTCTGCAGTTCCCCTGTGCAGCCCCAAAATGTGCAGGGAACAGGCAAATAGCAAGTGATGTTCCTCTGCAGCTCCCCGGCTGCCGGCGGGCTGTGCTCAGAGATGGCCTGAGCCAGGGCTGGTGTCCGCATCTTTGCATTTAACAGCTCTTCGTGGTCTTTTGTTCCATGAATTCTCCATATTTTTAATGATTTTATGTAGCTCTAACATCCCATCTGTACTAAGCTGAAGAATTCTTGTTCACTTAATTTCTTCCTGTACAGAGATAGTGCCCTCTGTTTAAGACCGAGTGAGCAGGACTKCTTGTATATTCAAGATGGTGACACACTGCAGCTTTAACTAGTAGATTTTTTTTTTTACTTTATTTTTTACAGTAATGCCTAACAGTCTACTTGCCTTTTGACTGCTTTGGGTGATTCAACAATGGTTTCCATAAAACTCCCCGCAATGACTCCAAGATCTTTCCTGTCCATTAACAGCTAACCTAGAGCTCATCCTTGTGTAAAATAGCCAAATATATTTTTTCATATTTGCATTTTTTAGCATCTTTTATCWGTCCGTCACTCAGTATCATGAGATCCCTTTGCAGCCAGTTTTAATATTTACCAACTTGAATATTTATGTATTACTGAAAAACTCRGCCACTTCACCATTCCTCTCACTTTCCAAGTCCTTTATAAATATTTGGATAACACAGTTTACTTCTGGGACTGTCCTGGTAAGTTCACTCCATTGTAAAGGCTGACCTGTTTTTTATCTTCTTAGTTCTGGAGATGACCCTGGGTAGTACTGCATGATATTCYGTCATCTTCCATAGCTTTGACCTCATAGGAGAACAGGAGGGGAGATACCAGTGTACGGCACTAACTGAACTACCTTTATTCCCACACTTGCTGACTGCTTCGAGGAACCCCGTGGGTCTGCGAAGCATCACTCTCCTTTTCCAAAGCGCTGTTAGTTCTTCCCTTCTTTTCATTAGGCTGGTTTTTTTTAACAGTTTTTTTGGCAGGGAAGTCAGGATTATCGATCTGCCATTCTCTCTGAGAGCAATCTGCATTGCTCTCAACTTCTTCAAATTCAGCTTGGTATTTGCTACCTGCAATTTTTCTGTTATTGTGGTCAATTTAGTGATGAGTTATATGTTGGTGTTAACAGTTCACTAGTTTAGTCCATGATTTTTCTAGAGCCCTTTGGTGAACACTCTCTTGTCCTGTTCTGTTCCTCGCTTTTCCATGCCAACCCGGTGGGTTATAAAATTTTTCCTGCCACTTCAAATCAAATCAATCCTTTTGACTCATCCCCCATGAAGGAAGAGTGTGAAGTACTCTGAGTTCCCTTACAGAGAAAACTGAGGCTGTCAGGGACTTTGCTTCTCTGAGTCCTTTTTCAGCCCTTGTCCTAAAGACTCTTTTGTGAACAGAAAGAGGAACAGAAATGTTTAAATGGTTCTTGGAAAAAAAAAAAAAAGGCGAATAATCTGCTTTCCGTGGGCATAGTTGATTCAGTGAGAATTAATAGGCTTAGACTGCAGCAAAAGTGATTCAGATGAGGCATTAGAAAATACTTTCCGGTGTCGAGGAGAAGGCAGCCCTGGAGTGGGTGAGGAGTCTCCCTTTTTGGAGGGCTCGAAAACAGGTTGAGCGAGTGTCTCTGAGGAATGTTTTAGGTCTGGCTGATCCTGCCTTGAGGCAGCAAAGTGGGCTAAATGACCTTACAGGGTCATCTTTTTTCCCTACTGTTTTATAAATGAATCCCCCAAGTGAGAATCGAGCACCTCTCTATGCCTGGCTTTCCCCGGGACCCTTCCACGTCCCCTGCGTCTCTGCAGGGGAGCTCCTGGCTGCTGGGTACAACCTGTGTGCGTGGGGCTGGCATGGTGGAAGGGACAGGCTGGTGTGAAGGTAGTGGGTCTAGAGGGAATAAAGTGGGACAGATGGCAAGGGTGAGAAAAGAGAAGTTCAATATTTTAGGAGAGGTGGTGTGCACGGAAAAGGTAGAAAAGAAGGAGGTGCCATAGAGTAAGGAAACAAGAAAAAACCAAACGTGGCAGCAAGCACATAGGGATGTGGAGGAGCTCTGCATCCTGTTGAAGGGGTGACAGGAGGGATGTGGTGACAGGGAGAGATGGAGTGACAAAGCCAGGGGGTTCACTGGTCTGGTTGACAGTGTCTTACAAACAGTGCCAGGGCCAGGGTATAGGCAGAACTGGCAGGGCTGAATTGCCCAAGACCGGGTCCAAACCCTGTCAGGGAACTAACTAATCCCAACCCCACCTCTGGGATCCCAGCAGCACAGAGCCAGGCAGGGATTGACCTGGGAGAAGGGTCTGGCAGAGCATCAATGTGACTTCAAACAGGGAAGCCCCAGCTGGAGCAGCACTGCGGGATCCAGCGTAATGCCCATTGAGGTCCTTCTGCTGACCGGGAGCCCCCGGGAGCGGGGAGTGCTGGTTCCGTGTTGGGATTTAGGCAACGTGCACGAGACCACTTTAGTTCTGGATATGAACATAGCTCCTCTCTCCAGTGCCTGGATTTTGCCTGAACTTTGTCTACTAGATCAGAAAGGCTTTCTGTAAGAAGAAATGGCTTCTTGGTTGTGGCAGTCAGTGCTACAGAGATGCCCAGCCCAGCAGAGTGGGGGATGCTCTGCCTGCAGAAACCCTTCGCTCCTGCCGACAGTGAGCCTGTCTGCAGCCACGTGTGCACCGGTCTGGTTTCAGAGGGAGTGAGGGATCCTGACTCTGCAGCCAGGGCCACCTCTTGCAGCGTGAGTCCTCTGCATTGAGGAATCTCATAATATTTGGTTTTCCACATCATCCTTAGATTATTTTTCGAATCTACTCTTGTCCTGTGAGCACAATGTGCGGCCATGATCGCTCACTCACAATGCAAGGGTCAGGGGCAGTGGAAGTGCCAAGAAACGCAGTTGTAGGATGTAGGCAGTAAGAGCCAGGTCTTGCTGCTTTGCTGCTGCTTGAGGAGTTGCCTGTATAGCACAAAACGGGGGAGAAGATTGTAGGAAGGGAGGGAAGAGGTGGTCTGCAGCATAGACAAGTGGAGCATGTCGCTTGGGTGGATGACGCGTGTGTCCCTTGCATGAAGAAGAATCCTCCCAAGCTGCCCCTGGTCATCTTGTGCAGAGTGCTGAGGAAGGCACCTGGACTCTCAGCTTCCAGCGGTGATTAGTGTCCGATGAGGGACTCGTCACAGAATAACGAGGGGGCCGCTAGTTTGCCTCAGCCCCATGGGCAGCTGCCCACATGAGGAAGGGTCTCGGCTGGCAGGAATCCTGCGTGACTGTTGCTCTCCCAGCGCTGTCTCGGCTGCCTGCCGTGCCCTTTGTGGGTGCTGTTGTGCCCCGGCAGGAATGCCCAAGGCAAAGGACCGGGGCTTGGCCAGGGAGGGTGGGTGTCCCAGAGGGAAAGAGTGCCCACAGTGCCCAGTCTTAACAGAAAATAAAAGAGAAGGTTTTGGTGCATTCATCAGCAGGTCTCCAGATTATCGACTGGGTCCCCCTCCAGAACAGCTGCCAGAATTTTATATATGCTCCCCACGCTCATTTGGAGCTGCAGAAGCTTTAGCTCGTTGCTCTGATTCCCAGTGTTTATCATTAATGCTGGGATCAGCCCCAGCAATCTTCGTTACAGAGAGGCTGCTCCGTGCTCAGCATGCAGGGCTGTCCCTCGCCCCGTAGAGTCACTGCTCCAGGTGTGACAGCACCCCAAGCCGTTCCCACCCAGGGTTGGGGACAGCTCCAAGCAGCGCCGGGAGGTGCAACTTCCCCAGCGCCGGCAGCCTGGGCTCCTCCGGGCTCCGGGAGCAACCCGGTGAAGGCTTGATAACGCCGGCAGGAGGGTTATCTCTGGATTATTAGAAGTATCACGAGACACGCTCTTTGCATTTCCTGTTTTGTATTTTTCTGCGATTATTAAAATGATATATTAACCAAAAGCCAGAGAACTCCCAGTCAAGCAAACAGAGTATAAAAGTAATGACATTGCTTGGTAAAGCCAGCAGGATCACGCGCRCTGCAATGCCGTGTTGGTCTTGGTGGGGGCAGCGCCTGCCCTTGCTCGAGTGAAGCTTGGGGTTGTTTGGGAGCCTTCCCTGAGCACTCCCAAGTCATAACAGATTGGATTGCTTCCCCAGAAACCTGAATTACTAGAGTTTATGGTGTTTGGCTTGGTACAATTACACTCTTTCTAGTGTCTTTAAGTCTGAAGTCTAAATTATAYAGCATTTTGACATTTTTCTTCTAATATCACTACGGATTAGAGAGGAAGACCTCAAGAGAAAGATGGATGAGGGACTGCCAGTCAAAGGCACGCAGCAGTCCATCAGTGCTGAGCTACCCTGTGCCATATTTTAAAGTGTAGCAGGTTACGTCTTAGCTCATGCTCGTGGTGCCATCTCTTACACCTCAGTCTCCGAGCTCCTGAAGGTTAGGTGAGAGTCTGGGGTTTGATTTCTTTATGCCCTTGTGACCGTAGGTGTTACCTACCTCAAAATCTAGGCAATTTCCAAATGTCTGTAGTTGTGGGTTTGTTGTTTGTTTTTTTTTTTTTTTTTTTTAATCCTCACCATTTTACCTGGCTTTCATGGCTTTGTAAGACCTATTCTTGTTTTGTAGCACTATGATTTTGTAGTGCCTCCTGATTTTGCAGTGCCGGGGTGCTTATGCACTCAGAATTGGTGCCGGGCTGTATCACAGCACAGGCTGCACAAAACCAGCCCCGTGGCTGCCAGCAGCGTGCCYGGCGCTTTCCTAACGGGTATAACCGTGCGATCACCGGGGCAGCCCCTGCAAATCACCCTCCCGGGGAAGCCCCGGTGCCTGCGGGGTCAGCGCAGGCGGGCAGCCGGCACGGGGGCTGCTCGGGGGCGGGGGATAACGGAGCTGCGGTCCTGGGCAGGAGCCTCCGCCGGGCTCCGGCCGGGCTCCGGGGGGACCTCGGCGGGCGCAGCCGGGAGAGGAGCGGCCCCGGCGGGGCTCAGCCCGCGGGCTCGGCGGGGAGGGGCAGGATCCGGCCAAGAGCCCCACCAAGCGGTGGCAGCTCCTGCTGCAGCCCCGGGGGCTTTGCCGGAGCTGTTGGAGTGAAGACCGGCATCTCTTGGCCCCGGGGAGACGGTGGGCCCTGAGCTGGTGGGGAGGTGCAGGGCAGGATGCTCCAACCTGCACCTGGACCAGCTCCGAGGATGAAGCCACAGCCAATTTTAGCGCCGTCCACCCCGACCTCTCCGTCCGCAGAGGCTCTGGTAGGCAGAGCTCTCCTCTCCCCGTGCCCAGGAGGGCCAAAGAGGACATTTTGCATCTTCGAGTGGGTGGAGGTGCTGCTTGTTTCCTTCGGCTTTTGAAGGCTTCCATACAGATGGCTGCATCTGAGCGAATTGCCTACTCTCCCTTATTGTCAGCAGCGAGAAATGGGCATGGTGCATCTCCTCCTGAAGGATGGGACTAAAAACAGCCTGGGTGAGTCGCACTCCCTTGAAGGACCTGTTCCTGCAGCCCGCTTGGACATTACAAGGCGACATCGGCATGTCTGAAGTTAGGTGAAATGAGCCCTGTTCTCCCTCTCCCCCACAGCTGGATTTCTGCAATGAGCAGGTGGCAGGGAGGAGGAAACATCATCTGGCTGTTTCCACAGCCTGCCCCGTTCCCCAGCTCCTGCCAGCCCCGTGCCGAGGGGTGAGCCCGTGTCTCTGGGTGCCCCGGTCCGTGCTGGGGTACGCAGCAGCCTGAGGATGGGAGCAGCGCTGCCCCGCAGCCCCTGGGGCAGCATGGGCATGGCCAAGTGCGGATGGAGAGCGAGGGGTGTCCCTGGGCTGCTCTGACAATTCCTCCCCCTGTTTTTAAATCTGCCAAGACAACAGCCTTTTTTTTCACAGCACTGGGATGCTGTTGCAGGATTACCTGCAGGGTAGGCAAGCCTTCCGGGCATGCTTCTGGATGGACACCAGATACAAAGCCTGCCCTAATCCTCCTGGTTTATAACGTTGAGCTTTCTTGCTTGCTTCCCACACTTCCACACACCGATGCAGTAGCAAAAGCTGTCTAGCAACCTTAGTATTTACAGGCTTTTCTGTAGCATAACCTATGTGCTTCATACACTACAAGGTAGTCGCAGCGCAGAGGAGGAAGCCAGATGGCTTTAATAGGAAGAGCTGGGGGGGCTCATGCGAGGTGATGGGACTCCCAGGAAGGAGCCAACAGCTGAATTGCAGTTTCCTTCAACCTCCGGCCATCCAGCACAAGACCATTGTYCCTTCACCGCTAGACTGGGAAATCAGAGGCAATTACACACTTTCCAGGCAGGGATCAGAGCCCCGCTCAGTGGGTGTCATCACGACGGTGAATGCACAGGAGCGAGGTGCAGCCATGGGCAGCAGGCACTGCCCGTCCGACCTGTGCGCCGGCGGCAGGACAGGCTCACCTCCAGTGGACCTGACCACCGAAACCCAAACCGAGTGCCACTAACAGGAGTGAGCCCCACAGCTYGTGTTCCCATAACATGCTGGGGCAGGCTGTATCCCCTTCTGTAGGATGCTCTRCAGTGGTGTGTACCCAGACCTGGTGCATCGACCCCATCCCGTCTCAGCGCCCCGCTGCCAGCGGTTTGGCTCGAGCTGATGAACRTTTTCCCAGGACTCACTGGGATCTTTTATTCTCTCTTCTCATTCCTGGTAATTCTCTATCTGCTTTTAGTTTTTTCACTCCTTCCTTTGGCTTCTGCTCTGCAAATTTATCATAAAGTTGTTCAGTTTGGTGGCTGAGAAACAAGAAGTGCTGAATGTTTGAGGACACCACAAGTTTGCTTTTGTTGTGGTCCCTTCACCTTGCCCAGAGGGCTGGCAGGGAGCAAGCTGGCTGCAGGCAGAGTCCTGCGGCCCGAGGATGCTGGCAGTCCTTGCAGCACCCGGACCTGTGCTGTGTTGGGATGTGCTGTCCCAGAAGTCAAGGGCTGTGGTCTTACAAACTGCTCTGGCTTTGCATATCTGTGACTGGGACAAAGTCACACCTGAGTGCAGCCACCAGAAAAGTAGAAACTCCACCTTTCTCTGGGACATTTTCCTGGTGGACCAAAATTTTGACAGTGATTTGCTTCTTGTGGCATTCAAAGCCTCACTGACACTCAGACAGGGCCATGGGATGTGGCAGCGGTGGTGATGCCCATCGCAGGGGTGTCCTACACCCTCTGGGCAGGTCCTTATGGCACAGAGTTTGCAGTGGGCTTGAGCCACCCTTTGCAGTGCTGAGCCCCAAGATCTGAGTTTCCCTTTGCTTTTGTCCTGCAGTCCCACCCGCTGTCCCTRTGCAACACCAGCGAGGATGAACACACCGAATCGGGATTCATCACCATTGTCAAGCTTGAACAGCCGGATCGGGATCCCAACCCCTGCCTGTCACTGGCTAACAAGGTAGGTGCAAAAATGCCCCCAAGGGCACCAACCTGGGAAGTGAAACCCATGGTGCAGGAAAGAGTGAGAGACRGAGGAGGCAGCAGGGTAGGAAAGAGCTGCTGGAAGGTGGAGAAAAGGACAAGGATAGAGCAGGGTCCTTGGCAGAAGGGGTCCTTTGGGAGAGGCACTGTGCCAGCCATCCCCAATACCCATCCCTCCTTACTTTTGGACTGCCTGGCTTTGTAAAAGGTGTGGAGTTTTCCCTAACCTGACTGCTCTGGGACAGCTCAGACCTTTCCCCAGCATCCCGTACGCTTTACTGCCTGGCAGCCTCGTGCCCCTCCTGTTTTGCAGCCTCCCCTTGCTTGCTGGCCTGTTGGGGGGATTTGTGCTTCCCTGTGCCCTCTGTCCTGTGGAAAAACACAGACACAGAAGACATCTTCTGTGGTCCTGTCTTTAAAAATAATACTCTAATACTTCACTGGATGAGGCACATGAGGAATCAGTGCTGAGCAATTCAGACAGATGCACACCAGATGAACTAGTGGTGGGAGGTGACTCTTTAACAAYGCGGGCCACCATCCGCCCTACAAAGGGATGGGAGATCTCAGAGGTCTTCAGATCAGGTCTCCTGTGAAAGAGRTACCTTACTGAAGCAGCAGTTATTGTGTCAAAAGCTGAGGTCACTGGTACAATTCTCCAGTAATAAGGAAGTCGGGTAGGACCGAGGGTCATTTTAAGCCTTAAAATGTTTGTGTCTCTGATAAAGTTGCGTGGATAAGGCTAACATTAGCTTTTTCTTCAGTGGTTCACTGCGTTCTCTTATTGTCTCGGTACTAAATGTCATGTTATTTTCCACAAGCACTGTACAAACATGAAAAAAACCTTGTTTAGCTCTTCTTGGCTTTATCTGGATTGCATTCAGGTGATGCCGCCCCTGTTGTCTGCTTTCTGCTGGTAGTGACATGCTGAGGATGGGCACAGGGTCCTTTTCTGTCCTCCCTGCAGCTCGGCTGAAGAGGGCAGGCAAAACTTGTACCAAGCACAGCAGGTTTTTTTGCAGAGGCCGTGGCAACAAAAGCAAGGAAAGGGATGTGATGCCGTGATGGATTTGCCACCTCGGGGCTGCTTCCCCCCAGCTACATGGGCAGCCAGGCAACAATGCCTATCCCTTTCTGGACCAGGGTGGAAGCCTAAGTTTGGTTTGCTGCTGCTCTGGAGCTGATGCCAGCTGTTAGCACAAGCCAGTGTGCTGGAGTTATCGACCTCCTATCAGTTACCCCACATCTGGAAAATGGCCTGGTCCCACCTGTGGGTGTTAGTGGTSCCCGAGGATGGTGGGATAAAGAGTGAACCCAAGGGCTTCCAGTGCAGCTTGCGATAGACATGASAGCAAGGGCTCTGCAGGTGCCTTAGGGAGCACAGCTGGTTACCCCAACTCTCCCGTGTCCATCCAGATGTGACCACCGCGTTACAGTGGCCCCAGGCTGCCGCGTCTCACAGGGGAGGATGCTGGGGGTGGGGGCAGCAATGGCTCGTTTGGTCAGTGCAGCTACCGTGGAGGATCTTGAACAGGAGGAAGGAGCAGCTTCAAAGACTCATCTTCCACTTCAGAACCTAAAAGGTTTAAAAACCATTTTGCTGGYTTTGTCCTTAATCTTTGAGTCTCTGATCACAGTACTGGAAGTACCAGTGCGTTACTGAATCCAGGGGTCAGCTGAGGAAGGTCTGCACAGGGAGCACAAGACATGGTGCATTGCTGCGCTGTGGTCATCCTCACTAGCGTTGATCCCTTCTCCAGGACCACTAACACCCCCAAAGCAAATAAACCCCTCAGTTCATTGCCATGCTCATGACTTGATAGAGTGACAGTTCACTGGCCTTTAGTCATCACTGCTTTGTTACCAGAGCCAAATCCAACACTGGATTTTGAGATCCAGCTGAAGATGACATCGGTTGCCAACCTGCCTGCAGGTAGTCCTGCTCCAAGATCTCACCAGGGAGGCTCACAGCTCTTCTCCCCCAAAAAAGGACTAGTTTAGCCATGAAATACAGGCAGATGCTCCTTAAGCTGGCCACATCCCCAGGCCCTGCCTTGTACCTTGGTTCCTCCATCCCCCTGCAATTGCTGTCTGGCTGCTTCTCCATTCTCCTGAAGCCTCTGCCGAGCTCCTTCCCTCCAACATCATACAGATCTCTTCCGCAAAATCCCTCGACAACGCTTCTCCCCAAGAGCAGGGATGTATCATCTGTGGGATGTGGCTGGTGCTCRCTGGAGCAGAAGCCTTGTTTTCCTGGCATGTGTTTCTTGCGGTAGAGCTTTGCATGTTGAATTGCAGCGCTATATCAATGATGATAAAAATAGCCGTGTGCAGAGTGTTATCATGACCTCTGCTTTAGCTGTCACCCAGCCAAGCAGTGCACACAGACAACCCCATCCAGCCCAGCATGAGAATAACTCCACCAGCCACCTGATGCACTTTTCTGCTTCTTCTCTCTTAAATTCCAGCACTGCTTCAGCATCCAAAGCTAAAACCAGTGGGGAAGGTGTTCGGTCTACAAGAGGAGAGGGAGGTATGGAAAATACCTCTGGAATCAATTCAAAAAGTGATTTATTTTTCTTTCTGATGCATCATTTGTAATTTTTGGGTGTATTTTTTTTCTAAGTGAACCACTGATTGCAAGTCTGGTTGACAGACTGCTGAAACCTCCTAAATCATTCTGTAAATACATATTTGCACCAAAAGTGTTTCAGTCCTCAAAGAGGGAGGTCAGCACTGCCATGTGGCTGAAGAGATCTGACACAAAGACAGCAAGCACTCAGAAAATGATTGCAGCAAGCAGGTTGTGAACAGCTTGAACAAAAGTTGTGTCCTTTGCAACAGGAGTCAGAAAGATGTTGGGAAGAATCACTTGTCCAGTCTCAGTTGTTTGTTTCCCCATCGTTGGTGTCTTTAGCAGGATAAAATCTTTGTAGAGCTGTTCATTGTTCATCAAAGCTTGACTGGCTCCAACGGGTGGAATTCACTACCTGAAAGTCCTGTTTATTCTTTGGTGCTGGCAAACGCTGAGGCTCCTTTGATCCCAGGCAGGACCCCAGTCTCTGATCCCTGCCCCGACCCTCTGATCCCACTTTTCCAGCTTTCCCATCTGGTATACCAAACCCAAGACTTGTCAAAACCTATCAGCAACTCAGAGCCTTCAGCCCTGCCTCCGTGGCCTTCCCGACCATCCGCACCTCCATTTGCGTCCTCGTCCCTGTCCCCAGACCCAGGCACCCACCTCCGGCACCCAGCTTCTCCCCGACGAGGTGCGTGGAGGTGACCAGCACCTGCGAGCGAGGGATGGAGCTGAACCCGCTCCTCCGCTGCTTGCTGCGCCGGGAATGCCTCTTCCCTTCGCTCAGCCGGCGCCCTGCGTTTGATATTGCAGCTGGGAAGCGGCAGCACTGACCTCTGGCCCCTGGGCTGGGGTTTGGCAATGCAGTGGGTAAACTGCTGCAGCAGCTCCGGCAGCTCCCTGTTTGCACAGGGGACGCGCGGATCAAAGGGCTCCGCGTGAGTAACCGTGGCCCAGCCCTGCACTTTGTTCACGTTCCCGTCTCCCTTTCACAAGAGGCTGCCTCTGCCTGCCTGGAGGGCTCGAAGGGCTTGGTGGGAGGACGTGGGTGACCCCGCAAGGTCCTCCAGGCAGTGTGCTTCGACCTCACYGGGGTGGCATGTATACTCATTTGGGTGGGCCTCAAAGCTGTCCTCCTCGGGCTGCAGCAACCGGTGGSCTGTGAAAGCCATCCCACTCCTAATCCTGCCAGACCTCAGGCATCGCCTGGGCTTCTCCCTGATGAATGTGGGGGACGGGGACCAGGGAGAGCAATGTGTATGGGAGTCAGGCCCATAGACAGCCCACGGCTGGGGCAGCCACGGTGAGAAGTGGGGACCTSCAGAGGTTTCTGCTGTCCTGGGATGGGAGGGTTGCACAGAGGTCAGCAGGGCTAATGGCAAATCCCTCCCCAGCAAATCCAGCTCTGAAGCAAAGGGGCACGTGGCACAGACAGCTGGGGAATATGGTGTTTAGGTTTATGGGTTGCTGTGACTGCAAGCCCACCGACTAATGTGCCCCCGCAACTATAGGGAGAAACCATCCATGAACCACAGAGCTCTAGCAARAGCAGGCACTGCAGCTCAACACAAGTACAGAAACCAAGGTGTAAACTATTTTCTCAATCTAAGCAGCAGGTGCTTCTTTCTCCTGTGAAGAGCCAGGGAGGCAGATACACATCCAAATGGTAGATGTTAATACAGATGTACAATACGAAATGTCCACTGAAGCTTCTGTTCTTTTGGACAGGCAAAGCTGGCGGGGGAGCGTGGAGCCCGTGCGATCCTTTTTGACATTACCGATGATGAAAGCGCTGCTGATCAGGTACAAACCCCATTGATATTATCAGCTAAACCACAGTACCCCTGTCCTATCCCAAAACGTGCCCAGGTCAGGACCAACCAGCCACCAACACGCAGTGGGAGGTCCCAGGAGGATGCTGCAGGCTGGCTTTGAACGTCAGCTCCTACCCAGCCCGTCCATGCACACAGACAGTGCTTTTCGCTTTTGCTCACTCCGTGGCACGTCCAGATCTCCACACAGCACAAGCAGGCCAGCAGCTTGCAAACAGCACCTTGCTGCTCTTAGAGGACATTGTCTGGTCAAGTGAGCTTTTCTGCCAGGAGCTGGACGCTGTCTCTTGGGAAGTCACAGATTACCCGATCCCATCTCGTACAGACAGCCCTGGTGTACCTTAGGGGAAAGATGATTTCTTGAGTTTTCAAGCCAAAGTCACGGCCACCCTGCTATGCTGTTGGTGATAATCCTGCTGCAAGTTTAACATTGGTTTAGAGACCTCCAGAGGTCCCTTCCACCAACACTGCTGTCATCTCTGGAAAGGAATAGGTTCCCCATTGAAATAATCAAGGGATAATGGAAAGCATCCAGCATTAGATAAGAGGACAGATAGGGGAGCTGGTGCCTGAGCTTATCAAAACTCTGGGCTGACGCCTGCTCGCTGCATCCATCCCTTGTGGTTCTTTCATGCAATTACAACTTAATTTCTGATGCCAGAGAAATGCAGCAGCGAGCGCAGGCCCATGAGGCGATGCTGAGGTTGCTCAGTAAGGGTATGGGAGGTGGTTAGTGGGTCAGATGGCCACCCTGATTCAGGTCAGCCTGAAGGAGAGGGCAGACTGGGACACTTGCTGAGCCAGCCCGTGCCAGGCTGACTGGACCGCGGTGGAAAACTGCCGTAATGATCAGAAACAAACAGAATGTCCTGCAGATCGCAGAGGGAGGAGGGGGAACGCTGATGGGTCTCACAGGAAGAGAAGAGGAAGCATTTCTGTAGCGAAGGCAGCACTCGGCAGTGTTGTTGGCAGGAAGAGGAGAGACCAAGAACGTTTGCACAGGGGCTTGAAAGAGGAGCACAAGAGACACTGAGCAGTGTCCAGTTGTGTATGAGGAGGCACCGTCRGAGGAAATGAAGAAAGCCATGCTGAAGAGTTGGTAAAAGAGGAGGAGCTTCCATCTGATTTCATATAGAGTGATAGTGCAAGTTTGGGGGAGCAGTCAGTCTCTAAAGTGYGTGCAAGAAGCATCAGGAGGAACCAGACGTGCCTGGGGGGCCAGGGTAGTCCTTGTTTCAGGCTGTTGTGGACCATCTCTCACTGTGCTTATTTCTTTACAGCTGAGAAAGCCCAGAGGTCTGAGTCAGCCTGTGGTTCTGATCAGGGGCCACGATGCTGAGCTTCTCATGGGYGTCGTGAACAAGAACAGAGAGGCCCACGTGAAGATAGAGGTCAAGGAGCCACCAGCTTGGGTGAGAGACACACCATTCCCACTGCCTTCTGTATCCCTCCCMAGCTGCTGTGCCATGGAATAGGACTTTCCCAAAGATGCTGAGCTTTCCTCCCCAGCGATGGAGATCACAGCCCTTTGCAGGAGCTGCTTGTCTGCAGCATTCAGATGACGTGCTGCAAATAAAGGCTCAAAAGCACTTTCAGCTTATTTAGTTTCTTTTGCTTAAAYGTTCCAAGTGAGGCGAGGGGATTCCCTGTCTCTTCAGGTGAGACCAAGCCTTGATTTTCTCATCTTGTGCTACCTTAGGCCATGGCCTCTAGGGAGCTGAGATGCTGCAAAACAGAGAAATCATTCCTGCTGGAATGTGCAGAAAAGACTGAACCCTTTTTCTTTTACCTGTAAAAGGCAAGGAGGTAAAGCTTGGCCAAGGATCATGTATTCAAAGGCTGATGGTCAGGAAGAGATCGGGATTCCCCTGCCTAGCCTCTAATTCCCACCCCTGCCACACAAGAGTAATTTCTTTCCTGTTTTATGCAACAGCCAGACTACGACGTGTGGATTCTTCTCACGGTGGTCAGCACTGTGGTCGTCATCATTTTGATTTTTGTTGTCCGCACAAAGTGCCAGCTGAACAGGACTCAGGTAGGAATCTCACGGAGCAGATGTGTCTGAGCGAACAGAAACGCATGAAGGGCAGGAACGGACACAGTTTGGGAGGGGAAATGTGCCTCTGTGKGAACTGAAGATGTGGCCACGTGAGGCAGGAGCGGCCCAGGGATGAGCGGAGCGATCCTGAGATGGGCTGGCAGCATCGCTCGCGCGGTGGCCTTGCTCTCCTCCTGCTGCCCCACCAGCACTGCGTACAGGCTCTTGATTTTAACAGTATTGTCTGTATTGGTACAGTAGAAGATTTAGTATTTTTAATAGAAACTAACAAATGAAATAATCGTCTTTCCARAGTCAGATGTGTTTCCAGATTTGAGAACACATTTGTCCTATAGAAAGACAAGCCTTTGGGGCTCAAAAAGTCAGCGCTGCTGGGTGATTTTGRATGTCCAGTGCCAGATGTCTCCTGCTGGTGACAAAGCCTACTCTGGCCAAGTCAGGTTAGCCAAAAAGTGACCTCTGGAAATGAGTATCGCCCCCAAATTCCTGATAATCCCATTYTGAAAACAGAAGGGCAATGAGAAGTGTGGCAATGTAAGGCTGAGCCTCTCCTCACAGCCTCCTTTCTCCCTGGCAGGACTCCCTGCAGCAGCAGACCATGCAGGCCATCGGGCAGCTGGCCACCCGCAAGTACCAGGCAAGGTGCCGGCAGGCGTCGCGGTGGGACTCGGCCAGCAGCTGCAGCTCAGCCCCGGTCTGTGCCATCTGCCTGGAGGAGTTCAGCGAGGGCCAGGTAGGCTGCGGGCACCGCTGCTGGTTAGCCACGGCTCTGAGCTTCCCGGCCACGGTCAGGTGGGAGCTGCGGTGGGAGTTGAGCACTCTGGCAGGGGCGGGAGACCCTTGGGATGTTTCCTTCAGCAACTCCTGAGGGCTGGGAAAGGACTGGCATCGATGGAGGTCTGTCTGCCCCTTGGCCAGAACAGCCCTGCCCCTGCTGAAGTCACTTGCCTGCAGATTCAGATTCCCTGAAGGTGGGTCTCCAGCTGTTGCTATAGGGTAAAATGTCCATAATACGTCCATCCTGAAAACAAGGGGGCAAAAAGTGGGGTTTGCTTCTCCAAAGCACTCAGCCTGAAACCCCCCTATTCCCGAGGGCTAGCACCTCTCTGGACGTTCACACCCCAGAGCTGGACGCAGCGAGCAGAACCAGAGCTGCCAGGCTGCTGCACAGCCTCCTCCATGCAAAGCTGGGCTGCAGATTGCTCACTGTTAGACATCTTTCCATCCTACAAGGCTCACTTCCATCAAGAATCATAGAATCATAGAATCATTCAGGTTGGAAAAGACCTCTGAGATCATCAAGTCCAACCACTGACCCAACACCACCATGCCCACTAAACCATGTCCCGAAGCGCCACATCTACACGTCTTTTGAATACCTCCAGGGATGGTGACTCCACCACTTCCCTGGGCAGCCTCTTCCAATGCTTGACAACCCTTTTGGTGAAGAAATTTTTGCTAATATCCAATCTAAACCTCCCCTGGCACAACTTGAGGCCATTTCCTCTCGTCCTATCACTTGTTACTTGGCAGAAGAGACCAACACCCACCTCTCTACAGCCTCCTTTCAGGTAGTTGTAGAGAGCGATAAGGTCTCCCCTCAGCCTCCTCTTCTCCAGGCTAAACAACCCCAGCTCCCTCAGCCGCTCCTCATRAGACCTGTTCTCCAGACCCTTCACCWGCTTCGTCACCCTTCTCTGGACACGCTCCAGCACCTCAATGTCCTTCTTGTAGTGAGGGGCCCAAAACTGAACACAGTATTCGAGGTGCGGCCTCACCAGTGCTGAGTACAGGGGCACGATCACCTCCCTGCTCCTGCTGGTCACACTGTTTCTGATACCCATCCAGGTCTTGGGACATGGTTCTCCTTGATCACACTCCTCTTCTCTCCACCTCTCTCTAGGAACTGCGGATCATCTCGTGCTCCCATGAGTTTCACCGGGAGTGTGTTGACCCCTGGCTGCAGCAACACCACACGTGTCCGCTTTGCATGTTCAATATTCTTGGTAGGGCTCAGACACAGCATTTCCCGGCCAGGGATGGGGTTGGGCGCAGGGGTTGTGCCCAGGAGGTCCATGTACCCTTAGGTGACGCATACAGTCGGTGCATCAGCAGGAGCATGTGTCTCTGTGCACGTGGGYGTACAAGGCGGTGTGTGCATGGAGAGGGGTCCCCGTGCATGTGAGCCCCGGAGTGTACAGCGAGGTGCTGGGCTTGGGCTGGGACCTGCACCAAGAGGAGGGGTTTCCAGTCCTGGGACCTCCGGGGAAGGGAGGTGGGATCTGAGGGTCGGAGCAGCAGGGAGGGTGCTGAGTGTGCAGGACCATCGAGACAGTTTGGTGGTGGCAGTGAGGAGTTGCAGGGCACGGGCRGGACGTGGGACGGTAGTGGGAGTGCAGTGGAGGGTCGCCGGTGCTGGGGCTACTGCAGCTGGGCTGTGGGACGTATGCTGGATGCTCCCTTCTCTCTCCACAGCCAGAGACTCGGTGGACCAGGCCACAGCCGCTGGCTCCAGGCTGGCACCTCAGGACATGGAGCCCGGACGGCGACTCCACCTTTTCCGCCAGCACCCGGGACATGCCCTTTACCACCTCCCACACGCGTATCCTCAGAGGAACCTCAGGAGTTTTCCCCCGGAGCCAGCCCATGGCAACCCCTTCTTCCACTCTCCGGAGCTCTCCCAGCTGGATTTTGGCACCATCCACTACATGCCCTACAGGCCAGCCACCTCCCTGCTCGCCTGTGGCCACCCATCCCCCCTGGCCTCGGGCTTGCTGGGCCAGCAGCATCCCAGCCCCTCGGCGTGCGGGCAGACGCTGCCACCCCCCAGGACTTGTTCTCTCCAGCCCCAGCCCCCCTGCCTGGGGCTCAAGGCAGCCCTGGCGCAGAAGCAGCACCGTGCACCCACCCTGCGCCGGGGGGTCGGCCACGGGCACCAGCACAACAGCAGCGGCTCCGGGGAGAGCTATCTCACGGAGCACAGCGGGTACCTGGCAGATGGGCCGGGCAGCGACTCCAGCTCGGGGCCCTGCCACGGTTCCTCCAGTGACTCCATGTTGAACTGCACGGACATCAGTCTACAGGGCATCCACGGCAGCTGCTCCACTTTCCGCAGCTCCCTCAGCAGYGACTACGACCCCTTCGTGTATTGCAGCTCGGAGGGACCCGCCACAGACAACGGCCAGGAGCAGCCGCGGCCGCCAAGGGAGACGCGGCCCAGGTCCTTGGACCTGATGGTGCCTGGGGGTGCTGCTCCGGCCAAGCCCCAGGTGCTCAGCCACGTCCACTACCACCACCACCARCACCATCACTACAGRAGAGACACAGAGTGTCCACCCGGGAGGGCCGGGCAGGGGCCTGGGCAGCGCAAATCCCGGTACTCTGGGGCCAAGGTTGGCTTCCACAGTGCTCGGACACAAAAAAGGGCTGAGAAAAGCCATCACTGTCAGCAGCCTCTGGAAAGCAGCACTCTGCTACAGGAGGCAGCGCCGGCAGGACAGCCACCCTGTCCCCAGCAAGGCCGGGAGCCCCCTCGTGTCCCCTCCCCTTCTCCAAACAGGTTGGACTTCAGTGTAGACGCCAACAGACAATCGGGAGCAGCTGGCACATCCCCTGTCCCGCTGCCCCCGAGACACAGCTTACAGAGCCGTCATCACCGAAGGAAAAGAAAATGTCCCCTGGAGCCCGACCCTGCTCTCCTGCCCGAGGACTCAGCCTTGCCCAAAGCCTGCGATGCTCACGTTCCTCACGGCCATCCCGCTGGCTACCGCTGCTCGCCCGAAGTCCAGCCCCTGATCCCAAGCGCTCCCCTGCCCTGCGGCTCGGGCTCTCGGCCRCTCTGGAAGAGTTTAGTGCCGCAGCCTGGCTCAGAGCTGAAAAAGCAGGAGGAGGGGTTGTCAGGACGGGAGGGAAACCGCACGGTTCCTGCTGATTTCTCAGGGACGGGCACCCCCAGACACAGCCTGAGTCTTCACCTTCACTGCCCAGCTCAGCAGGGTAGTCAGGGTAAGTCTGGTGTTTGCCTCTTCTTGCAGCAAGCAGGTGAATGAGGGTGGTTTGCTGAAGGTACTCTGGTTGCCAGTAGACCTGGTACCCTCACGGCGGGCTTTCCTACAGGACCACTGACAACAGAAGCATTTCAGAGTTCTGAAGATATCTGGAGTTGATGGCCTGAACGATTAGCAAGTCTGTTAATGAGTGCACCAAACCCTGCAGTCTCGTCCTAAAATGATACAAATGAGACATAAGGTGGCTATTTTTAACTAAACATCTCTACCAGATGGAATATCTCCCAAAGGAAGGGGTGGGATCACATTTCTCAGTGTCCTTACATCAGTCTGGATGTCTTACTGGCAGAGTCATTACCTTTAAGGTTTATTGGGCTCTAGTTGTTTTAGACAACCCCAGCTAACTGGAAGCAATAAGGAAGGACGTGTGCATGGCCAGTGGTAGTAGGAGAACAGACTAAATGAGTTTATGGATTTGCACATCCCTCATTTCTCACCTGCCTCTGTTGCGTGGGAGTCGCTTTTTAGTGTCTTTTGGAAATCAGACGTAATTAAAGTTTGGCCCTTTGCCTAACTGCTGTACATCTCTCGCTGAGAGAGGGAAAATGTGTTTGAGACGAGGCTGTTTGTTTGAAAGAACCTGGCTGAGTTTAGCTCCCAGGTCTTGCTCTCTCAGGCTCCTCTGAATACAGCAACCTGCGAGTCAGCATGGGCAGGTGCTGGCTCCGAGSAGAGCCTGGCTCCCTTCCTCACCCTGCCACTGACTCATTGCAGGTCCTCGGGCAAATCGTTTTGATTTAGGTACCAAATACAGATCTAGCTGCCTAATTTCTGTTAAAATGCGGGCCTTAAACTCGTGACTCACCGTGCCCATTGTGCTGCGGAGGTAATAACTTCCTCCCCACGCTCGTCTATCCAGCCCTACCACACCCAGGCTGCTGGTGGTGGAGCGCCTGCCGAGGAGGCAGCAGGGAAGGGGGAGAGGCTGGATGGAGCACGGTGCTGGCTGCCTGCGGCGCTCCGGGCTCCCAGACTCCCAGGAACAGATTTTTTTCCCAGGCGCCGAAGTGCCTGACACTGCAGATAGGTGATACGGGAGGTTCTTCAAAGGGCCCGGAGGGATGCTGCCGTTTGGAGAGATAAGGAGGCAGCAGTGCAGAGATGCCTCTCTGGTTGGCAGGTAGCTCTGAGTGCTGATGTCCCCTGAGTTGGAGGCGGTGGGCAGCGATGTCGCCAGGACACAGCCCTCTCAGGATCACAGCAGGGGACCTCCACGTGGAGAGAGCCCTCCACATGGAGAGAGCCCTCCTGGCCTGAGGGCAGGCTGCTCAGGAGTTGTTTTGAGCTCCCATTTCAAAATGAAACTGGGAGGACTCCCCAGGCCACCAGAGCAGGAGTCTGTGCACCTAACGCGGGGTGCTGGGTGCTGCGGTGTCCAGGGCATTGCAAGGGTCCGTGCTCTGATGCCTCTGTCTCTTTGTAGACAGTCCCAGCGGCCCAGATCTGTGCCCACCTCCTGATGGCGTGATGGGGGAAGGCTCTCTGACACCCACCCAGAGCCAGTGCCAGCATGCTTTGCCAAGCACACACAGCCTCCGTTCCTTCTTACCTCCCTTTACCAGGAGCTAGAAGGACCAATGTGTTTGAAAGCAGCGTGACTCTATGTCTATTTGACTGCAGTAGCTTCTGTGGATGCTTTGAGGACCAGCCAGAGAGTCAGACTCTCCTTGTAAGACTGAGAAAATACATAGAAAGGAAGGATTTAACTTTATTAGGAGCTGAGGACAGCTGAAGAGAGCGGGAGCTCATGCAGGGCTTATGCAGAAAAGCCATCAAGCTGTAAACACGTTGATTGACATAACACCACCTCTAAGTTATAATCACATTGGTTCTTTATCTTAGATAGGGACTGGACATAAATCAATAGAGAACAAGTAAAAAGAGCAAAGAACAGTCTCAATAGACAGTCCCATGTAAGCAGGACACAAAAAATAGACAAGAAGACCAAGGAGAAATGCATATATGCCTCTAGATAAACGTTGCAAGGCTAAAAATATAAGTGGATGAATTAGAAAGCCCAGCTTTAAATTAAAGTTTTGACATAAACTTTTCAGAAACCTAGTTTAAAAAAACCCAAAGAGTGGGACCCTGTAATTCCCAGGTGAAATTACAGAGAGGAGAAGAGTGTGTCTCTTCTGGTGGCATGGGAGGGACACTATGCRTTAAGGAGAGAGTAAAGTCCAGTGACAAGTGACACAAAAATACCCAATTGCGCCTAAGTAGGCGGAGTATGGTATTAGGGTTATAATACACTGCATTASCACAGGCTGCAAAAGAGGAGCCTACATATACATGAGAATCTTCTTCAAATAATACTAAAAGAAGCAGTCAAAAGAATAAGATGCTTTTGGGCACAGGGATCATTTAAAGCCCCAGAAAAGGGCTGGCCAAGCAGCAGGGCAGAGAGGGCAATCAGAAGCAAGAAGCCGTTCTTCCAAAGCGAAGGTGTGGCTAGACAAAGAAATCAGAAAAGAGTTGGATGCAAAGCTAAGTGCAAAGCCACGGTGAGGCAGGCCAGGAAAGATTTCTATGAACAGCTTGTGAAATAGAGAGTATTAATGCAAACGCTTTCAACTCCATCAGAAGGAAGACGGCTGCCAGAGGCTCTGCAGGTCCAGGGAGTAACGCAGGTCTAAGGGGGATGTTCAAGGGCTGTAACTGCATAGCAGAAGAGCAAACTGAATTCATTGCATGGGTGATCAGCGTGGAAGTGCTTGAGGAGGTTCTCATCCTGGCACATCTCCGTTCAGGGCACGGGGTAGAGGATCCCTCATAAATCAAATCATCAGTTTGAGCGTTTCTGAAATGCATCAATAAAGTGGATAGTAACAAATTGCCAGGGCTACAGATCACTCACCTGGGCATCGTGCAGGGGCCCAAGCACAAAACTGCTAAATCACGAACGCGGACTGCAATCTGTTACCCATGCCCAGAGCCAGAAGGAAGAGCTGAGGGCAGTATCAGCTTGAAATAGCTGAAGCCACAGAACGATGAGCCTGACTTTCCTGCCAAGCAAATTGTTAAAAATTCAAATACAGGGTCTGACTTGTAGGCACATGGCTAAATGTGAAAACCAGGGGAGGAGGCAACACAACTTTTGTAGAGAGACATAATGCCTCGCAGATCTTTTAGGGGAATGGAGCTCTCAAAGGATAAAAGGGAAGGTGCTCTCATAGGTAAATAACTCACTAAAAAATAGGAGACAAAGGGCAGGTCAGTCTTAATGGAGGGAAGTTACTCAGAGAAGGTGGGAAGTATAGTTCTCCAACTGTCTGCACCTTTCAGCAAGCTCATAAATATCCTGGACAAGGAGAGGAGATAGCAAAGTTTATAAAAGACAAAATCTTTCAGGATTGTCACCTTTAGAACTGGTTACAAAGCATTACAGAAGGATCTCCTGTTGCTGAGTTATCGGGCAATAGAGTGGCAGATGAAATCCCATGTAYGTAGTACAAAATGCCACACACAAGCAGAACCACTTCTAAGTAAAAATCAAATTATTATTAGGAGCTAGCTGGGAACAAATGTGGGACAAGCAGAAAGTGCCATTATGCAGCTGCRTAAGTCTGTGGTGCTTTCACAGCTAGCATCCGCCACTGATCACTGCTTCTCAAAAAAGGATGTAGTAGACTTGGGAGGAGTGCAGAACGGTATTGAATACAATCACAATGATGAGGTTTTTCTGAGAAAACAGAGAGAATATAGAGACTTTCATGTGAGAAGACTTTCTGAGAAAACAGAAAGAATATAGAGACCTTCACGTGGGAAGGAGATGATTAGCAGAGGATATGAAATCAGGAGAGCAGGGGAGAAGGCAGATAAGAGAGAGTCACTGGTGCTTATAACAAAATAAGTGGTGGCATCAAATGGGAACCAGAAGCCTTAAAACACCCAGTAAGGTAACACGAGGTGTGTAGTGAAACTGGTGCTCATCGCCCAGAGGACGTAGGTGCCAGAAGTAAAATGGGTTCGAGAGCCTAGATCAAGAGCTATCAAATGCAGAGATGCAAATACACTCTCTGGCTCAGGAAGTCCCTAAACCAGGGTTTCCAGAAGCTGACAGTGCTCCTGCGGGATGCAGCACCCTCCAGGTGTGTGCTTACCTCGCCCAGCTGCAAGGTGAGGCTGAATCTTGGTCCACAGCCCCTGGAGAAGCTCCACTTGTGCAGGCAGTGCCATGCGCTGGCATCGCAGGGAATAATGCTGCCCGCAGCCATCGCCAGGGCGCYGCAGATGATCCCAAAGATGCTTGCATGATCTTGGAGTTTATGCCGCTTCCTCGAGCACCTCCACCAGCTTTTCTTGGTGGGGTTTGCATAAAGATACATCCCTGCCTCTCTTGCCTGGGAGACTATACCTGGGAGTTGTTTCACTGAAGAATCAATCCTCAAGCAATGCTGAATGGATCCTTTTAAGAGAAGTCAGACAATGAGCAGTGAATTACAGCTAGATGGCTTCCTAAACCACCCCAGCACGCACAGATCTGGTCCCAGAGCAGCCAGATTACTCCCTGCACAGGCTAACACAATGTCTTGATTTCTCTCTCTGGGAAATCTCACCTCCTGCAGCACGCTGTCAGCATCCTCCCCCTCTCCTCCATCTCCTACTCATCCTCTTAGCGATTCCCTTTCATGTCATGTCTTTGATCTTTACTAGAGAGGGGGAAAGGGATTAGAGGGCAGAAAAAGACCACCGTTAAAACCTAATACCCAAAGAACAAGATTTCTCTTGTATCACCAAGGTGTGCTCCTTCAGGTCATTGCCCTGTGTGGGTCTTGATGGCCAGTTCAGCAGCTGAGGCTCCACCACCTCTCCCAATTCAAGACCTTTTTTTTAACCTTCCTTTCTGTTTGTATAACAGGGGACACTCACACAGGCACGGTTTTCAGAAAATATTTTAATAATACTGTTTGAGACTTAGGGCATCTGATCACAGAGTGGCGGAAGCTGTGCAGTCTCTTTTGCATTGCACATACGYGGGTGTACATGAGAAGCAGTTGGCAATGGCTTATTCAATGTACCGGTGACACAAATCACAAATGCCAGATACGCTCAGACTCTGTCTTCTGGTACTTTAGCCATGCCTGCACACATATGTGTATGTATAACACTGTGTCTGTGCATTAATTTTCCCGTGTCGATTAGCTACATTTTCAAAGCAGAATCTTGTTTCTTTGTTTTCTTCCCATATATTTAATTTCCAGACGTCCTGTTCCTACAGCTGGTGATTTATAAAAAACAAGAATTTGCTGTGAYTGTTCTGAAAAGTTGTTTTGAATTGCTCTCTGTGAATATCTATATGGGCATTTGTTTCCTTTTCATCTCAGGAACATTTAGGAAAAGGTGAAAAATAATGCATGTGTGCCTTTACTGGGCTATGCTGACCCTCCGTGAGAGCTGTGGGCAGACTTGAGAGACATCTGGGAAAGGGACGTGGTGTGTGCGTCAACACTCGGTCACTTAGAGAGAAAGGGACTACCTGAAGCAGTAACTCAGGGTGCACCACTTCTAGGCAGCCCTTATGTTGAATGCTTCAAAGTAAACTACTCAGCGCTTGCCTGTCAGTAATTCACCAGGCGGAAGGGGCTGGCGAAGGGCATGAGCTGCCGTCCTTGCGGGCTGGGCATGAGGGACTGGCATTTGTGGCCAACCACCACTCGTTGGGTACGGCTTGTTTGGGACTCAGAAGCAATTTGTGCAACCTCTTGAACACCGTGAAATGCATCGTGCCTTGCACACACACATCACTTGCAGTCTGCTTTTGCTGTCTGGAGTTTCTGTTGTTGTTGTCCCCTGTCCCTGGAAGGTGCTGCCGTGCCACTGTATGAATATGAATTGGTGTTATTTTCTGTTGCTAATAATTTTTAAAAAGGCTGTACAGATTTTCCTCAAAGAGCAAACATCAAAAAGCCTCAAAAGCAAACATCTAGTAGCGATGTGAATCCTGGGGTGCACTGTGCCCTTAGCCTGTGTCTTCTGAAATATTTAAAAAGTAGCTTGACATCTTATCTTTACGTTTTATTGTGCTTTAACTTAGAGGAATAAACTGATTGGGGATGTGGCCAGAAAAGTCCCTCCAAAATACTGGGAGAAACTTAGTGGCTTTCGCTGCAGCATCTGTTCTCTGTATTGCAGCGTCAAGGCCCCAGCAGCTGCAGAGTCCGGGAATGTTCAGCTAGTTGTAGCTGAYACTTTTCTTTTTCCTTTTCTTTGATGCAGGATCTGAAGAGGAGGTACAGGATGTCCATGAACACTCAGTTTAATAAAACACTGGCCTGTTTGCTTACTGGAGAGCTGGAGTGGACAGAGATGTTCAGTGTACCAGCCGTAGAGGAGCTCACACCTTGCTCTCTGCACAGGCACCGCGTAATAACCAGTCCTGACCTGCACGGCCCATGCCAAGATGCAGACTGCAAATAAGCAGTGTGACACTTGTGGTCTCCTCACATGTTCCCACGTTGCAACAGTCACACAAACACGGAGCCGTGTTCTCCAGGTCCCCTTCTCCTTTGAGAGGAGCCCATCTTCATTCTGTGGCATCTATCTGCGTGGGCTGGCTCGCTGAGAGACCGGTCTTGGGAGTCACCAGCTGGAGAGCTCACGGAGTGAGTGCAAGCTGCTATTTTGGCATGTTCATGCCACAGAAGGTTTTGCTAAACACTTCAAAAATAAACAAGCCTTCGAGACCAAAAGCTGCAGAAATGACTTTCTGTGGCCTGGTAGCTCCTGACTTCATTTCCTCACTTAGGTCAAAAGCCAGACTTCTTCTTTTAACTTTTCCACTCTTTTTTCAGACACAGGGACAAGTTACTCTCCATYTCACCACTCACAGGTCTGCCCTGCAAGATGCGTCTTCTGACTTCAYTGGAAACCAACAGCTTTCACCACTTTTGATCACTTCATTGTCCCTCAGCTGACGCCATCTCAGCCATTTGCTGCGTTTTGCCAGCAGCAGGAGAGGTGAAGACACAGGGACAATGTCAGCATTTCTGGGAGGGAGCTGGGTCAGACTCTTTCCATTGCAAAGAATCCACTCGCTCATCTGGCAATGTGAACAAGTCTCTCGCTCATCCTCTAACTCCTCCACCTACCCTCAAAATAGGTGTGATGGCCAGCCCTGTTAAGAGCAACTCATTTGTTGAGCATATTTCAAACCTGAGATGCCCCCGTCACAGGAGTGATGGAAAATCCTTGAGTTCACGTGGCTCCTGCTTCTCTCCTTCCTCCCTCGTTGCCCCAAGACACAGCAAAAATTCCCAGAAAAAGCATCCATAATAAATGCAGAGCAGAGCCCCATCCATCACCCAGCCTTATCTTCATATTTCTGAGACACCTGAAATGATCCTGCRAAGGAATTTTTCAAAATACCCTTCTGCCTTTTCTAACATTTTGATGATGGAGAGAGAAAACTTGAGAAATTGCTAGGCTCTTGGTTTATTACTTTTTTTCCTCCCATTTGTGGGGTTTTTTTTGGAATGTCACTAGTTCTTACTTCCTGCATCTCATAATTTGGGGACAATCAAGTAAAATAAAATGTGCCAAATTCAAAACGTATAGAACCCAAACAGTTTTCATACAGCAAGGAATTAGACTGTCGAGTTCATTGCCCTAAATAATCATTCAGTCCAAAGAATTAGCCAGATTCCCATGTGAAGTGCACATTTATATGGCACCATGTGTTTCCAGAGTTAATGCTAATGAAGCATTGGTGAGGATACAACACYGGAGCTGGAGGTAACTCCTGACAATTCGAAACCTGTACGGACAGACTTCCCCCATCTGCTCAGTGCTCAGTAAGCTTTCTGTCTTCCTTTGAAGCAGCAGCTTCTCCAGTTCAAGAGAGCGCACTGGTTATGTAGTTCCAGTTTAGGATAATCCTGCCTCTGGCTTCCTTCGCTGGTGTAAAAAAAAGCTTTTTACAGGGTTTGCTGCCCTTAATCTTTGAAAAAGGCATCTTTGTCCCAGCTGCTAATCAGTCACTGACATTCAAGTGATGGTATTAAAAGTCAGCCAATAGCACTGTTTTAAACAAAACATTATTCCCTTGCTAGTGTTCATTTCTTGTCTCCTGTGACCGAGCCACTGCAGGACCTTTCAGTCTAGAGAAGAGCTGAATTTCTTTCATCAAAGAACCCACCAGAATTACATTTTAACCTTTCCAGGCTCTTCTTGCTTGTCCTACAGAGCAAGCAGAAGACACAAGCTCAGATGTTTTCTCCCTTGCAAGGAAGTCAGTCTTAAACTAGAGGAAAAAAACCCAGGAGCGGGTCTAGTTTCCCCCTGTTCAACTTCTTGTGCACGTGGTCCATGGCTTGTCTCAACCAGCTCCCTACGTCCTTGACCATCCTGGAGGGCTCAGATGACTTTACAGAGGGGAGAGTCATGAAGTCCAGGTCCTCCCACTGGTTTCTTTAGGAGTCAAGGCAGCCGCGAGCCTCCAGGRATGCATTTCACTGCCTCAAAGGACCGAGCGTCTAGTTTGCAGTCTAAAAGTCCTCCTCTCTTTCCCTCCTTATCCTTAAAAAAAAGGAGGGCTCTGAATCTGTGGCAAGCCCCAAGCTTCTTGGAGAAAGTGGTCAGCACTAACGCACCCTTTCCACTCCCTACTGCAGTATTACCAGGCTGCGCAGGGCAATGCCTGCTTTAAAGTGTTTTCCTTCCCTGACGTTATGCTGCTGCTCCTTTTCATCTAGAAAACGGCCATCCTAGATGCTGTCCCCCTCCCCGGGGCTTGCTGAGCTGAACGAGAGTGTGCAGGTCTGCCTCGGTGGGTTCTCAGGTAGGAGGAGAGGAAGGAACTCTCCGGGAAGGTGGTTTTTGAGATTCTCTTCAGTAGATGGACTACCATCCTTGGCAGTGGCCTGGAAGGGAAGAAGCACTATCTGAGAAAATGGGGAACGGCTCCTATCAGTTCCCGCACCTCTCGGTTCTGGGTGATGCTTTTGAGTGCTCAGTCACCACATTTGGGCTGGGCCACCAAATTTCTTCAGCATCACTGCAATGAAGYGGAGGTCATTTTCTTTCGTTGCGTCCGAAGTCCCAGACGAAAACCGATGGAAGCCAGAGCATCCCGAACTCCCTCTATCTGACACCGAAGCCCCAAGCCCTTCCCCAGGGACCGCCGGCTTCCCAGGACTCCCACCCCACCGAGATGGGTACCCTGGCCGGGCGGGCTGGACCTCCTCCCTTCCTGCACGGAGCCTCTGCCCTCCCTTTTACAATGTTCAGATCCTTTTGAAATGTGAATATAGTTTTTTTGTTGTTGTTGTTGGTTTTTGTTTTGTTTTTTTGCCGAGTCTGTCCTGGCTCTCGGGGCTTGGGAATAAATTATGACCCAAAAAAAAGGAAGAATACGTTTTATATATATGCAAAACTGTGTATTTATGTCCGATAGAAACAAAGATGTGTGAATATGCTGATGTGCTCAGAAATATATTTATTTACTAATATATTTATCCAYGTACCCGGTCTGCTCGCCTGGTTTTGTTCATCGCACCGACCATCGGGGCTGCGCTGCCCAGGGCGCCTCGGCCCAACGCCACGGAAATAAACCGCTCGGCCGGTGGCGCCGGCCCCGCCGCCGTGAGAGGGGCCGCGGCCGGGCCCGGGCCCGGTCTGACGGCGGGCGGCGGCCGGGCCCGGGCCGGCTCTGCCCGTGGTGCAG
>JASVER010000060.1:596048-658209 GCA_030449065.1 Oceanodroma leucorhoa | reverse complement strand
AGCCGCCCCCGCCCCCGCCGCCGCTGCCAGGCCCGGCCCGGCCCCGCTCTGCGCCTGCGCGGCGGAAGCGCGCTCGGCGGCGGCGGCATGGCGCTGGAGACCGTCCCCAAGGACCTGCGGCACCTCCGCGCCTGCCTGCTCTGCTCCCTCGTCAAGGTGCCWCCGGCCCCGGGGCCGCTCCCCGCCCGGCCCCGGCCCTCCTGCCCCGGCCCGGGCCTTCCCGCGCCCGGCCCGGGCCCTTCTCCCCCCGCCTACCGCCCGGCTCGGGCCTCCCTCGGCCTCTGGCCGCTTCCCCGCCCGGACGGGCCTTGCCCGCTTCCCGGGGCTCCCTCCCTTCCCCCGGCGGAGGCCTCCCCGGCTCTCTCCGGCCCTGCCCGGCTCTCCCCTCCTTCCCTCCCCCGGCCCCGCAGCCGCCCCGGTCCCGGCTGGGCCCCGTCCCTCCTCCCCCGGCCCCGCGCTGACGCCTCTGTCCCCCTCAGACCATCGACCAGTTCGAGTACGACGGCTGCGACAACTGCGATGCCTACCTGCAGATGAAGGGCAACCGGGAGATGGTCTACGACTGCACCAGCTCCTCCTTCGACGGGTGAGCGGGCCCGGGCCGGCCGCGTTCCCTGGGGTGCCCGGGGACGCCCTGGTGGCACTGCGGTGTCCCCGGGCCGGGAAACGTCCCCTCACTCCCATCCCTTCCACAGGATCATCGCGATGATGAGCCCTGAGGACAGCTGGGTCTCCAAGTGGCAGCGAATCAGTGAGTGTTTTTTCCCAGCTGGTTTGGGAATCAGAGATCCCTTTTCTCCAGCAAACCCTTCTCTGGGGCAGTGGGAGTTGCTGTTGGGGCTGCGGAGGGCGTTTCTGCCCCTGATGAGGGGGCATCTGCGCAGGCGGAGGCTGGCAGGGATGCTTGTCCACCCGGCTGCTGCCGTGCGGGGTAACTCGGTGTTTTCTTTCCCCCAGGTAACTTCAAGCCGGGTGTCTACGCAGTGTCTGTGACCGGCCGCCTGCCCCAAGGTAACGCTGCCAGCTTGTGTGAGGGGAGGCTCCTGCACGGATGGCAGCTGAGGGATTGTTCTGTACATTAGGTGTTGCGGCTGTAGCTATCTCGAGGTGACAAACTGGGAGGTGCCCTGCGCTGTACCTGTGCGATGAAATCAGGATTTGGGGGTTCAGTGAACACTGTGTGTTGTGAACAGAGAACGTGCCGTGTGGGCGAAGGGATTAGCAAGGTGTCTGCAAGGAGGTGCTGAACAGGAGGGTGGTTTCAGGGTTCTGCGGACAGGTTTTCTACCTGCAGTCATTCAGCACTGTGCCTGCCAGAAGTTGATATTGAAGATGGTGCTGACTAAAACCTGAGATACCAGGCAGGCTATCAGAGGGATAAACCGTGATTAAAGGGTGACTCCAGAAAGTGGGCACATTTCAAACCGTTCAGCTACAGAGAAACACGAAGGTTTGTCCGTAGGAAAGAGTTTTGCAGGATGGGGTGCTGTTATGGCAGCCTTGGTGAGCAGATACCCCTTTCCATCATCATACTGCACTGAGGGCTTACGTTAAGGTGGTTTTGTGCATTTATAAGTGGAGTGGAGKGCGCAGAGGGTTGGCCTTACCTCTGTAACGCAGAAACTGCATCATCYGTCTAGCTGAGAGCCCCTGCCCTGTACGGAGCCGCAGAGCCGACTCCTGACCTGTGCCCTTCCCAGAAGTGCTGCAATCCTGTATCCCCAGGGTGAAAGCTGCGCTTGTGTCWGGAATCCCAGGCTCCTTATTTCTGACCCGAGCTCCGCCACCTGCGTTGGGAAGGAGCTGGAACATCACGAGGCTTGAAGCCGAGGCCTGCTGGCACGGCTTTGGGCACAGCCGAAATAACCGGCGTGCAGCAGATGATGGCGTGAGCTCGGTGCARCTGCAGGCAGGGAGCACGGGGCAGCAGGCGGAGGGAGTGCAGGTGGGAGATGCTGCCTTTGGCCTTGCTCAGCCCATCCTTGCGTCACGGGGAGGAGCGAGAGGACTGGGGAGCGCGGTAACCAGCAGGCTGCACTCGTGGGCCTTGCAGGCTGTCATTTGGCTGTCCCTTGGTGCGTGGCACTGGTGAAAGCTGTGCTGAACCCCATGGTGCTCTTCTGCTATCCCTGTTCTTAAGGGGTTATTGAGAAGGTGGGACATGCAGGCAGGTCACAGAAGTGACTGAAAAATTTAAGAAGTACCCTTAAGAGCCTGACCTGTTCAGTACAGTCATAACATTCAAACATTTTCAGGTAGGAAATAATGTAAATAAAATCTCTACCTGGTTCTTTCCCAAGGCAAAACAAGAGTTGATGTTTGGGAGCTCTATCTAGGCATTTAAACTAGAAAAGGGAACACTCTTAACAGTTCTGTTAGAAGACATGAAAAAGAAGATTGTCCAGTTCTTGATCTCTGCAGTGACGGCTACATGACAGAGCAACCAGATTTTTTCAGGGCTCCTCATTCCTAGGGAATGCTGAAATGTGTTTGTCTCCTTGCTGCAGGGATCGTCCGAGAGCTGAAGAGCCGTGGCGTGGCTTACAAGTCCCGAGACACAGCTATAAAAACCTAAGGGACTCTTGTGCTGCCTGGAGGATTCCCCGTGCTGCGTTCGGCGAGGCAGCGGGCACGCAGGGCACTGCTCCGAAACCTTTTAGCTTTAGCATGTGGGAAGGCGAGCCTGGACTCAGAGGGACCTTGCTGGCTTGGCTCCTCTCRCTCAATACCTCTGGACTCTGCCGTACCACGGTCTGCCCACACATTGTTTTGAGTCTTGACAAGGGGGAAGGCTGGGAAAGTGGTGTTTAATGGTGATGCGCAACCTTTTTTACAATTGCGTGAAAAGAGGAGAGCTGGGATATAGCTGTGTAAATATTTCAATAAAACATATTGCCTGGTCGGAGTTGAGTCCATCTGTGTACTCAGTCACTAGTTTCACCTGCTGCAGGGAGCAGATGGTGTCGTGAGGGGTTTCACGCTCGGCCCCCCCAGACTGTTTGGAGCCTACAATTGCCATCAGTTCTTATGCCGTGGACCACATTCCTGCCTCGAGAGGGAGATCCTGYCCCGGCTGAATTGGGGTGTCCTTCGCTGTAGGAGCAAGCAGACTAGTGATTTGTGCCTTACAGCTCACGCCTGGATGGAATAGGTAAGATGATGTTAAGTGTTTCATGTGGAGGTAGTTATCTGGAGGTCATGGTGCCCTGGGCCTGCAGGGTCCTCTACGAGGGACGTGGAAGCAGGCTTGAAGGACCTTCAACTGGCCATTGCTGGCCTCCAGGGCAGGCAGAGCGAGATGAGCCCATTGCTGGTGTGGTTGGGAGGCAGCACCGGGCCTTGCAGAGGGGAAGGATGGACAGGCAGGGGTGGAAACACCCATGCAGCCTCCTATTTTGAGAGGTCTGGCTGTTTTGAGTGTCAGCTTGGATAGTGTCTGCATTTCATGGGCTCCTGAAAGATTTGGTCTCCTTAGCTGATGGCTCTTGCTTAATTTGTTTTGTTACAGTTCAGCAGCAGCYGCCGATCACAAAGGTGGCTTGTCCAAGGGCAGAGTCCTAGATCAGTAGCTCTGTGAAATAAGCTTTTTTTTTTTTTTTTCTGAGATAATCCTGTCGTTGGAAAGCTCAGTTTTAGTTTTCTGTAGACAAATAGTGGAAAGCCAACACAGCCTGAAAACTGCATTTGATCTGGGACGAAAGTGGCTGCAGCGAAGGGAACGTGTCGCTCTTGGGGAGTGACGCTGTCAGGAGCGCGGAGGTGACGATCTCTGTCCTGCTCTGGTTTGTAGAGCTGGCCCTGAAAGAGAGTCTCAAGTACTACAGGTCAGCCAGAGCATGGCTTCCTGCAGGGTTTTGGAGCAGATGTGGGGCTGGAGAAGACTGCTGCGAGCACAGGGGGGCTGTGTGGGGGCCGCAGTGTTAGTCGAGATGAAACACTGTAGAGAAAGATGTCTTAAGCCACGTTTCTCTTGAGGACTTGCAGACATGATGCTGAAGTCAAGAGCATTTGCTCGGTGCAGACCAGGACCAAGTCAAGTTGGTGCTGGGCTCTGGGCTCCAGCAGACGCCTCCAGGTGCAGATGGCCTTTTGTGGGAAGAGCTGAGAGTGCTTCAGCCCCTGGCCTGGGGGTTAAAGCCTCTTGGGAAGGTGGAGCAGCGGATTCATGTCCTCGGGCAGAGGAGGGAGTTGACCGTGACTTTCACACATCCCTGGTGAATGTCCAAAGCACTTGAGTCACCTGATAATTGTCCTCCAGGCTTGCTTGGTTGCAGAGACTGGGCAGGAGATGTACCTTGGAAATGCCCGGCAGGTCAGGTCTGTGGGAGAGAGGTGCGACTGTCCCGGCGGCCCAGGGCATGACTCCGCAGGATGCTCAGGTTTAGACATTTTGGGCATGGACTTCTGGGCCCTAGAGGGCAATTTCAGACCGTCTGTGCCGTGTGAGCTGGGAACCCCCCGGGGTGCGTTCATCCCCTGCAGCATGGTCCAGGAAAGCTGCAGTCAGCGCTGTTCTGGGCAGCCGTGTGAGCTTGACGAGAGCTGAYGAGGTTCAGAACGAAAGGTGTCAAGGAGGATGAGATGGGCGGCTCTTCCTCCAGCCGGAAGGAGATGGGTCTGGGGAGTGAGCTTTTGGCTCCAGCCAGGTTGGCAGGATGTTGGGGATGATAGAGATCAACCAGCTTGGCCATGCCCAGCCCTCGAGGCCTCACCCTTCAAGTGCCACGGGGTGGCAGCACGGCTTTGTGGAGCGGGGCTGGAGCCTGGTGATGGGCTGGGGTGAAGCTGCTGGAGATTGACCTGAGCAAGAGACCTGAGGCACATCTCCATTTTCCGCTGTATTTCACAGCGCCTTTTGCTCCCTACTAGATTCCCAGGTTGTGTCCCCCTTCCCTGGCTCCAGGGATGGGGATGGCCATGCTGGAGCTGCTYCAATGCTGGAAGCACATCAGGACCCCTTCCCCAGTCCCAGGCCACCTTGTCCCCTGGCCCCACGGTGCAGAGGAGGTGCCAAGAGGGCTCTGCACAGGACCCCRGGCAGGGTGGGCTTGTTTGGCTGGGCTCCGGGTGTGGGTCTGCAGGCAYGGTGGTTCCCCTCTCCCTTCCTGGGAAGCTGCAGTCTGGCAGTAACACAGTCATTGCCCAGGGCTGGGAACTTTGCTTAGAAAATTGTCCCCAGGGAGCAGTGTGCGTTGTCACTGTGCCTCCCAGGGAAGGTGGGGGGGCTTGTAAATCCCACGGGGACCTCACCCCTTGCTAGGAAGCGCAACCGCTCCAGGTTATATAGAGTTAAGACCGTCGGGGGCTGCAGTGCAAGTGCAATAGAGCCAGAAGAGCGAGGCAAACGGGCTGAACGCTGGTGGTCTTTCAGAGAGAGCTGCACCTCCTTTGCTTGCAGCAGCTCGCAGCGCTTCCAAGAACCTGGTGCCTCTAATTGGGCTGGCTCGGTGAGCCTCCGCCCTGCGAGCTTGCTCGCTCGCTCGCCCACGCATGCACCACATCTCCCAGCCCACGCCGCCCAAGTGATTCATTGCTCCCGGGCTGCTGGAGCTGAGCGTTGGACCTCTGCAAGGCACCTGAAATGAGCATTTCAGTTAGACTCCAGCCCCGGAGCTGCCAGGGTTTTGTAGCAGCAAAAAGCAAACGGATGTGGAGCTTTATTTGTTGAGAAAAGTAGGGCAGGGAGCTCTCACGTTGAAGAAATTGGAGGAAAAATGTGCGGCGGCAGCCTGGGCGGTAATCGGGAGAGAAAGCGTCAACCGGGCAAGGAGCTGTAGATCTGAGTCAGTTTAAGWCGGCTCCTCCCCCTGCACCAAATGACGCTAAAATATTTCAGCCAGGCCTGAAAATCCTGCAGGTTTGGCTCCTGAGGCAGCCTGGCAGCTCTCGGGCAGTGGGGGGGCTGGGGCAGCCCCCGGCAGCGCGGGCAGGAAGCACGAGCCAGTGGATTTCTTCGYGCGGGTTTTGAGAACTGATACCCCGGCTCTCCCTCCGGGCGAGAAAAGTGACTTTCCAAAACCGCAGAGCACACGGTGTTTCTACGTGCAGCAGCTGCCGGCGGTGCTGGGAAATGCCCGGCCGAGCCGTCCCCACCTGCGCGGGGGCCCCTCCGCGTGCCGCCCGGGGACGGGGACCTGCCCACGCACGCGGCTCCCCACCGCCCGGGGATGAAAGCGGCTCGCGTTGGCCTTTGTCTTGTAGCTGGGCCAAGCTGGGCTTCACGTGGATGGGGACATGCGTTAGAGCGTGTGGGGCTCCGGCCAAGGAGGACTGTGGCTGAGGCGGGTTGAGCCCCCCGGTTTTGCTCCGGTGGATGCTCTGCACGCGCTGTGGCATCCGCCCCCATTGTCACCTCTGTGGTGGTGCGAAGGGCAGCAGGCAGAGGTGCTGCCCSGGCCCAGCTCCAGCAGCATCAGGCCGGCTTCCCCCTAAATCCGCTTTCCCTTGCTGCCTCGCTGCCTTCCAGCGCTGGGACTCGGACTTTCCCAGGTGCCTCTCAGCCCTCCCYGTGCCCCTGCGGGGGCTGGTTACCGCAGGGGTGCGGAGACCCGTTGTGGTAGGTGCTGTGGGGGGGGAAAAAACCCAAACAAACCCCAGCTTAAAACTGTTTTCCTTGGAAACTGGCCAAGGAGACCTTGGCAGGATGGAGGTGCAGGGGAAGATGACCTGGGTTGTGCTCCTGGTACCCTGCTGCCTGCCCAGGGCCGGGGTGAGACACTGCTGGAGCGAGGATGGCAAAGCCACGGCGCGTGCCGTTAACGGGTGGCCCATCCTGCCCATCACCTCTGCGTCAGGGCCCGTGGGCAGAGGCCACCCAGGCACCCGAGTGTGTCTGATGTGGCGGGGAGAGGAAGGGGCCCATGGCCAGCTTTCGGCAGCAGCCTTTTGGATGGGCTGCAGAGGGGATGGGTGCAGGTTTCGGAGGTGCAGGCAGCTACGAAAGCTTTCGAAGCGTGGCAGAAACGAGCCACGGCTGCCACATGCGCCGTCCCAAGGGGTTACTGGGGATGGAGGCGGGTGGGTGAGGAACCGGGACGTGTTCCCTGCTGAGGGGATCTGCAGGGAAAATGGGGAGCTCTGATGTATGATGGGCCCTCYGGGTGTTTGCCCCTCAGGAATCGCAGTGGAAGGAGGAGGCTCTGCTTTGTGAAGGGGAGACAGGCTGGTGGGCCATCGGTTCCTGAAGGAGGCCTGCAAAGGGCACGTGAAGACGGTACTGCCACCCCTTGCAAGCTCAGTGCTGTCTGCAAAGAGGCCCTAAGCTGCTTCATGTGGACACCTCTAAACCCACTGTTCTGCTGACAGTTGGGGTTTTGGTGTCTGGGGGGACACAAGAAGCTGGTGGAAGGTTCCAAACCTCCTCTTGGCTGAGACCTCTCACCTCCCTGGTCTGCTCCAGCAGCTCTGCATCGTGGGAAGGGGAGATGCCAAGGGTTGGTGGGGTAGAGTGGGGTCTCACCCTGATGGTGGAGGTCGCTGGGGGTGCTGAGGGCATGTTTCCTTAGGGCAAATGGCAAAGCGAGACCACAGCTGAAGTCACAGGAGGGATTTGAGAACCTGATAGTATCTACCCCATCCCCAGCTCTCCTGGACCTCCTGCTGCATCCTGRGTGGCACTTGTCCTTCCTCCTCCTGGCCAGATGTGCATCACCCAGGCTCTGCCCAAAGCAGGTGCTGGGCTGGAAGGGGCTTTTCCCCCCTGAGGGAATGGTCCTCCTGCACTGGCAGTTGCAGAAGAGCCGTTGAGTGCTCAAACAGAGCCCTGGGACACACGCTGGGCAAGGATGTTGCACCTCCTCCAGTGGGTCCCCAAACAGCCCAGGCACATGGTACAGGGCAGGGCACCAGCACGCCCCGGTGGCCGCAGGATCTGGCCCCTTGGCCCCTTTGATACCGCTTTCCCAGCATCGCCTGGCCCGGCCGGTCTGGAAAGGTTTGGGGAGATGCTTCCTGGCAGCCCTGGGTACCTGTCCCCCCTCCTTGGGGTCTCCGGACCTCAGAGATGCTCAGCTCTTCCTGCACCTTGTCCTGGGGGGGGGCCAGGGACCACTGYGAAAGGAGGGGCTGTCACCACAGAGCTCAGCCCTGCACCTCCTGAGCCCGTCCTGCCCCGGGAGGTCCGCAGGGCGGCTCTCATCCCTCCTTCCCCRTATCGCTGCTGGGCTCCAGAGCATCTTCCATCCCAAACGGGCCCACCCTGGCGCAGAGCACCCCGGGAGGTTGCGCAACCTTTGGATTAAGRCGGGAAAGGGGAAAACAGGAGTCGCCCATCTGTGCTGCCGCAGCGCAGAGCCGGGTGCTGTGGAGGGCCTCTCCGGGGGGGCYGGGGCCCCCCGACCCGTGGCCTCCCCTTCCCCCACCTGTGAGGCCGGTTGCAGCAGGTGACATGGAAAATGACGGGGTGCTTTGTGCCCCGCTGGCGCCAGCCCAACGGTCCCGCGCCCGCCATTGGCGCAGACGGGCCACGATTTGTCTATATATGGGCAAAGCGAGGCGCCGGCGTTAACCCGCGTGTCCGCCCGCCCCGGCGCGTCACTTCGGCTTTTTGAGGTTTCCCTTTGCGCTCTCATTTGCCTCCTGCTCGCCGCCTGTTTCACCCGGCAGTTTCTAGTTGACTCACTTTTAACGGCCTCGCTTCAACCCCGGCCCCGCCGGCAGTGGCACTTCCCAGGGGGACAGGCGGGGTGCGGGCGGCGGGGTCAGGCTGGGAGCACACGGGGAGCCCACCCCGGCATCCCGCCCGGCACCGGCCTCCTGGTGCCCGGTGGTGAGACGGGGCTCAGCCCGATGGTGCTCAGCCCCATGGGGCTCAGCCCGAGCACAGCCCTGCGGGCACGGCGGCCCCTCTCTTTTGGGTGCAGAGGTGGGCGCTCGGCCATGCCACAGGTGCTGCAGTTCTTCCTTGTGCCCCGTTGTGGCTGGCAGGACGGTGGCAAACAATGCTCTGCTCATCCAAAAAGCTCTCAGGAGCTGGTTTTGGCACCCCTGATTTTTTTGGTGCAGCAGCAAGACCTCCCTGCGCTCTCCAGGAGCATCACCAGGTTGGAGTTCTCTGTCCCAGGGGTCTTTTTTGAGGCCGCCCCTTGCGCTGCAAAGCAGAGCGAGCTGTGCCCATCCCTTCACCTCTGTCCCCTGTTCTCAGAGGGGATATGGTGGCTTGCGTTGGGAATGCAGTCATTAGGCTTCAGTGTTAACAGCGACACGACTGAGGCACTGTGGCTCTGTTGGGGTCTGGCAGAATGATGGCCAGGAGACGCTACTGGCTCTCTGTACCACTGGGGCTGTGGACCCAGTGGCTCACAGCCCCCCTTTCCCACTGGCCCCAGGGCAGTGGAGGGGGCTCAGGGAAGCTTTGGGTGAGACCACCCCCTTCTTCCTCCTCCTCCAGCACAGCTCTCAGGCCCACGAGGCGCTGCATGGATGGGAGCCACGTGGGCACGGTTGGGCAGCAGGCAGCTGCCTGCCCCCGGCACAGAGCTGGGTCCGCAGGGCAGGGCGCTGGCAGGAATTCGCCTCCTTTAAACACTGCGCGGGGCCGAAGGCAGCCGGCCTGGCCGCCACTTCCCCTGCATGCAGCGAGCGCCGTGACCGCAGGCGAGGAGGGGAAGTTGCTGCAAGGCACGATAAGAAATATCAGCGCTTTCGCAGCGCCCGGGCTGCGCCACCCAACAAGGGCCCTTCCCCCTGCCCATGGGCCGGGGCCGGCGGCGCTGCTGGCCCCCCGAGCCCCCGGCTCCCGCTCCCCTGCGCTCGCCGATACTGGGAGAGTTACTGGAAAAGCAACAGCCCGTGTCCCGCGGGGAGCCTGGGTCCTGGGGGGTGGCGGCGGCAACGCACCCTCGGTGCTCAATACAGAGTAAAATCTGTGTGGCACCCCTGGGTGCATGGGGATGCTGTGGGTGTCCGACCCGCATCTGGGTGCCCCGAGAGAAGGGCAGGGGAGGGCAGAGCCGGGGGAGCGGTGCCACAGTGGGAGACTGGTTTGGGTTAGGGGGCCGCAGCAGGTCAGGGAGCTGCACCCCAGGGAGCAGCAGCACCCTGAGGGTCCATCGGCAAGTCCCCRGGTGATGCCGAGCAGGTGGACAGTGTGCGGAGAGGGGCCTCGGGAGCGCTGGGGACCGGACGCTCTCACGAGGTCCCCGGGGGAGGAAACGCAGCCGTTTCAGCCTCCCCCAACCCCAAAAAGCCTCTGTGCTCTCAGCCCTTTGGGAGCTCTTTTAGCYGGGCGTGCTGAGCGGAGCAGGACCAGCGATCCGGGGCCAAGGGCTGGGGTAGAAATTCCCGCAGCCTCGTTTGCTGGTCAGTAAAATTAACCAATGGCCGGGGGATGTGGTAAGTTCATCATCAGCTGGAGACTTTCAAACCTCCTCGTCTGAGCCCGAGGAATCAGATCTGCTGATTTCCTCCTTTCCGGGAGGCAACGCAGGCGACGGGTGGCTGCTGCTGGCAGAAGGAAACCAACTCGGGACACCCAAAATGTCATGTCCCCCCCGTCCGTGCTCAGCCGGGAAAGAGGAAGCGTCGCCTCCCCCCACTTCCCTGCTGGGAAGGCGCCCGCAGCTCTGCCGCACGGCTCCTCGGCACACCGGCACCCGGCTGGGTGCAGGCAGCAGCATGGGCAGGCGGTGGGCAGTGCTTTGTTGGAGAGCCCCGTTTTGGGAGGGCCCAGCTCCTTCCCCGCTGCGGTCCCCGCAGCGTCCCCCGGCACCGGCCACGTGCTTCGCCCTCCCCCTGACATCTTGCCCTCCGGCGTGCTCTCTGCCAGCTGCGTCCTTTAGGAAACACATCATCTTGCTCTGCAGCATGGTTAGCCTTAAATGGACCTTTTCTGGTGAGGGCCTGGCTTCTCACCTTCACCCCCTGCCTCCCTGTATTTAGCAGGGGCCAGCTTGTCGTCAGAGCAAGGCATGCTGCAAGAAACGTGGCCTCGACCCCGGAGCACAGGGGAAAGTCCCTCAGCTGTCGGAGGGACTGGCACCTCTCCCTCTGGCTGCCCCGAAAAAGGCTCCTCAGCTTTGCCGTAAGAGCATGGTTGCCTGTACCCTGTGCAACTTTGACCCCCCCTGTAATGGCACCCACCACTGCTGGGGATCGTCCCATGGCACCAAGGTGGCTGACAGCGCTGGGTGCTGTCTCCAAGGGGGTCTTTGGGTCGGGAGCAACCTGCTCACACACCCAAAATGATGTTCACACATTTCAGGTGTCCCCAGGAGGGCTAATTCAGGGAGCTCAGGAGGCACCTAGCCCAGCTTCACGTGGGACCAGCCGTGCATGTGGTGGCCTCCGCCGGCAGCRAGGAGCTGCTCGCCACATGCCTCTGGGGAGGCAGAGGGATGCTCGCCCAGGTCGGAGCTGTGTCAGCTGCCAAACGGACCCTGTGGAGACATCACCRATGGCCGCTTAGATTTCCCTGTTGAATTTCTCACTGGTGCGGGGAGCACGATGTCCCCAGCCTGGTGACCATAAAGGGATGGAGACGGGCACAGGGCCAGCGAAGGGTGGGAGACAGGGCAGCCTTCTGGGGGCCAGAGGCACAGGGATGGGGCTGGCTGGGCAGGTGGACAGGCTCGCCCCAGCCATTTTTGTTTTTTTTTTTTTTTCCGGGGAAACTCTTYGAGCAGTTCAACCGCTGTTTGGAAAGAGTTTCCTGACCAATTCCCCCTCCACCAAAGCCCCTTCTACCTGCTGTTGTCAGTGCATGTGCTACTCAGGTCAAATCACTCTGACTGTGCCACTGCTCAGTTATTTTTGACTTTGCTCTTCCCCTGCCTTTTGCAAACCTCACCAGTAGGTTTTTTTTTTTTTACATTTCCGTCCAGATTATCAATGTAGAGAGTGAAGAGCGTTGGCCTGAAAAAGAGCCTTTTGCAGAGYCTCATGAAAACCATTGCATAGACCGATGTGGTCCCATTTACAGTCACTGTTGGGGATTTCACTCGTAGTTTTTAATCCAGTTTAATGGGCAGCTTCACCCGGCACTGGGGCAGGGCGTGCTTCCGCACRCAGCGCGGTGCTGGCCGCGCAAACTCCCCCTGCTCCGCATCCCGCGGCTGCTCCAGCCCCGGTGCCACCAGGCAGTGAACGGCCATTGCAACCCGGGCGTGCAAACCCTGCAAACCCGTCTTTCGGTTTTCTTCCCAGGGGCCTCAGGTCCCCGTCGGCCGTTACAGCTGCCCGGGGCCGGGGGAAGTCTGGTGTTGCAGAGCACCGAGCGGGTGAGAGGCTCCAGGAGGTCTCTTGGGCAACGCGTTTCCTAAAGAGCAGGTTTAGGGCTCTCAGCCCACTGGCACCCACGTCCCCGTCTGCTTCTCCCCTACCACCRGGCAGCACCCGGAATCCTGCAGACCCCCGCCACGGGCTGCCGGCCCCTCCATAAGCTCTCTCCGTGGTCAGGAACATCTCACTCCTGCACAGGTCCCACCACCAGGACGGGGCGAGGGGACACGGTGGAGCCGCGCGGCCATCTCGGCCCCCACGCAGCCGTGGGGGGGGGGGCTGGATTTGGTTACTGTCACCCTGTGCAAATAGCCTTTTTTTTTTCTTTCTTTCTTTTTTTTTTTTTGGCACAAACATGTTTGTCGCTCTCAGCAGCGAAGCCCAGGAGAGCGTAACTGGCTGCTCTGCAACGGCCCCCGGCGCTTCCGGCGCTCGGCGGCGGCCGCCCCTCGCCCCGCGGCTGGGCCGGCTGTGGTCGGGCTGCGGGGTGGCGCTGGGTGGGACCATGCACCGTTATCTCCTCGGCAGCTACRGCTCTTCCTGTGGTCGGGGCCACGTGGGCAGGATGGGGTTAAAAGCGGCCCCGCTCCCCGCAGGGGCCCATTGCTCCCCAGCCACCACCATCAACCTATGCAGCACCTCACCGCGCCAGCACCCGGCATGCACCACCGGCACCCGGCGTGGGTCACCGGCACCCGGCATGGGCCACCGGCACCCGGCGTGGGTCACCAGCGCCCGGCATGGGCCATCGGCACCCGGCGTGGGCCACCCACACGCCAACCCGGTAATGGGGGGACCCATCCGAGGCACCCACATGGTGCTCGAGGAGCAGCGTGAGGTCTCCTGGGGTGCTGGCGGCCGCGGTCCCGATCCCGCCACGAGGGGGGCAGTGGGTGCTGGGGGCCGATGGCAGGTAAGGGGGTGCCCCCCCATYCCAGGGAGTGGGGCGCAGCAAGGCGGCGCGGGGGGAGGAGGTGCCGCACTGGCGGGTGGGCGGAGGCAGGAAGCACCCGAAGCAGAAGTGCCACCCAGGAGGTTTTTGGTGGCAGTGGGGACAGGACCGGGTGGACGCAGAGGCTGGCGGGGCTGGTGAGGTGAGGCTGACGGGGCTGGGGTCTGCGTGGCCTCGGGCGCAGGGACCTCCGGGTGACCCCCACCACATGGCCCAAAGGGCAATGGGGGCATCGAAAGGGTCTCCATGTGGCTGGCAGATGGGGTGAGGTGGGGTCCCATGGGGAGCCCCAGGCCGTGGAGCTCCCGTGGCCTCAGGGGCAGGGGGATGGGGCAAGGGGGTCTTCGGTAAAGGATGGGGGGATGAGGTGGGGTCCCTCATGGGGACATTTCAAGGGTGACGGGGATGGAGTTTGTCACAGGATCCCCACCACAGGGACAAGGCGAAAGAGTCCTTTGTGACSAGGGTGCTGTTTAGGTGAGGTCTCCACCATGGGGACAAGGCAACGCAAGGGGTCCCCGTCATGCAAATGGAGTTTGCCATGGGCTCCCCACCACGGGGACAAGGCAAAGGAGTCCTCTGACCAGGGTGCCATTTAGGTGGGGTCCGCTCATGGGAACAAGGCAAGGGAGAGGCCTCTGTGACGCAGATGGGAATTGAGGGACAATGATGAAGTTTGAGGTGGGATCTCACCCTTGGGATCCAGGCAAGGGGGTCCTCTGAGACYGGGATGGGGTTTGAAGGGCAACGATGGAGTTCGAGGTGGGATGTCCCCCGTGGGGACAAGGCAAGGGGGTCCTCTGTGAATGGRATGGGATATGAGGTGGAGGTGTCCCCATGGGGCAAAGCAAACACACCCTCTGTGCCCAGGATTAGGTCTGAGAGGGGATGACAGAGTTTGAGGTGGGGTCCCCACCAGCAGGGAAAAAGCAATTGGGTTCTCTGTGACCGGATGGGGTTCACTGCTTTGGGGACAAGTCAAAGTGGTCTCCTATGACCAGGATGGAGTATTAGGTGGAGTCCCCCCTTGGGGGACAAGTGAATGCTTACTCCTATGACCAGGATGCAGTCTGAGGTGGGGTCCTTCCTTTGGGGACAAGTGAAAGCTGTCCCCTGTGACCAGAATGGGGTATTAGGTGGCTTCCCTGCTTTGGGGACAAGGTAAGGATGTCCCTTGTGCCTAGGATAGAGCTCAAGGTGGGACGACAGGGTATGAGGTAGGGTCTCGCCTATGGGGACAAGGCGAGGATGTCCCCTGTGCCCAGGATGGGGTTTTAGGGGAGATGAGGCAGCACAAGGCAGGATCTCCCCCATGGGGACAAGGATGTCCCCCATGGCCGGCACGGCTCCCCGAGGCGGGAGGTGACGCTGGCAGGGGCTCTCTGTCCTTGGGGCAAGACCAGCCCTGCAATTTGTGTCCCTGGCCATGCTGACGCCAAAGGTGGCCCCATGGCCGGGCCACGAGGGGTGCAGGAGGTGGCCCCACGCGGGCGGAAGCGAGCACTTCGCCGGAGGAGAGCAACCGCCGGACACCRACTGAGAGACAGTGCAGTCACCCATAAAGTAGAAAGCACTACTAAACAGCACTGCAGGGTGTAGTGTTTCCTACTTTATGGATGAGTGTACTGTGGGCTACGGAGAAGAGAGCACCGCCGTGACCCACGTGCCCATCACGAGTTGCAAGCGGTCCGAGAGTGGAGGACAGGCTGTTCCCGGCTCACGGGAGGGTGCCCGCGCTCGGCCGCCCGCCCTGTGGGCACCGCCACCCTCCCCGGGCTGCGGATGCTCTGCTCGTCCCCGCTGTCCCTCTGGCACCTGGGGACTGGCCACGTGGGGAAGAGGGGCCACGTGGCCCAGTGCCCCATGTGCGTGGCGGAGGGGCCCATCGGGTCGGAGCGAGCACCACGCTGGGAGGCCAGGTAGGTACCAAAGCCTCCAATTCCCATTTTACCCCTCGCCATCTTCATCTTCCACATGGCGAAGCCCTGGGGAAGAGCTGGGTGGTGGCGGCCACGTGCAATGGGGAGAGGCGTGGGAGGAGGACGGGGGGTCCCGGATGGCTTTGTGCTGCCRAATGATGGCTGGGTGCAGCGGGGAGAGGGGCTGCTAAATAAAACTCTTTCGGCATTGACTTGTGGACTTTTTTATTTTCCTGGGAAATGCAAAACTGGGGAAGAGGCACTCGCCGTGCCCAGGGCCACGGGGTTATCCCGCAGCGGGCGGCTCCACGAGCTTGCACACTGCTGGAGAYCATGTCCAAAGACCTGGGGGAGCCGTGGTGGGACCGTGGGTGGGGGTGATGGAAACAGCTCRAGAGGAGCCGGCAAATCTCAGCCCATCGACACGGGGCTCTCACCTTCRGTCCCCCAAGGCTCACCGGCAAAGCTGCCGTGTCCTGTGGCAGGCCCGGCCACGGTCGCAGGGCCACGTGGAGCGAAGAGACCCTCCTATGGTCCCTCTCTCCCTCCAGCCACGCACCCCTGGCCCGTCCTTCCTCGGGGGGTCTAAAACCAACCCAGCTTCCAGGGACACAGGATCCCTGTKCCCCAAACATCAGCTCCCGAACCCCTCCCGGCATCTTCACCCTTGGCTTTGACTCCTCATCTGCTGCCCGTGCGAGAGGGCATCTAAAAATAGTAGAAAAAAATATATTAAAAATACATATTTTTTTCCTTTTTTGAGCCCAAATGTTAATGGAAAGTTTCCACATTTTGTAAAACTTCTTGTGCTGGTCTTGGGAACATTTGTGGGTGTTTTTATTGAGTTTGGGGTATTTTTCTTTCACTTTGACCCCTTCCCAGGCTGGCCAGAAAGGACCGGGGTGTTTTGCTTCTCTTCGCTGTCCCAYCTTTCCCACATTCCCCGGCTTTGTGACTGTTCAAAGGGAATGTGGAAGAAAAAAAAAATCAAATCAAAACTGTCTTCATGGTCACAAGGAGGCAAGTTTTTAAACAGTAAAACCGAAAAAGAGCTAAAAAAAACCCCCCAAGCAGCCAGTGCAGATGGCCCTGAGCAGTTTTCGTTTTGCTGTGCACTGGAAAGGAAAAGCAAGTCCAAGTTTTTAACATGCAAAAGTTTTGAAAGTTCACCTCCTAATAATGAATATTCAAGCATTAGGAAGGATAAATACCAAATGGTTTTGATCGAGGTCTATTGTGGTTACAAATATTACAGCCACTCAGCGTTCACTGCCGGGAGAGACATTTGGAAACATGTTTCTTGCTGAAAGCAGCAAAACAGAAACTGCTACTTTTTTCTTTTAAAAAAAAAACAACAAAACCCTCAATTTTTTAGTGTCTTTCCTCCGTACTGAATGCATTTTGGCAGGTTCCTGCAAGGAAACGTGTCCTCTCCCTATTGGGGTGAGCTCCTGGGCTCCGAAGGACCTCGGCTCGTACACCCTTGCCCCTGTCTGATGCTGCAGAGGTGGGCAGGCTGCGCCGTCCCGGGTCCCTGCGGACCCCGCAGTGCCCCGAGCAGGGCAGGGGCTGGGGCTGAGACCCCTCCGGGTGCTGCGGAGGGTGCGGGTGCCCACCCCAGCGCTGTCGGGGCGGCTCTGGGGAGGGCGATAGGCACCAACAGCCACCCAGCCAGGCTCTGCCGGCRTCCAGGGTAAGAGCCAGTCTCTCCCGCACCAGCCCCAGTGCATGTAATGGTGTTTCCATGCTGTGCTGTGCCGGGCCACCATGTCTGGGGCTGCACCGTGACCCCCGGCAGGGCCAGCCCGTCACAACCCCTCTTCTGCTAGGTTATTTTTGACCAGGGTTTGGTCCCTGAGCTGCTCCACGGCACGGTCCTGCCAGCRGCCATGTGCTGCTGGGGGTGGCAGGATCAGGGGGAAGAGCAAGTGTGCGCATCATGGCCATCTCCTCCTTGGAGCTGCTCCAGGACGTATCAGAGCAACCCCCCGGCCGCAGGGTGGGTGCACGGAGGTGGGAAGCGGGAGMTGAAGGACTCCGCTGGGAGAGCAGGAGCCCACTCGTGTCACTGCATGTTCCTGCAGTCACCAGCGTGAGCTCATGCACAGAGGCAGGAGGGGACATCTCCCTGGGGCCATCCCCAGGAATATGTCAGAAGGAAGGTGGAAACGGATTGGCACCCACCGGTCACCTCAGTCTGGAAGTGCCCGTGAGTGCTGATACGTGTCACCGTCCCTGCACCCACGTGCAGGTCCCCCAGGGCTGGCATGGCCCCGGGGGCTCATCCTCATGCTTCCTTCCCCAGCTGAGACSGCAGCGGAGATCCCATGAACCCCTCCTGGTCCCTGCCAAATGCCAYCCCCAGAGCCAGAGGAGGAGCTCAACAGGACCCAGGAGGCACTAATTGGTCTTAATTGCCCTGAGCAGCCTCACCTGGGGCCCCACCCCGTGGACCTGCTGCCTCTGGGCCAGGAGCATTATTTAAGCTCAGCCTGGGTCTTCAGTCCTTGTTTGAGCTTTGATATAGGTAAACTTCTGTTTGATCTTGTCTCCTAGATGGCACCTGGATCTATATTGTAAGAAGCTTGTCTCCAGCCATGTCTTCTGGATGGACCTTAGATCTATGTTGCAGGTAGCTTGYCTCTGGCCCTGCACCCTGAATGGACCCCACACCTGTGCTGTAGCCTTGCCTGTAGGCTCTGTCTCCTCTTGCTCTTGGCTGGGGTCCCTGGTCCTGGTTCATCTTATCTTGTCTGGGGCTGCCAAGGGATCCTCTTACCAGTCCTGCTCAAAAACTTTGGGATGGCTCCCTGTTTTTTGAGGACCCTGTGTGTGCTGGGGTCACACTTGGCTTCTCATTTGTTGCCCACTGTGGAGCAGCCCAATTCTTGCTGCTCCCTGACAGAAGAGGGCAGGAGGCCATGGGGGACCATGCACTGTACCCCTGTCCTTGCACCACTGGGCACAARTCTGGCTCCTTGGAGGCTTTTGGAGAGCAGTGGGTGTTACTGGAGGGCTCTGCTGGGGTCCTTTTTTATGTCCCCAGACTTGAGCTGTTGATCTTGAGCTCTCCAATATCACTCATTTTTTGTTGGTTGCTGTGTATCATCACCTCTYTTCCCTGGGCCTGTGGTTTCCCCTGTCCTGGGAGAGCTTCAAGGATCTTTCTAGGAAGCACTTTGGCCCATCTCCTCTACAGAGAGCACAGTCCCCCAGCAGATCCTTGGGTGACTTGGAGAACCAGGGGTGTCTGTAGCACCCCATCCCCACAGCTCTCATGAAGACTTCATTGACTTGCAGCTCAGAGAGCTCTTGAGCCACTGTGTCTTTGTTTAATAGCCCAGATGAATTTCTTCTCTCCTTTCTAAGGACGGTCAGTAGCCATGACTTACCCAGCTGGCTAAATAGCTGTAGGCTGCCTAAGGTCTTCATCTTCAGCTTCCCAAGCTCAGGGCCCCAGGAGACATCTCCCCAGGGTTGGTGGGGGGGTGGGGGGAGGATATCCCATCCAGGGCCTTCACCTCACCTAACTGGGGCCTTCAGTGAAGGCTGTAGGAGATCCAAAACTGAGCCTGGGTTGGCCCAGGGGGTTGGCCCTGGTCCCTTTCCCCATGGTAGCAGGACCTGGGAGAGCCATGGAGCCGCGTGGGTCTGGCACCGATGAGTGGGAGAAGCAGAAAGCTGCCCAGAGGGCCGTGGTGGCGGCACGTCCCAGATGAGATGAGCAGAGACCGTGAGCAGCACATGGCAGTGGAAGTGCAAAACAAGACGTGTCGGAGCAGGGTTTCCAAGGAGGCTGCGCTGTGAGCGGCGTGCGCGCTGCTCGCAACCACGCGATCTTATCAGTGGTGCGTTTCCCTTCCYACTGCCGGCTCTCGCCTCCTGCTAATTAAACCCACTTGTTCTGTCTTGTCAGCGAGTTGTGCAGCGCCTGGGCCTTGTTCCACACTTGTGCAGCACCCRGAGATCCTGCCTGGTGTCTCCCTGGGGGAAAACAGTCATGGGCAGGGACCTGGGGGGGATCCCAGCAGTGGGAGGTGGTGGGACTCATCCTGAGCTGTTCCTGGAGGGGAGGGGTCACTTAAGCTGGTGTTTTGAAGGTACGTAAGTACCAGAAAATGCAGGAAGGTGGGATTGGTTGTCTGGAATCTTCCCTCTGGTCTGTTGGCTGTACTTGCTGCTCATCACCAGCTTGGTGCTTCCCCCATGATGCACGTGCACTCCTTAAAAATGGACAGCTCAGAGATCCGRGATTTGGGTGGGATGACAGGCTCCTGCATGCTGTGAGATGTGACTGTTAGACCTGGTGGTAACTCCCCACAGTGCAGGAATCCATCTAAGTGGGTCATCTACACCCTTTGCAGTCAGCAGTGAGAAATAACTGTCTTAATGGTGATTTGCCTGCGCTGTCTCTGCTCAGGCAGAGATGACGCATAGCCAATGGCATCTGTTTCAAGAGCTGACACATCTGCGCAGTACACATCTGGATGTGCTGATGAAGCTCTCAAAGGAGGTGCTCACAAAGTGGTGTCTGAAAGGGGCACCAAAGACCCCCTGTACAGTACCTCCCCCGGAGCAGGAGGCCCAGAGCAGGCTCTCCTGGTGCAGGAGCCATGGCCACAGAGGGAGCAACACGCTGTGGAATGCCAAACGCTGTCCCCACCCCACAGTGGGGAGGCACCAGCAGTGGGACTGGGAGTTGTTGCCTCACACAAGGAGGTGGGGAGGCAGGACCYGTCCTCAGCTGCTCAGCAGTGGTAYGAGGTCTGTGCCACCCCTCTYGGTTTTGGGATCATCAAACCTTGCTCTGCAGTGGGACAAGCTTTGAACAGGGTTGGGGAGCAAGGACAGACAGATGTCCCCCAGGGTGGCCCGGTGGCTTTGCCCTGAGCATCGCTAAACACTGTGCAGCCTGATGACTGAGGTGATCTTCAYCAAAGGCGCAGCAAGGCAGGGAGTAGGCAGAGAGAGCGCACATGTCTGCCTGCTCTGCGCCTGTGCTCAGAGACGGCAGTGCCCCGCTTTGCTRTAGCATCGTGCTGCTAACTCCTGTCTCCCTGGGCTCACATCACCCCCCCACACCTCCCTCCCTGCTCACACCACCCTCTGCCTCTTGCCCACCGCAGCCCCTACCCCGGGCATGCTGCAGGCAGGGCCCAGCCTGTGTTTTCAGCAGCGGGTTGTTTCCAGCCCGCCGGGTCGTGGTGGTGGGGGGCTGAGGTTTTGCTCGCCCGGAGGGAAGGTGTGCGAGCATCCCCGGGCAGAGCCGAGCTGCCCCTTCTTGTGCCCAGCGGTCATCAGAGCGGGAGGGAAGGGGAAAAACCCGCTGGCTTGCCCAGGAGCGGACTTGCTGGGTAGTGCGGGCCGGCGCTGTCCCCACCGCCCCCATCCCGGCGGGGTGCGGGGCTCTGACGGACCCCGACCCCGGAGCGTGGAGGAGTGATGCGATGCGGGGAGCAGCCCGGCCGTTCTCCCCCCCCCCGCTGCCGCATCACCCCCGCTGCCTCATCAATAGGCAGCAAACCCCATTCCCGCACCGTTGCCATGGAAACCGGCGGAGCCGCCGCTATTGGCGGCCCGGGGCGCGGCGCGGCCCCCCGGGGGGCACGGCCCGGCTTAATATTGATGATTCGGCAGCGTCTGCGCCGGGGGCTGCCCGAAGCCACGGTGAGGGGCTGGCAGCTCCCCCGGCCCCTCCGCTACGTCATCGCGGTCCTGGCGGGCGGCGGGCATGGGGCCGGGGGCGGCGGGGGGCTGAGGGCAGCGGGCAGCAGCCTTTGTACGGTGCGTAGGGGGGGGCGGCAGCCGCCCGCCCGCCGAGCCGGCGGATCCAGGCGGGGATGGAGCCTCCCCCGGCGCAGGGATGCTGCTGCTGCCGCCGCCTCCGTCCCCGCCGGGAGGGAGCGCGGCCCGGGCTGCTCCCGCCGCCGCGGCTCTGATGCCTTCGGGTTTTCCGTGCCGGCTCCCGGAGTCACGGGGAGCCGTCGCCGCCAGCGGGTGAGCCCAGCGCCCTGCCCCAGCCATGCAGGAGCCGCAGCGGGGGGTGCCCGGCGCGGACCCGCCGCAGCCGGCAGCGGGGCAGAGCGGTGCCCCGGCAGCGGGCGATGCCGTCCCCGCGGCCTCCGCCTGCCCAGACCTGGACACGCGTAAAGGCGTGGGGGGTGACAGTGACAGGGCGAGCTGCCAGCTKTCCCCGGGCCCGGAGGGGGCCGGAGCACCCCAGCCCCAGGAAGAGTCGCCGGGGACCCTCGGCGGTTCCCCTCCGGACCCCCAGCGGGTTCGGTCCGCACCGGAGCTCGTTAGGCCTCTGCGAGCGATGGATGGGCTCGGACRCGACCGGGCAGACAGACCCCCCCAGGTAAGGCTGCTGCCGGCGTGCGTTTGCTGGCGGGTGGGGTGCGGAGGTAAGCGTTTTGGGGGGAGAGGCGTCGGGGCATCGGGGGGATGTTACCTTGGTACGAGACGGGCATGGGAAATAGCTGCGCTTGGCTGTGGCTGAGCCACCCACAAAACCTTCCCCGTGGGGCTGGGAGCTGCCGCTGCCACGCACTGGTATGCGAGAGAAGGAGCTGCTGCCTTCGCTGCCCTTCCGCAGGGATTTCCAGCTGCCTCTCCCCTGGCTGGTGCTGGAGCTTGTGTGGGGTCTCGCTGGAGCCCTGACGGGGCCAGCGCTGGGCAGAGCCCACCTAGTGAAGACACAGCCCCTGCACCAGCAAAGGCTGAGCCGTCCCTGCGGCGTCTCCTCGCTCCGGCAGCATCAGTGGCTCTCCAGGTAGTGGCAGGGACATGATTCACTGCCACCCCCTTCCAGAGCATCCCCTTCTCCACTCAGGGTAGCCCGTGAGGGCTTGGGGCACCTGCACTGCAGAGGGAACCTGTCCCTGTAGGCAGCACCCAGGCACCTCGAGGCATTGCAATGCCCAGCGCCTTGCAGTTTCTCTTTAAAAAGAGCCCGAAAGGCTCCCTCGGAGTCTCACCTCCTCGATCCAGGCCACAAAAGTTCATCAGCTTGTCCTGCTTAGGACAGCTTGCTCTCCTTTCCCATGGGTAAAATCAGCCATCTTCTTGGGATCCCCTGGGGCCTGGGGTAGCCCYGCAGTGCTTTTAAAATAGGGGAGAAATAATCTCTTGGCCTGTTCTTGAGCACCGGGAAGAAGAGCTGAGCAGAGCTGACCGGGGTTTAGCAGGAGGTTTTTGAGCCAAGCCTRTGCTGTGCTGCTGAGCCCGGCTGGAGAGCAGGCTGGACCGGCCCGCAGGAGAAACGGCGCTGCTGGAAACCCACCAAGAGAGAAAATGGTTTCACTCAAGCACAGTTTCTTATGGGTCTTTTTTGAAGGACTGTTTATCATGATGCTTAGAGAAAGGCCACACTGAAGCATGCAGTCCTTGGTCTGCCTCTGACCACAGCCCCTGGCCATTCCAGAAGCACCCCAGGCAAAAAGTGGGGCAGCAGAATGGGAAGGACTTCTGCTCCCACCCCTCTTTTCTATCCACCCYGAGAGTCAAATTGGTTGTGCCAAACTTACTGTCTCCTCTCCCTGTGGGACATCTGGCTGGCAAGGGAAGGGGTGGGCACTGTGTCTGGGTGGGGAAGCCTGGGTGGGAAGGCTGGGAGTGGCAGGGGGGAAGGTGGCTGGTTCAAAGGGGTGTTTGTGGGTGCTCCAGCAGCCRAACAGCATCCTGTGGGGTGGGGATCGTGCACCCAGCTCTGGTTGATCCCCATGCACCAGCTGTGCACATGGGTGGTGGTGGAGGGGGTGAGGACCCCTCTTGGTTTCTATGGCGGTGACAGCTGAGCACCTGCCATCCAGTTTCCCTTGGTCCCTGGGCTGCTTTGAGTGTTTCCCCGTGATCCTGGAGGCTCCTGGCTTGGTGGGTGACTAATATTTCCCTTCCCACTCCCATGGGGTTGTGACAGCACCATGGTACTATCATCATAGTACACCATGGTACTATCGTCATAGTACCAGCGTACCAGGGCAGTACCATGGTGGTACTTGATGGTACTGGTGGTGCCGTGATGGTATCAGAGCACTGGTACTGTGGTACCTGGTGGTACTCTGCTGTACTGTGGTAGTGCCACAGTAGCACTGTGGTGGTACTGTTGGTATYATGGCAGTACCATCATTAACATTGATGTTGATCCCCAGAAAGGTTAACTTGTCTTTTCCTGGGGAAAAAAAAAATAAATCCAGTATTTCCTCCTGAAGTCAAGTGGCTTTAGGGATCTGAAAGGCTTCCAGCTCAGACCCAGGAGGGAGCTCAGTGCTGCTGTCCCTGGCAGAGCAAGTGCTGGCGCTGCTGGGTTGTGGAAGCCACATCCTCAAACCCACTTCCTAGGGAGCAAGGTGCTGTGTTACAGCTGGGGACGAGGGGATGCTTCCATAGCTCCCCTCCAAAAGCATAGCTCTTCCTGGCCAGGCTGGGACAAGCGCTACRGATGCTGTGTGTCCTGCTGCCGGAGCTGGGCTTCCTTTAGGACATTTGTCCTTGGGATGTCAGAGCTGCATTATGCAAACAGGACAGCTGCCTCCAGGGAGTAATCTCCTAGTGCGGGGAAGAGCCTCCTGAGGGCTCATCGCTGACAGAGTTGATTAAAGATGTTGATTTTATGATGAAGCTCTTGCCGTGTTCCCAGCCTCCACCACTACTGCTCTGCCATTGCCTCTGGGACAGTCTATGGGCAGATGTTAAGACTATCCATAGGTCAAGTTAATCTCAGCTTTCTTGCTCAGGTCCCTCCTGAGTGCCGAGGGTGGAGAGCTATTGCTCTTCTCCCATTTGGGAACGGGCAAGGGATCTCTGGAGTTAGGGAGGTGGGTGGGGGGACACACCTGGAGCCTCCCGTCCAGCCCCTGCCCCGAGCAGGGCTGGCTCCAGAGCTGGAAGAGGTTGCTCAGCACCTGTCCAGGCGAGTGTTGAATATCTCCAAGGGCTGGCATCCCACCACCTCTCTAACCCTGTCCCGAAGCTGCAGCACTYTCATGGAGAACAACGTTCTCCTTAGGTCTGGTGGGAATTTCCCTTGTTACAACTCATGCCCATGTCTTCCCATCCGTTCGCTGTGTGCCTTCGCATCCTGCAATGCCCTGCAGGGTTTCCTAGCTCCTCTGCAGAGTAATGGCACAGACGTGCATCCCACCATGCTACTAATGCTACTTGGGGGCTTGCTCTCACGAACGTATTCTTGGTCCTGGGCCTTTGAAATTGCTCTGGTCTTGCTTTCCAAAATTTCTGTGTGGACACAGGAGGTAAGAAATGACTTTTCCTGCTGAGAATCTCCAGGCACTGCAGGTGCAGRATCCCAATCAGAATAATGAATATCAGAGAAGGAGAAAAATGTTGTCTGTGTAGGAAGAATGGGGTTAAAGTGGCACAGATACAGTCTGTCTGGAAATTGGAAAGTTCCCATAATGCAGTCAGACAGATTTTAGAGCACCTCCCACAAGAGTTCAGTTGTCTGCATCTCTTACGGGATGCTGCTCCAGTGGGATCTGCTTTGGCCCTGGAAATTCAGGATGGTTTGGGAGCAGAGATGGTTTGGGAGCGGGTTGCTGAAGTGAAGGCTCTCTCCTGGTGCCCTAAATTGGAGGAGGGGAGAGGAGCAAGGTCATTCACTTTCTGCATATTCCCTGCATCCTTCCCTTCCAGGATTACTCGTCCCCCCAACCTCCCCAGCTGCAGTTACAGAAAAGACGGGCTCAGCGGCTGACCATGTTCCTATTCTGGCATCCCATGAACTGCACAAGCAAGGAACACAGCTAGGGTGCTTGGAGTTGGCTATYGTGACTACTTCTCAATCTCAAGAGATTGCATTGGATCTGAATTTCTTAAAAGCCAAACCTCAGCTTCCCTACAGGTCATATGAAGCTGAGAATAGTCAATAAATCCATAAAACCCAACTGAAAATGCTTAAACCAAGGAGCCCCCCAGTCAGTAGGAATTTAAATATCCACAGAAGAACCTGTTGCTCCCAGTGGGGCTTAATAACACAAAGCACAGATACAGTAAGAATTACAAAATGCTGGTAAAGATCCTCCATGTCAAGTGTTCAGGCCAAGCTGCATTTAACAATAAGCTCAGTGCCTTTTGCAGGAATTCGTGGCATTTCAAGAGCTTCAAATTTTTCATGGGCAAAGATGGAAAACTTTTCGTTTAATGTCTGAGGGTGCGTAGAGCTGTACCCTTGACTAGAAAGGGTAGGTCAGCAGAATAAAAGATGGCAGTAGGGTAAGAAGGTCTTCCAGGCCAGTTCTTGCTGTTACAGACACCATTTCCCGCAATCCCAATTAGAAAAAGATCGTACTCCATCTTGCTCAAAATCTGAGTAAATTAATTTTTCTTGTCTTGGCAATGCTCAGCCTCATGCAAATGACTTAGTGCTGTTTTCTGCAAGCACTATGAATGTACGGCCAGCCTCAGATAGCTGCCTGCCACGAAGAGCCAGTGTGACTTTATTTGTAGGAATGAATGGAAGAAAAGGCAAAGTGAGACTTTATGAAGGGGAAGGGAATTTTCATTTTAACTGTCTTTCTAAGTAAGCTCATACTCTCTGTACAAAGACATGTCCAAATGGCTTGGCCAGGTCACTTGTGTGGGATGTGGAGGACGAGGGACACCAGCCATTGCCTCCTCACTGTGTCCTTGGCTCCCCTGGACTGGTGATGACAAACAGGTTTTGGGACAGGGCTGTCACATAGTGTTGGTGTTGGCCATTACTGCACTGTGATCTTTCGCCTTGGCATCTTTCTCATTTCACCCTCTAAATTTTTGGTGAGGAGGCTCGCCAATGTCTTTGCTTCCTTGTTTTAGGTGTCCTATGGCTGTAGTCTTCCTTCCTGCTGGAATAGCATGAAGAGAAATGGCATGTGCAGTGCTGGCAGCCTTGTTGCCCTCCTCCTGCTGTGAGTGCAGGCTTTCTGCGTCCCAGCCATCTGCTTAGCAGTTCTGGGAAAATACCCTTTTGGGCATCAGTTTGTAAGTCTTCTGCTGCTCTTGCTGTTCACATTTCCATATTGACCAYTGAACAGCACCTCTGGCTCTTCTGAGTGGTGCAAGGGGATGATTTTTTCCCTCCATCTCTTAGCTACTTGTTAAAGCCATTGGAGATTTGGGGCTTCTCAGTCCAGGACAAAACCCTRTAAGTGCCCCAGATGAGTTCTTACTTTACTGAGAGGGGCAAGGAACGCCGTTGCCAACATGCCAGAGCCTGGGCAACTAGAACAAGTTTTAAGCCAATGTGACCCAAGCAGAAAAGGTGCTCTTGGCCCCTGGGAAACTGCAAGTAATTTGGAAAACAGGAACAGGTCGGGGAGAACTGTGGAGCAGGTATCTGGGCAAAAACTGAGCTGTGCACACAAAATCTGCCACTCTAGCTCTCTGATGTACCTTCCGAGGTGGAGCCTCTTCCGAGCTGAACATGGTAGGTAATCCAGTCTCTCCACTCAATGAAAGCAAACTTGTGAGACCATGAATACTGTTGCTGAGGCTCTGAGGTGGGAAGGAGACCTGGTATTAACTTTTCAAGCTATGATCCTGTTAGGAGGCAGTGGCACTTCTCTTTGGGTAGGGGATTTACTGAACTGCAGCTCAGTGGCTTTCCAGGGTGAAGCCCTGACACAGCCCAGGGCCACGCACTGTGGACAGGCACTTTGTTCCCAAGTGCATTCGTCAGTACCAAAGTTTCAAGCCTTTCTAGGGAGTGTTTCTTTGGATTAGAGTTTCTGTTACAAGAAAGATGAGATAACAGAGAACAATCGTCCCCGCTCCAGCCATCAAAATACCAAACCTGGGAAGAGCTAAATTTTATCATTCTTCCCCAGGTTTTTGTTTTTTTGTTTTTTTTTTTTATGCTTACAAAATAGAATTATCTGACATGTGGCATCCAAAAAGAGTCCAGATGCTCCACAAAGACCTTGGGGTTGTCTGAGCTGGAGCCTGCAGTGCTGGGAGCAGCAGGCTGACCCTTGCTCAGAGCTAAACAACAAAAAGCCCCAAAAATTTCTATAGGAAGCCAATACCCATGTTTTAGCTCAAATGATTGGCAATGCACACGAGTATGCAAGAAGCAGAGGTTGCGAAGTCTTTCTGTGTTTGCACTGAAGATGTTAACACATTTACTTCCCACTTCTTCTACGTTTTGCTTTTTTCTAGTGGAAATACTGTTGCTTGAGCCTACTTCTCTGCAGATTCAATGACTTGCTCAGCAGCCCCCAGAAAAATCTGCAATGGGGGAAAAAGGTGGCTTGGCTGTCTTGGCTCCTGATCAGGCACCTGAATTTTACAACCAAACTAGGTTTTATGGTATATAGCCTGGCTTTCATACATTTCCAAGCTGTGCAATGAAACAGAGATGACGTTAGTGTCCCCTGACTGTGGTGGGGATGGAGCACAGTCCTGCTTTACCAGAGTGGGGCTAGGCCAAATCTTTCTGAAAGCTGATAAGGGACAAGCTTGTACATCAGCGTTAAAATGGTAGTTGGTAGAACAGGCTTTGTACATGTTTCTCGTCTTACGAAATACAGACATCTTTCTCACAAGGTGTGTAGGTGGGAAGAGACCCTACAAGGGACACAGGGGTGCCCAGGGGTCATAGGGTGACCCAAGAGCAGGAAGCTGATGTTGTTGTCATACCTGAGGAGCTTGTTTTGCACAACCCTGTGCTGCAGGTTATCTGGTAACCAAGATGGATCATATCCCAGTAATCATCAGCTGCAGTTTCTGGCTGCATACATCCTGGGTTTGCAAAACGATTTGTGTTTAATGTGGAAAGAGGTTGGGTCACAACTGAGGAAGCCTGTCCAGGGCCACAACACGCCTTGCCATGCTTCTGCTTTAGGCGGGTAACGGCCAGCTGGAAGGAGTATGGGTTGCAGGTCTCTGTACCACACTGGAGAGCAGGGCGAGGAGCAAATTGAGGACTGGTGATACCAGCAGTTGTTCAGCCAGATGAGCACCTGCACCCTGAGCAGGACGTCTCCCCTGCGAGAGTCCCCACCGGGTCCGTCCCTGGGAGGACCGCTTGCTGTGGGTCTCTGTGCTGGGCTCTGCGACGTGGGGACAGGCTGGCCTTGGGGGAAAGGAAAGGGTTTCTCCAAATCCTCCATCCCTCTCAACTGACTGCCTTGTTTTATGTCTGATTGTGAAAGATGAAGAAACRCGTGTGCAGTACGTCAGGAGTGGTTCAGAGCTGCTTTTCCAGCAGCCGTGCGGTATTTCGGTGTCATTTTCTCTCGTCTGCTTGCAAAACCTCTTGTATTTTGCATTTGCTGTTAAAGGTGAGAAATCATGCCGCATTGCACGCTGGACCCGGCTGCAGCCTTGGATTTTGGAGCTCTGACACTCTGCCTCTGCCCTGAGAGTTTATTTTCCACTCATATTCCGCCTTGTCTCAGTTTTGTAGAAACATTAATTTCTCCCTGGTTGGGGAGACTGGAGAAGCTGAGCTCATCAAAGGAGCCAGGGCGGTTAGGGCGACTGAGATGATTTTTCTCCTCCTGGAGTAGCTGGGTTTGTTTTCCTGGGACCGATGATGGTGCTTTCATAAGAGGCTTTAAAGACAGAGAGGTCCCGAATTTGTGAGAATCCAATTTTAGCTGTGTATCTCATTTGAAACACACTGTGAGGAGCATATGAAGAGCTGGCAGTGGTCAGAGGGTGTGCAGGAGAGGATGCCTGGGGAAGTATAAGAAAGAGCAAATATATAGTGAATGTTCCCTTGAATCTTAATCTTAGTATCTTGCAATTTGTGGCTCCAGCACTTCCCATGCTGGAGGCAGGATCTTTGAAGTTAATAGCCTCGGATGGATTTTTTCTTCCGTGAATTTGTTACATGGGGTGATAACAATCAGATAAATGAGGAAATCGCATAAATAAGGGCAAGTAGTAGGCTGGAAGAGGGACGGGCAGCAGGAGAAAATGCTGACTCATGGAAACAGGGAGTTGGCAATGCGCAGGGCGAGGAGCTGGTGGGGAAGTGCCAAGAAGTCAACGGAAGAACAGAGATGTTTGTGTCTGAAACCAGGAACCCTGCGCAAAATGAAGGAAGCAGAGCAAGTGCTGTGGGACACAGACTGYCTATCAAAGGAGTGGCAGAATAACCACGACTGCATCCCGGGCATGTCTCTTACTTCGCCCATACCTTTAAGAAAAATATCCCTTTTACCCTCACTGGGATGATGCTCGCCGTGGCGCGAGGCGTGCTCGCTGTGCCGGCAGTGGCAGCGGATGGGTTTTGCTCTCGCTCACTGACCGAGCAGGAGGTGATGCTATTTTTGCCTTGCTTTTGACATGCAGCGAGGGCACTGCAGAAGAGCAGCCTAYGGAAAATAACTTTGTTCTGTGAGGGAGCTGATTCCCTTGAAACTGGATGGAAGAGGAGAAAATGGATTGGCAATGACAGGTTTCATTTCCAAGTGGCGAGGATTGAGAAGTTAAGGAAACTAATTACCAAAGTCAGCTGGAACGAACAGCTAAAGAGCTTTGACACGGTGGAGGCTTGGTGACAATGATTTCAAATGAAGGAGAAGTGGTGGGTTTAATATATCCAAGATAGCAGGAGAGCTGGTGTAGTTTCACCTAGGAAATAGGTCTGCAAAGCTGGGGGTTGGTTTTCCAAGACGGCTTTTGCGAAGCAAACCCGGCAGCTGGACCCATATCTGCTGGACATGGGGAASTCACCGCAGGGACATCTTGAAATCGTACATAAAATCAGTCATGAGACCGCCTGTTGCCAAAGGCCACCTGAGACCTCCTGCTCGTGGGGCCACCTGGTARATCCCTTCTCCCCGTCTGGCTCTCCGCAGGGATTTTAAAACAAGGCAGGGCTGAGTCTTTGGCAGGTTCCCCGGGGCTGGCGTGGGGGAAGCCCTCCTGGCCGGCCCGTGCCAGGCCGTGCTGCGAGGCACCGGCAGCCCCAGCCGCATTGCAGAGCAGCCGCTGCAGGCAGCGTCTGTCGTCCTCGCTCTYGTTTGATTTACGGTTACCCAAATGGCTTCCTGCAAGTTTTCCGCAGGACTTGAAAGACTGCGCTGAATGCAGGGGGATTTTGGCTGTGTGACCCATTTAGCAGCCTGGCTGGGCACCTCTCCCTGCAAAAGCTGCTGCAGCTCTCCGTTGCTTTTTGAAGTTTTCAGGTGAAAAAGCAGCATCCTTGCAGCAGCCCCGCTGAGACCTTTCTTTGTTTGCTCGTTCTCAATGCATCCTGAAGAAACTGTATTTTGGGCTCTACCTGCCAAAAGAGGCGACAGATGATGACGATTTCCCTGTAACGGGAGGATTCAAAGCTGTGTGCCTGCTGCACAGGGGAGCCGCGGTCTGCTCTCCTCCCTCAGCATCCCTGCTGCTCTTCTCCTACCTTGCTCCGGTTTTAGAAAATTTCCCCCACAGCCAAAGAACATCTCACTTGGRTTAATTTTTTAGTGGCCGAGGATGCTCCTGATCTGGGGGATGTGACTTCCCGGAGACCCTCCCTGCCACCCCGCGGTGTCAGCTCTGCCTCAGCTCCTGCCGACTCCAGCTCACTGAAAACCTCCATGATCGAGGGATGCCTTTGGATTTCGGCTCCCGCCAGCACTTCTGCTTGTCTTTATCAAGAAGAGTTGCTTCAGGGGCAGCCTCTGTGCCTCTTCTTCCTAATGATTTCCTCAGCTCCCTTCAAAAAGCACCGTCCATGGGGCCACAAGCATGGCCTGCGGCAAGGCTGCACCGCACAGTGCGGGAACCTTGAGGAACAGTGGAGCGGTTAATAAATTAAAAGCTATTTCATTATAGGAAATGAATGTTTAATGAGCATGGGATGACGTCTAGACAGTCCTTTGGTTCCAGGCTCTATGCGGTCTTGGAGGAGGGTTCAGCTGATGCAGCCAGCGCCGGCTCAGCGCCGGGGGGAAGGTTTGGCAAAGCTTTCCCGGGCAGTGAGGTCCCTGCGCGGGACAGACGTCCTGGCACGGCAAGGATCTCCTGCCTCCACGTCTTCTTGCTTCGGATGCCCCTTGTTCCTCTCTGGGCAAAGCCCCAAGGAGCTGCGGCCGCAGTGGGACGTGCTGGCAGGCGGGAGGCTTGGCTGCGTGCCTGGCCCCAGCTTGGAGCACACAGCCACACTCTCCTGCTCCCTGGCACCTCGCCYGGGGGTCCTGCAACACCCAGGGAAGTGGAAAGGTCTCTGCGTGGTCTAGGACATCCCAACCTTGCCACGTCATGGGCTCTGCAGTCATGGCAAGTCACCTGGGCTGAACTGGGGACAGCCCAGTAGGATGAGGGTGAGTGGTTGTGAGTCTTTGCATCCTGCACCAATGAAGATGTTGTTTTATAGCTGCAGAAAGGGGGTTTCAAATACAGAAATTTGGATGTAAGTCCCCAAAAGATCCCCCTGCCATGCTGGAATTGCTAATTGTCAGCACTGGGTTTCTGCAGGGGACAMCATCAGAAGTCCTAGCTGCCTGACTGGGAGAGGCAGGAGCACATCAGCTCCTCTGCAAAAGCTCTCCAGCTCCTACCCAAGTGTGGAGGTCACTGGCTGAGTTTGCTCGGCCTGTCTCAGTGCAAGCAAGCACAGACAAGAAGCTCGAGGCCTCTCAGCAGTGGCAAGAAGATGGAAATAATGCATTTTGACTTCATCTCAGGGGCTGCCTGCTTGGCTCYGGGGATGGTGGCAGTGAACCAGCCCAAGGCGCCACCATGCACGGACGGGAGATGCTGGTAGGACCCCCCCACCCCTTGCACCCACCCTGCTCTGTCCCCCCATCAGCACCCGCAACATCCCCCGCATGGGTGCCCAGTCCAAGGGAGTGCTTTGCTGTTCCTGGAGCTGGTGATAGGGAAATATTCTCGGGGGCACCTCACTGTCCCTGTAAAGCAGCAGGGATGGGACCGATGCCACAGGATCTGGTACTGGGTCTCTGGGCCCAGAGCACTGCACCARGCAGGGTGCTTGGCTCCCAGGGGAGCTGCTTGGCTCCCCCAGGCTGCTGAGTTTGGGGAGCTCCTTGGTTCCCGGGCCTACCCTGACCACCCTTGGGAACAGCCCCAAGTCATTGGAGAGTGGGAGAGGGCACCCAGGTGCCTGGGGGCTGCTGTGGGGCGATGTCCGCGGGGACGGCAGCAGTAACTGCGCCTTTCTGCCTAGGGGAGAAAAAAAAAAAAGAATAGAAAAAAAAATATATTTTTGCTTTCCCACAAGTGGAAAGCAGTACAATCTCTTACCATGGGGCATTTCACCGCAGCTTTCTCAAACCCTGGGATTTCTGCAGGGTGGACACTTGCAAACCACTCTGCCCAAGGCCTGTTAACTCGTGGCACCTACCATCCCTTCCTGGTGGCTCAGAGGGCTGGTGGGACCTGGGGACACTGCATGAGGCCAGTAGGGAGGGCTGGGTGTTATTTTTTGAGGGTATTTTTTTTTGGTTTTCAATCTCTTTCAGTTGTGTTTTCCCTCCCTGCTCTGCCAAGGCATTTCCATACAGGCATGAGAAGTTGGGAGAGCCGAGGCATGGGCACGGCAGCCACACCGTGGGATTCGATGGGGTGGACTTTGTGGCACTGAGTTCCTGCCTTTTTTCTCCAATGGCCATGGTTGAGAAGCCAAAATATATTGGTCAAAAGTGTAGTGAGTTTTAGCCATTCTCAGACCTCCTAGAGCTTTGCGGCACCTGTGTGCTGTGAGCTGCCTGTCTGACTTCTTGCTACCAAAAAACCTTGGGCAGCATTTCTCTGGTAGCCGAGGGATGTTTCACTTGTAGCCTTGGCTTGCGAACTGCAGAAGCAGAGCTGTGCACTGGGAAGGTCGCAGCCGTTCAGCAGCACCGGCAAAGACTTGCTGGGCACTGGGAGCGGGTCCTGCAAGACCTGCCTGGCTGCTGGGAAAACATCTGGCCAGGTCTTCCCAAAGTGCGCGGCGTGCTGCTGCCACATGGCAGCTGTGAAGCAATAGCTTGGCTACGAGCTTTGCTAACGCACAAAAATACTTTCTGGGAGCCTGCTTTGGGTGAGCTGCTCTGAGCAGGAAGCAGTAACCACAAAGCTATATATACAGCTCCCGGCAGAGCTGCTGCTGCTTTTGATGTGACAAAATTAAGGTGGTGTTTTGCAAAGAAATCCAGCATGTCGCCTTCTTCCGGAGCCGAGGCTGACACAGAGAGGGCAGAGCCCAGGGCCTGGCTCCTGGGTGGGCTCCTGGGCCAAACCGGGGGAGCGGGCACAGGGAGATGGGCGAGGAGCTCTCGTCGCCTGTGAAAGATGTGCGGTGCTGGAGGCCGCCGGGTCCCTGAGCCGTGGGGAGCAGCGCACGTGTCTGGGGTGTCATGGCTTGTGCRCTGCCCGCCTGGCTCTTGCTGGCTCTTGAGCTGGTTTAGATGGTACTGTGGCAAAATGCAAGTGGCTGGGAACGACATGAGGGTCTGGGCAAGTTGAAAGCATCCTTAAAGCTATGGAGATGGTAGCTGTCACCCACAGGTGATGTAGCCCGGCCCTGAAGGCCACTCGTCCCCCAAAGGACATGCAGCTCCTCGCCTCCTCCTGAAATCAGCCCCCGCACTCCAGCCTGCCCCTTGCTGCCTGCACCCCGATCCTGCCAGCCTCCCTGCCCTGCCCGGCTGGGCTCGCCGCAGGGCCAGGGCGGGCGTGCAGCTCCGGCCCCTCTCCCCCTCGCCCCGGGCAGACAAAGCCCTGCCTTGCCTCTCCCGCACTGTTTTCCAGAGCGGGACTGACTACGGCTTCCTCGTGAGCCAGAACACGAAGCTCCTGAGCGCGCTGGAGGACCTGCGGCACCGCTGCTCCAGCCTGGCCGAGGAGAACAGCTTGCTGGTGAGCAGAGGACGCGGCCCGGTCCCGCGCCCTGGCCGGGTGCTGGGCTGGCTGCCAGCACCGGGTGCTCCGTCGGGAGGGAGTCCCGGCCGGGGCGAGCTGCCGTCTGCTGCCAGCTCCAAGAGGTGCCGGCACTCAGGATCGGCTGGGCAGGGCCAGGGGGGAAAGGGGGCCTGGGTGCTTTGGGTCCCCTGGGTGTCTTCGCATTGCACCTGTCACTGGCTCAAGCGGGACCCCTTCCTCGGGACGCAGAGCGGAGCCGGGACCCTCTGCTGCCCTCGCTGCCATCTTGGTCTGGTGCTGTTGCCTGCTGGAAACCACAAGAAGCTTTAACGCAGCCGCCTGCGAAAGCAGGCAGAGAGCGAGGCAGCGGCGAGCTGACGGCAGGGGAGGGGGAAGTCGCTCTTGTTTCCTCTTTAACTGGAAAAGCAGAAACACTGATTCACCCGGCCTTGGCTTTGGGTGACAGTGCAGCACTGCCCCCTGCTCCCACGGGAGCTCGGCACCCAGCTGCTCCCCAGCTGCACCCCCGGCACCCAAAGCCAAGCCAGGCTGCCACAGCCGGGGCCGCCCATTCTGCCCCGCTCCCCCATCCCTGGCTCCCCAGGCCCATGGTGGGCAGCCAGGAGGTACAAAGAGGGGATGTTCCCCTCCTGCCTCCTCCCTGGAGAGCATCAGCCCCTTGCGCAGCCCCGCAGCGTGGGGATGCGGCCACCCCGGGCCCTTGAAAATTTGATGGCTCAGCATTTCAGATTTATATCACCAAATTGAAAATGCATATTTTACATATTTTTTTTACACTAAAAGCATAAATCCAGTATGACCTGCATGCTGGGGGGTTACCCCTTACCAGTCGTCTGGATTTTAGCAAAGCACTATCATGTCAGCTCTCATAAAATCTTACTCTCAAAAATCAGCCTCGGTCTTCCGGGTGAAGAAAAGCAGTGAAAGCAGCAAGCACCCATGGTGGGATCTCACAGGGGTAGGGAGGAAAATAATTGGAAGGATCAGCTGACCTGACATTTTTGCTGATGTGAAAAGACAGCACAACACATCTGGGTACGACCTTGAAAGAACAAGCCATCGGCAAGCGGCAGCTTATCGAAACGGACAGATAACAAATAAAAAGGGATTAAGAGCGGACAGAATCAATAGGAAGAAAAAGGAAATTTGCTTTGCAAACATCACGAAGTCCTTTGCCACTTTCTCCCCGTTCCCCCCCCAACTCATGCTTCGGTGTCATGAGAAAAAGGACAACCGCGAAGCTTGCAGTGGCAGTGCAGCACAACTCCACAGCGATGTGTTGAGTCCTGTAACCCCTGGGAAATAAACCGGGAAGCCTTCGGAAGAGAAAGCCCGTGGGCGGCCAGGCCAGACTGATGCTGGAGACGCGCCGAGTCCCAGCTGGCAAAGGCAGAGCCTGCAACAAGCGTGTTGCGGACAGAGAGGGACCTTGCAGGATGGCCTGGGGTGGGGTGAGGGGCATATCATGGGGACAAAAAGGTCACATTAACAAAAATACTGTGAAAAACACAGGTTTCAGTGACTGGGGAGGTGACAAGAGCAGAAGTAGGTGTTTAATGGTTGGGACAGTTATAGGAGAACAGGCCAAGCCCTGGCTGGGAAAAGCCCTGTGGGGACCTTGGCTTCCCCTAACACCCCCGCGCGCAGCTTCGAGCTGCGCGGGGGCTTCACCTCGAACCTCCTCTTCTGTTATCTAGCGCAGGAGCTGCTTCCCCCAGACGGAGGAGAAGGTGAAGCACCTGAAGAGGAAGAACGCGGAGCTGGCGGTGATCGCCAAGCGCCTGGAGGAGAGAGCCCGGAAACTCCAGGAGGCAAACCTCAAAGTCGTGAGTGCAGGGGCTTGCCGCTGCTGGGCACGGTGGSACGGGAAGCTGAGCTAGGAGAGCACCTCATCACCGGGACTTCTCCTTTGCTACTTCTATTGAGCTAGAAAGGCCTTTTCTTTCCCCTTTTCTTAAACTTACAGCAAACATGCTTTGCGCATCAGCAGCAGTGCAAGAATCGCAAAACTCAGCCATCGCCAGCTGCTTCTGCTCGTGTGTGGCGAGCTGGCTTTGAGCAATTTCTTCCTGCTTGGTTTCGTGCTGTAAACACGCTGACCTACCTTAAGGTGTTAGTTTAAGGTAATTAGCTCAGATTTCCCTGGGCAAGTCGTGAAAAGAATTCATCTGACTTCACTGAAAAGAAACAGGAAGTATTTGAATAAGAAAAGGAGTGCGGTAAAGCAAAACAGGAAGGGGTGAGAGACTCCGCTCTGCCCCATCCACACCTCGCTTGCATTGCTGTGCAAGCTGCACATGGTTTTTGCTTTCTCCGACCCAACAGCAGCTTGTTGCAAACCCTGTAGTATCTGACATGGAGCAGGAGTGGTGGGAGATGGCCGTAGCATGTGGGATCTTGCACACAGAGCTTCCTGTAGCCCAAGAGCTTCATGCACTTGCATGAGCTTCCTAATTGCAGTGGAGTAAGGGAAAACCTTTCTTCCGTTGGAAGGAAACCAGGGATTGTGATGGGGAATTTAAGCCCTTTAGGACAGAAAGGAGGAAGTGAAAGATTTGCTGAAGAGAAGGTAGGGGGTTTTCCTGGCACTGCCTGCCTTCTCTGTCCCCAGGCACYGCGCCGCCCGTCTGTCACGGGGTTTTGGTACTTGCAGGGCAACAGTTGCTGCCAGATGGATTTGTCAGATACTATGTTAAGAGAAATCATTTGATATACATCCAACAGCTAAGCAGACCCTCCAGCAACTATACAAATACTGTTTTATTTTTTTCCCGAGTGAAACTTTGAGGTGGTGACAGTTTAAGACCTGTGTGAGCCCGGGGAGAACCGACTTGCTGGGCTCCTGGGCTGGCCCCAGTCTCCCAAGAGCAGAAAGTGCTTGGACGGCTGAGGCTCGTGGAGGGTGGGCTGGAGGCAGGACCAGGCAGCTGCAAGCCCAGAGAAGGGGCCCTGAGGAGCTGAGGTTAATCTGGCAGCAGGTGCCTTAAGTGCCTGGTACGCAGGTCCCGTGGAGCCAGGGCCTGGCACGCAGCTTCTGCGTGTGGGCGAGATGCTCGGGAAGACCTGGGGAGGAAAAGTTTGCACAGAAGATGCCATGTTCCTGATCAGGCAGGGGAGAGAGTCCCCCCTTGCCAAATTGTCAGGCTTTGTGCAGACAAAAATAGCTGGACAGGGAGAGGGAGGGTTTGACAAACCCAAGACTGGATGTGGCCTCACTGCCCAGAGGGTTGGGATGAGCAGGGGGGCGTGAGCTGCCCCTTCCTCCAGCTCCGCGGTGCTGGTACCCAGTGGGAGAGCCGGCCCCAGGGATGGGGGTGCATGTCCCTGCAGGCATCCCAGGGAGACTGCAGCCGGGCAGCCTCAGCTCCTGCCCGAGGCCTCTGCCCAGAGCCTGTGCCCAGGCAGCCGCCTGTCCCTGTCTGCCCGGCTCCCCCTGTAGCACACTGCCGTCCCCACCCTTGCTCTTCCCTCCCTCGTAGGGCGCAGGTGAAGCTGAACTGCTTCTCCTGCTGAACATCTCCCAGTTCTCCCCCAGCCATGCTGGCCCTTGCTAGGCTCTCTTTTGCCTCCCCCTTTGCCTGCATCTTCCACCCATCTGTGCTGAAGCCCTCCTTCCCGCTGCCTAGAAACCCACAGAAGCTCCATGTCTCTTCCTCATTTGGCCACCTCCATCCTTGCTTCCATGCTCATCTTTCCTGCCATCTTCCCCTCCTCCTCCCTGCTGCCTTCTCCTGTCTTTCTGCCTTTGTTGTGCTTTTCTCTCCTCTCTCCACCTGCTGTTGCCCTGCCTGCAGTCCCCTGTGCTGACTATACCCATTGGCCTCATCTGCTGAGCACCTTCTCCTTCCCACCTCTTCTCTGATCCACTTCTCCATCCAGCCCTTCCTTTTTCCTCCCACTTTTTTGTACATCTGTCATGCTCCTCTGTCTGCTTGTCTGTCCTTTGGGGCGAGGCTGCATCTCTTGACAGTGCTCCCTGTCCGATGGCTGTTGGGGTGATGGTTAATGAACACCAACGCATGTGGCTTTTCCCTTGCTGCTCTCTCCCGTGTAGGTAACTGCTCCGGTGCCTCTGAAGGGCTCCAGCCTGGAGCTGTGTAAAAAAGCATTTGCCCGCCAGCGTGCCAAGGACCTGACAGAGCAAGCCAGTGCTCTCCTGGCAAAAGACAAGCAGATCGAAGCTCTGCAGCAGGAGTGCCGGGAGCTGCAGGCTAAGCTCATCGCCGGGAAGGTGAGACACTTTCTGGGACATCACTCAGTGGCTGGGGACAAGCAGTGCAACAACAGTGATGGGAGCCAGGCTCCAAGAAGCAGTGTGAGGGCAATTAGTCCCAAGTGCAGACTGAAAATATAGAGCATTTGATGTGTGATTTGGATGGGGGACACTGGGTGAGCGTGTGGCAGAGACGGTGTCCGGACCCCTCCAGAACAGTGTGTTGGGGGACACCCTGGTTGTGCCTCCGTAAATTCCTGGGTCTGAGCTGCCATTTTCAGCAGCGACTAAAACTCTGCCCCAGAAAACCCCAAGAAGCCACAAATATAGGATGACTTTTCACAGTGCTGAGCTTAAAGCAAGATGTAGAAGCAGGACCTCCTTTTAAAGTGTTTCTTTAAAAAGTAAACCAGCTAAGTATGTTCCCAAGAACCAGTCTAAATCCCATGTCTTGAGCTGCAGCTTTCTGAGTGCTCACAGCTACCACGAGACTGGCGATAACTAGGCGCACCCTTGTATGAYTATGACTAAGGGTGCAAATCATTAGACGGGGGACAGGGGTGGGTGTTCATAAAACCATCTACAACGCTGATGCCTGCACCTGGGCTGGTGACCTATGTTCCCCTCAGCACCAGCACAGAACTTGCCAATATAAATGATGGGATAAAAGGGGTAATTCAGCTCATCCCAAGACAGATGTCTAAAACTGGTTGGATGAGTTGCTCCCTCAAAGCACTGCTTCTCTGCGATGACTCTGAAAGGAGCCTCTGCAGACATCTGAAGCTAAGTGAAACGATTCCCACTCAAGGTGACTAAAGCAACCTGTTCGGGGCATATCACTTAAGTATTTTGTTCACAAGCTGGATGTTTCCAGTTTAGGTCAGTTAACAAACTCTCATGAGAAGCTCAGTAAACACTAGGGCTCGCACTGGATTCCCCGTTTTGCTAATGCAGATGTGGTCAAGTGCACATTCCTGCACCCAGCTGAGCTGGATGAATACTTACATTTCTACCTACCCACATGATATTTAGTTGACAAATACTTCCTCACTGAAAGCAGCTTTATTTCTGTCCCTGACCTCCCCATATGTTCATTTTAACTATGGGTTTGAAGGTAGATTCTCAGTCTTTCCCTAATGTAGATCTCATCCGGACAAGAATGATCGGGTGTTGGCTGTTTGTAAGGCTGCCTCACTGATCCCTTCTGGCATTAAACCACAGGAGAAAGTTATCTGTGCTCTACGGTGTCACCAAGAAGAAATTCCCTTCCTGTCTCCTTGATTTCTCACCGCAGACCCCCATAGAAGTGGGAACAGACCCTTTCCAGAGCACTCTGATTTTCCTAGCAGAGCATGCTGGGCAACGTGAATCTGCCAGGGACAGGAGAATGACAAATTGTAGAGGAATGTGACAAAGGCGGGTGAGCAAGATTCGTTACTGGCCAAGGAAATACACATGGGTGCAATCCTCAGGGTTTTGATGAACTCAGCCACTGCCTTGCTGGGGCATGGGTGACCACCCTGGCTCGGCAGATGAGACCTGCTGTTTGTGTAACTGCTGAGGCACCAGTAACGGGGGGAATCCACAGAGAAGAGAGCAAGACAGGAGATCATTCTGTCTGATCTTGTTTTTCCCATTTCTCTTCCAAGCAAGCCACTCATTAAATTTTAATTTTCAGCTAGTTAAAATTCAAAATTCACATAATCTGTCTGCAGCATGCAAAATGCATTATGCCAATGAAGGGGTTTATATGCAGAGATATTATGTGCACGCTCAGAGTTTGTAACCAAATCAATTTTAATCTAGGGTATTTAAATCAGCACAAATGTTTCAGTAGCTATGAAATGGATCTACCCAGTTCCTTTCCAGTGGCAGGACAGACACCCTGCATGCCGGGCTGCAAAAGCATTGGCCTTGTTTTGCGAAGTCAGGGCTCTTAGGATAGGATAAAATTATTTCCTGAGATCATGCTCCAGTGATGGGCTTCTAACCAAACCCCAGCTCCAGCTAAAACCAGGCTGCAATTTCTTGCAGCGTGGATTCTTGGAAGCAAGGGATTGCGGGGAACAGCAAGGCAGCTGCAGGGGATGTGTATAATAGAAGCTGTGAGTGGAAGACTGAGCTTTTTTTCTACTCCCTTGTTCCCCCAGGCTTCGGAGGCTGTCTCTTGGGAATAGCTGCCTTTTTTTTGGTGGGGGAAGGGAGATTTTATACAGAGCCACAGCCAATTTCGTTTAAAGAACTACTACCCTGATAGCCTGAACATGGGTCTGGCACAGAGGAGGCCCAGCTGCTCACTTCTTGAATCTGTAATCAGTTCCCATTAATGCTGCCTCAGTTTCCCCCTTGTAGTGTGAGAGTAACCATGGTTTTCTACACCAATTGTATTTATAAAGCACGTGCTATTTTTAGGGTGAATAAGAAGTGAACGGGGAAGCAGATTAAATTTGTCCTGGATACCAATTATGCGTTGAATTCACTGGCTTAGGAGCTTTCCAGGGGAATGAGCAATGTCTCCTCCAGCAGCATATTTGTAAAGACAGGTTTTCATAACCAGCTTTTGTACATATGTATGGACATGCAGGTACGTGTTTCTTCAGCTTCCTGAAATCTGAAAACCTTTGAAGAATTAAACAAGCTGGTGACATATTCTTACTGTTTTTGTGAGAGTAAGATTGCACTGTTTTCCTTCAAAAGCTGCTGGTTTTGGGTCCAGAGTGGATGGGAGTGACCCCTTGTGCTAAAGATAGGGGCCCATCCACACATACTGTCTCTGAAGAGGTTAGAAATCAAGAATGTTTGAAAACCAAACATTATCCTGAGCGAGGACTGAACAAATCCCAGATGCTCTTCATTCTTTCCAGCATTTAAAGCCCTAACCACCGTTTGGGCTGCAGAGAATGCCAGCACCCACATCAAGGAGATAAACCAGCTAAGGCTCTTGTTTGGCTGGGAAATGAAATTATATTATCCTGACACGCTCTCTGCTGGCAAGCACTGAGAAAGCATATACTTAGAAAAGCCCTTTTTCTTTGCGCTGGGATAGCTGCAGAAGCATTACAGGCTAGTTTTTATCTGCGGGAGGAATAACGTATTTGCATAAGGGATGCAAACTGACTGCTTTTGAGGATTTGGAGACCCAGGAAACAGAAATCTTTGTGGGCCACATCATTACCTGGTTTTCACCAGTGTCTCCTCAGTAAGGCTTCTGGAGTTTGCATGTTAAATCACCACCCCAACTTGTTCCACCTTTTAGACCTTGTCAGCGACACGATGTCGTGCTTGCATTTCCCACAGGATGACCCTCGCTGCCTGAACGTCATCGAGTTTGATCGCCTGTTGCGGGAATCCCAGAGAGAGGTGTTACGGTTGCAGAGACAGATCGCGCTGAAGAATTTCAAGGAGTGTCTACGTTCCTCTAAAATCAGTTCAGGCGGTGCTTTGCCAAGCACTGCCGCACGCTTGGGACCACCCGTCCCAACGCTAAATACCTGCATCAAAGGTTCACCTCTACCGCAGGAGGCACGCTTGAGAGAYGCAGCGCTTGGAGGGGAAGCACGCAGGGAGGTGAGACAAGTGGGTCAGCAATCTAAAAGTTTTGCTGTTTAATTACTCAGTTAATTACTGTTCTTAGGAAACTTCTTAAGAGTACRTGAGCGCTGCGGTTCGCATCTGCTGTGAACAGGTGCTGTGCTGGTTTCTAAAATGACCGATTCAAGCGCCAGGTCTCATGGGGCGAGGGGGGCCATGGATGCTGCTGGGAGCCTGCTCCAGTGTGAGGACACTGAGCCGTGCTGGGGGCTCAGTCCTGCTCATCTTCCCCTGCACGGGCCTCCCACACTGCGTTTTCCAGCCTCGGATACCAGGCAACCCCTCTTTTTACCCTCATTTGCTGAAAACAGATGTTTTCGCTGTTTGCGGAGGTTCGGACGTTGGCCCCAGCGGGTGAGCAAGGGGCACCCCTGGCCAGGGTGGCGGTGGCAGGGAGGCCTGCTGCTCCGTGACCCCCATCCCCCTCCCCTGCAGGGACAGCCCCGTCCCCCGCCTCCCCCGGCGCGATGGCTCCAGCCCGGGCGAACCCCCGAGGCGGGCCGGGCCTCACGCCCAGCCCGCGCTGAGGAGCAGGGCGGCGGCCTGCCCGCCTCCCGAGCCCCGGCCCCGCGGTCTCGGCGCGGCCCGGCCCCGGCCGCCCCTCCGCGGCCGCAGTGGTACGGCCCGGCAAATCCGGGCCGCCGCAGGGCGCCGCCTCCCCGCTGGCGGGCCGCGCAGCCGGCAGGTAAGGCCGGGCCCTCCCGCACCGCCCCTCGCCGGGCCCGGACGGGCCGGGGGCGGCTGCGGCGCCGCCTTCGCCGGGGGCCGGGGCGGGCGGGCCCGAGGCACCGCCGGGGAGCGCCTCTCCCGCGGCGGGGCCGAGCCGCTCCCGGGCCGCGGGGACAGGCCCGCCGGGGCCTCCGCTGCCTGGGGGTAGGGCAGCGGGGCTTTTCCTCAGCGCTCGGGGCCGGAATCCTCCACAAAGGGGGTCGAAGGCGCGGTGAGAGGGCCGGGGCCGGCCGAGGGGCTCCGCCCGCCGCGGGGCCGAGGTCTGGGCCGGTCCCGGTGGGCGCCTCCGGCAAAGGCGCACGGCCCCCGGGAGCCGCGGTGAGGGGCCGGCAGAGGCCTCCAGGGCTGCCCGCAGGCCGGGCGGGCGGGTGGGTGCGTGAGGCCGGGCCTCGGGTGGCAGGTGCAGGCCGGTGCCCCCAGCTCCGGCGGTGTGTGGGTTTCCTGAGCCAGGGCCGGYGCTGCGGGGCCCGCTGGCTCCCGGTGGGTTTGTCTCGTGTGGGTTCGCCCGGTTTCTTTCCGAAGTTGTCAGCACCTGCGGTGTCCCGTGGCAGAATTTCACATCTGTAGGCTGTGTGAGGACGGACTGTGTGAGGATGAGTACATCTGCCCTCCGAACTCCCACCAGCTGCTCTCGTTTATTGCTCCCTAGCAATTATAGATGTACTGAATATTCATTCCTTGTTCGTCTTTTCGAAGTCACTCGTGAGTTTATAGGCCCCTTTCCTTCAGCCGTTATTTTTGTTTCTTTCTAGTCTCTTCCATTATTCAGTGTTAATCATCTTTATCTCCTTCCTTTGTACATTTTCTCTGTCATTTTTGTGTTGGGGGAAGCAGCGCTGCACGCAGTATCCCAGATGCTGTGTCATTGATTTATATGGTGGCATAATGAAGTTTTCTCCCTTTCCCAATAGATCTCTTTGCCTTTTTGTCTAAGCACTGGGTTCTATTAAAACATCATTTGTCTGACAGCCCTCTGTAATCTCTCAGTGTCATGGGGCCCTCTTCACCATTTGTCTCTTTGCCACATCAGTACTTGGAGAGCACTGTTCGTGCTGCCTCTGTTTTAATCCTTTCATTTTCACTAGATATTTACATGAGAGAAAACCTTCCCCCTCATCTTGTGGTGGATCAGTGTCTGGAGGAGCATTTCAAAGCACCGTAGCTGAAWGTGTTCAGAGCACCCAAGCAGATTGTACCTACTGGATCTCCCTCACCYGTTTCCTTGCTGACACCTTAGAAAAACTCTTTATAGATTTGTGAGAGTGGTTTTTTTTTTCCCAGTATATGTTTGTTTGGGTTTTTTTTAAAGTATCTGCCTAATCTTTGTTGCARTTTCTATCAGTTTGCCTGGAACAGGTGTCAAATATACTGGTCTGTGTTTCCATAGATTTCTACTGGAATGCTCTTAAAACTTGACATTTRCCACCTTCCAGTTATTTCATATTAAGAGGGCGTTGGAGAAGTGGCACAGTGCAYGTCTTGATTCAGTTACTGCTGAAGTGAGAGATTCAGTTCATGCTGAAGGGGGTTTTGAACCCGTGGGTGAATATTGTCTRGTCTTGGTGATTTGTTACTGTTTATTTTGTTGGCTTCCACAGTTGTTCTTGTAGACAGTTCAGTCTGAGAGAGATCCTCAGCTCTGTTCTTCATTGTCTGAGATTTCTGCYCTGGTGACCCCTCACGCCCCAAATTCCTCCATGATGAAGAGGGGTGCACAGACTTCTTTTTTTCCCTCTGTTCTGCCCTTGTCTTCCTTGAATGGCCCTTCCATACCTTGGTTTTCAACTGACCCTGCAAATTCTGTCAGACAAGAACATGTATTATGGTCTTTCTCATGGATGCTCTTTATTTCTCTGATTCAGGAGAGTCTGCCCTCATTGCCAAAAGATTTTCCAGCTGATAAACAGCAGCAAGACTAAGCCCGACAGCAGTAGTGAAGGAGGAGCAAGGAGGCTGTTGCCAGTCTCTTAGCTGAAACCCGTAGCGCAGAACACCCTGGGCTCAACGGGCTGTATTCATACGGGCGCAGTGGTGCCATGCTGAGGATGAAGTCAGCTCTTGGGGCAGTAACCACAGTTATCTTAATTAAAAGAAATGACTTTGCTCCGCAGCACAGTGCATCAGGGCAGTACTCCCCAGCTTTCAAAGAACTTCCTCAGAGTATAAAGAGCAAGTTTCTTCTCTAAGTGTCCTTGGAAAATCCCATTTCTCTGTTCTCCTTCTGATTTCTCTACTTCTTTGTTTAGGGTTTTGGGGTGATGCTTATCTCTAATGACAAATCATAATTTAGCAGGGATTTCTTTCAGTGGTGGTGCTGGCTTAWAAAGCTTCCTGTTCACCACTGCTTGTTCCCACTGCCCCTTCAGTTGTGTYGGTGCAACTCATGTTGAGCAGTGGGACATGTCAGATCTGAGTTAAAAACAACCTAGCAAACCCAGCCTTCCTCCCGCCTTGTCCTGAAACCTGCATCAGTTTTCTGGTCCAGCTCTGCCTGACAGAGCTGCACAGAGCTGCCCTGGCACAGCTGAGGGAATGGGCCATGGTTAGGTGGAAAACGCTGTAGTGATTCTTTTGGGGCAGGATTGCGATGATGCTTTCTGGGTGCCAAAGGCAGAGCTTTCTAAAAAGTCTACAACATTTTTAATTTAATCTGTGTGTGCTTTAAACTTTCTGGTCATTTGCCAAAGTACAGGTGCTTCTGTGCCTGTTGCATATTCGGCTTTAGCTGGTACAGCCTGGGGATGCTGGTCAGTTGTACAGCCCCATCCTGCTCTCAGCCAACGTCAGTGCACCCCAGGTGGATAGCGCTGGGGGTGGAAAGCAGCTGTTCTACAGTGATTTTTTAGCTGTATGGTTGAACAGATTCCTTGCACCTGGCTCATTCATTGAGCATCTTCCAGTCCCTGCTGTGAGTGAGGTGGCACGGCTCCAGGTCACAGCTCTCTTCGTGATGTGTGCCAGTCTCGTTTATTAGTTGTTTAATATGGTGATGAGTCTGGGTTCTGTGTAAAAATAACAGTATACGAGCATGTGGCTGGGGGCATGTCTTTGTTCCTGGGTGGAAATTAGGTCCATGTGGGCAAATTTATAATTTTGTAATTTTTGTAAGTTGTCTGTAATTAGGAWTGTCATCGTTTTGTTTAGCTTTTTGCTGGGAAATGATCACAAACAAGCAAATTTGTCTTGCATATCTATTTACAAGAGAGCGTGACTTGTGAAGCATAGTGCATGGTACTTGTGCAGTGAGTATATAACCTTAGCTGGCATCCACTGCCATTCCTTGGGACCTAATTTCATTAAAATTGACTAAAATGCAACATTTTCAGTTTGCGAAGAAGCATATTTTTGGAGGAGAGCTGTGAAATWCAGATTTGAAACTTAGTATGTGCCAGGTGGTTTAAAAAAAAAGTCTCAGGAATGCTTATGCATGGATATTCCAGAGTTAAATAGTGGTTTCACAGCATGTCTGAAAGCTCCCAAGGGCTGGGGCTTGTAAGGTACCGTGGCTTGGGTGGAGGATCTCAAGATTTCCAGCAGCTGGTTGGTGCTCAGACTACCAGACTCTCAAACTCCATGGGTGGTAGGGAATAAGGTTCACGTGGGAGGTGGTTTCAGAATTTTCCTTGTAGCAGAAAAAGTGAAAACCTTGATGGCCTGGGCTTGAGTGTAGTCTCTTAGAGTTGTCTGGCTTTCAGCAGTGGAGCCACGAATATAGACGTAGTTAAAACCTGTGGCTTTCAAGCCTAGAATAGGTAAAAGAAATCACATTTTAGGTATAGTGCTTAGACACTGTCCTAATGACTGACTGTGAAGGGAGCTCAGGCTTAGTAACGTAGGTCCCTCAGCTCTCTGTGTTCAAAGTGAAATGAGAAATTCCACTTCKGACGAGAGGTCAACTGAAGGTTAAAGGCTGAGATGGAGTCACAAAATCCTGCTGCTTGCTCACTGTACAGGTTGGCTTTGATGATCCTGAAGGTCTCCTGTCCCTAAAATCTATTTATCAAAAATAACTTTAAAATCAATGTTTAAAACATTATCAAAGCCCTCTTTCTTCTGTTTGCCTCAGGCCTTGCCCTGCTGTCAGGGATTACTCTAGGCAGACAATGTCAAGTCAAATACCAGCTGAGTGAAAATTCAGAGGATTAAAGGTGTGTTTGTCTGTAGCCCAAATTAAAAGGCATTTTGTTAGAAACTTGTGTACAAAAGTGTACAGAAGAGTGTCTCCTTTCATCTGGGTTGGTGGTGGCACATATGCCATGGCACGTCTGCTGCCATTTCAGTCCTCCTCAGCTACCAGCTGAGGTGGGATGCTCCATTTCTTGGTATTTTTTGTCTGCTCTTCCCTGCAGTTAGATTCTGACGTCTTCACTGATTTCTACTTTCTGCTGTTTATGAGGGTTGTGTTCTCCCTTCTGACCATCTTCCAGCTTCTTTTTATTGCTTTGGAGAGGTGTGCTTTCATGCATTGCTTTTGCATGAAAGTGTTGCTGATGCCTCTCGTTGAAACCTTAGATGAGGCACAAATGGGAACTCAGATCTGAGAGCTTTCTGGAGCCTACTGTTGCACGTGGGTGGTTTAGTCAAGCTGGATTGATTGGTGCTGGGCTCCAGAAGACTCCCAGCACARGTCTCTGGTGGCTGAGAGATCCCTGGCATGGTGTTCACCTTTCTCCATGTCCAGTGGTGCGGTTCAGAGATCAGGGGTTTTCATCTGGAGCGTTACTCTCCCAGGTGGTACTGCCAGGAGAGCCTCTTCTCCCTCAATGTGCATGGCRTGCTCTGTAGTCCTGGCTGTCCCTGAGCTCTCTGACATCTCGCTTGCTTTCCAGGTGGAACCAGGTGTGCAACCACTGGGACCTGCATCTGGAGGACATGAAAATTTCCCTCCCAAAAATGCACTAACAGACCAAGAGAGCAGCCAACAGATACAGCAGCTGGTGAGTTGTGAACYTGGTTTTGGGTGAAGGAGTGCTATACTTTTTCTTGGAGTTTTCACCCATGCAATTTAGGCAGAGATTTTGGGGACTGAAGTCTTTTTAGGTGCAGCTGCTCTGCAAAAGTGGGAAACTTGGGGAATCAGTGGGAAAACACAGGCTGGCTGTGTGGAGAGTGTTGCTGGGTGGCAGCTCCAGGTATTGGGCTGGCGGGGGAATATGTCACACTAAAATGAGAGGGAAGCATGCCAGTAGATTCTGTGCTGTGTCTGGTTTGGTCTTATTTGAACTGGGAACAGATATAACTGACCTGGGACAGATGTCATATGAGGAATATAGAATCATAGAATAGTTTGGGTTGGAAGGGACCTTTARAGGTCGTCTAGTCCAACCCCCCTGCCATGGCAGGGACATCTTCAACTAGATCAGGTTGCTCAGAGCCCCRTCCAGCGTGACCTTGAATTTTTCCAGGGATGGGGCATCTACCACCTCTCTGGGCAACTTGGGCCRGTGTTTCACTACCCTCATTGTAAAAAATTTCTTCCTTATATCTAGTCTAAATCTTCCCTCTTTTAGTTTAAAACCATTCCCCCTTGTCCTGTCGCAACAGGCCCTGCTAAAAAGTTTGTCCCCATCTTTCTTATAAGCCCCCTTTAAGTACTGAAAGGCTGCAATAAGGTCTCCCTGAGGCCTTCTCTTCTCCAGACTGAACAACCCCAACTCTCTCAGCCTTTCTTCATAGCAGAGGTGTTCCACCCCCCTGATCATTTTTGTGGCCTCCTCTGGACCCCCTCCAACAGGTCCGTGTCTTTCTTGTGCTGAGGACCCCAGAGCTGGACGCAGCACTGCAGGGCGGGTCTCACCAGAGCAGAGCAGAGGGGCAGAATCCCCTCCCTCGACCTGCTGSCCACGCTGCTTTGATGCAGCCCAGGATATGGTTGGCCTTCTGGGCTGGGAGCGCACATTGTCGGCTCATGTCCAGCTTTTCCTCCACCAGTACCCCCAAGTCCTTTTCGGCAATATGTTCCTTCCAATACGTCCCTTGTGAATTATTCCAGCAAACTAGGATGGTCCACAGTGAGGTTTAGCAGTCTGAAGAGCTAAGAGTGGTAGCAAGTAACTGCAGATAAAGGTGCATGACCAGAGGGTGTCTGCTCTCTATTAGATGTCATTTGGATTAGAATAGGAGCTAAGATAGCACAGCTAGTGTTTCAAGCTGAATATTTTGCACAGCTCTCTTTTTGTCCCCTGCATCCTGTCCTCCTTACTGTTCTATACAAATAGGAACAGTCTGTGCAAATGGGAAACAGAGAACTGTTTCCAGAAGATGAAAGGCTTGGGGAAGAGAGGAATAGCTGTTTCACTTGACAAGTTTTTTGGTTTTACTACCTTTTAAAAAAATCTCCCATCGTTTCTGTATTGTTTATGTTGGTCACAAAAAGATCTTRAGAAAACAAAAATAGCTAATACAGCACTGGGTTTGAGAAGCTGGCGTTGAATTTCTTATGTAAGAAGAAAGACTGGGGACTTGCTGATCTACTTATGCTTGTTTCATGCAGGAATTTGAACTCAAGAAAAAGCGCAAAAAATGTGAAAACCTTGAGCATGAAGTGAGGAAGAAGCATAAAAGATGCAAAGAACTGGTAAGTGTTCTTGTTGCCTACTGTTGTGAGCATAATGGCAGAAGAGGAGCTAAGTTGTTGCATGCCTCTCTTGGATTCTCTTCAGTTTATCTTAATAASGAATCACCAGTCTTTCTCTTAATTTCAACAGTGTCACAAATTTTGGGTTCCAGCCCTTGAGGCTGGAATTATTTAGTCTTTCAGCTAGCTGTGGGTTCAGTATAGCTGCATAAATCATTGGATGAAACTCTGTGGCCTTTGCTAGTTTGAGGAGACACTTAACATTTTCACATGCACTCCAGACAAGTATCGAAAGATTTCTGCATCTTGAGGGCGTAATTACACAAACCCACGGTCATTTTCTTGTGCTTCTTATTTGTTGCGTGAAATTTTGCCTCTGTTTAATTTCATGGAGGTTTTGCAGGTCATATCACAGTATCTGGTTTTCTCCCTTCTGTTTCTACTTTTCTGAGCAGCACTGGTGGCATTAGTGACTATGACAATGTATAGTTTCACCCAAGAGTTCTTACCTTCTGAATAGATGTTTTATGTCTTGCTCAAATCTCGGTTCAGGTCAGTTCTAATGCATAGCTCAGCCTCATTTTCTGGATTAGAATGGGCCGTTTAAGGAATAAGTTGGTCATTGTATGTTGTTAGACAGTAGCTTTTCAAGGTCAAGAAGGGACCAACTCACCCTGAAGTACTGGAACTTAGACTGTAYGCACAGGGAATTAGCTCTTGGGGTAGCGAGAAAATATTTGATGATCCGTAAAACATTGGGATGGGCCAATGTGCGTGTGTCTATGTGGAGTCGTGTGATTACGCAACTATTAAATTCCTCTAATGCTGTACAAAGTTGCTGCAGATGGACTGGACCTGGCAAATTCAGTCAGTGTCTCTCCATGTGTTCACGGTCTCCTGCCTGCTCAGAGACAGTATTCTCTAAGGCAGAGTGATAGTTGGCTCATGTTGCTTTCTTAACTCCCGACTGAATCCTGCTTTCAGAGTCAGCTGTTGAAAACTCTTGAGTCTGCAGTCTAGAACTCTCTTTAGCATCATTCTTCCAAATATTTTTTCTTCCTTAACTGAAATTTGTCAAGAAGACTCTGATCTTGAACCAACAGTGAAACTTGATGAATTGTTGTAGGTGGAGATGGGGTTCTAGACAGCAGCATGTAAATAATGTGATACTGGAGCTGTGAAGTCTTTCTCATTCTGGGCTTTGAGGCTACGTAAATGGGAAAAGAAACTTAAGACATCGTCTGGCTCAGGGCTGGTATCTGCTTGGGCAGTGCTGCACGCTGTTGCCTTCCACCCCTCAAGCAGCATCCTGTACCATCAGTCAACGGGAGCAGCAGAACTGCTCTGCAGAATAATTTGGGGGAGTTAGCCTGAGGGCCTTGGTGTAGTAATGCTGCTCTTTCTGGACAGGAGATCCAGCTGCAGGAGGTACAAAGTGAAAATGCACGACTGGCCGAAGAGAACTTGCAGCTGAACGAGAGGGCTGGATGGGCAGGACAGGTAAAAAGCAGTTTGTCACATGGCACGTTAGCTTCTGTAAAATTTTGCTGGGAAGAACTTGCTAGCATGCTAGGTTTTCAAGTTGCCAACTTAGTAATGGTCGTGTGCCCATCTGTGTACCTCTCTGTCCTGCCTACCCCATGGTAACTGCAAGCAGAGCAGTTAACTGCCCTATTTTTATTACAGAGTTTCCCAAGACTTGAGTGAGATGCTTTGTCCTTGTTTAAGTTCATACTTGGTTTACCTGTGGTAACTTAATGAGTTCATAACCAAAGACAGACAGTGGTCGGTGGGGAGCAGTGTGCACCGGTCACAGTGGTAGTAGAGCAGAACCCATCACTGCAAGTGGTGTAAGCATGTGGTGTGTTTGAAAGTCCTCAGTCACCTCTGACTTTTTTTTGTCATCCTCGAAGAGGGGTTTTGGTGGCTGATGATGGGGCAGGAGAGAAAGCCACCTCTGCAATTCAGAGCTGCCCTTCCCAGATGGAAAACCCAAAAGCTTCAGGTCTTGGGATAAAGGCAGAATACTTGCATTGTTCAGTTTGCAGAGCGGATTTCAGGGGAGGGTGGCTGCACCTCAGAAGGTTTTGTTCAAGGAACATGTTGTTGCRTGTGAGAATGGTAGAGGAGTTGGTACTCCAATGAAGATCCTCCATGGGTTTTTGTTCCCAGCTCCTTCTCTGGACAAATGTAATGCTCAGGAGTTAGAAAGTCACTTCTCTGTCCCATATGTCAATGTGGCCACCATGCATAAGGCTTCCCACATGTTTAATAACTGTTTGTTCTAAGTGGAAATGTTTGTCTTTRCTTGATAATCTGCATTGCTAATAGTCATCAAGCCATAGTGCACTCTAGAACCAAAATATGTTGCTGGAATTTCCTGTAGTAAGTGGAGGAGGTAAACATGATTTCAGTAGGCTACTGAACTTCCCGTACTGTTCTCTGTGTTTAATCCTACCATCTAGGATTAAAAATCTTGTAGACCTTTGTGCTTTGTGAAAGCCGGAGAGGAGGTTCMTGATTTTGGTATCATTGCAAGTAGAAACAGGTCTGCAAAACAACCTACTGAGATACAGAAATAAATTGTCCTACATTATTTATACAAGGAATACCTCTGCCTACTTGTGCTAATTGAAAATCCTTTCTCTTCAGGTTGAATCTGAGAATGCTGACCTGAAATTGCAGGTGGTTTTGGTTACTAAGGAACGGGATTCAGTAATTCAGACGAATCAAGGACTCCAAACCAAGCTGGAGAATCTAGAGCAGGTGCTGAAGGTCAGTAGGATCCACATGGCTGGAAGGACTGTCGAGACACTTAGTGCTGCTTTTGCATGGCACATGTCGTCTCTTTGCTTTTTTTGTCCATTCTTTTGTCTCTGTGCTTCTGTTGGGAATTCTGCTTCTGCGGGATCCTGGAACATGGCCTTCCAAAGTGGGCAGAAGTGCTTTAGAAAGGCTGTTTCAGGGATTTGGATGGGAGGGGAAATAAGTTGGGCATCACTGATTTAAGGATTTTCTTTGACTGTCTTGCTCTGGCTTGTAGTAAGAGTTTCTAACTTTCTCCTGTGTAATGATGACATTATTAATGAAATACAGGCYATCTTTTGACTTTGTGGCCCATGATAGGACACAGGACAGTATTTCAGTAATGTTGCCCTTCATCTGTCTGTGAATTGCTCTGCAGCACATGAGAAATGTGGCTGAGCGAAGGCAGCAGCTGGAAGTCGAGCACAAGGAAGCGCTGCTAGTCCTGCAGGAGAAGCAAGAGGAAGTCAGACGGTTGCAGCAGGTGAGAGAATGGACATTTTACTCTCTGAATCCCTGGAAAGTGATGGGACTCCTGCACCTTGTTTCCTTGGAAGTGCGGTGTATGGAGGAGGTATATGTGAGTTTACAGGATAAGGTAAACCAGGGAAGAGTGTCTGCGTCTAGGCGAACTCTGATACCTGAGCAAAGTGAAGGGCTTTTCTCATGAATGGCAGTTCTGATCTCTCACTGCTGTTTGTCCAAAGACCAAAGATACTTTCAGTCTGTACAGTGTTTTAAATCTGTAATGGTCTATCAAGGTGGTGATGCTAGTAGAAGTGAATTTAGGTAGGCTGCTTTCTTATTCAYTCCCTTTCTTATTTCTTCCTAGGCGCAGGCAGAGGCAAAAAGAGAACATGAAGGAGCAGTACAGCTTCTAGAGGTAAGACAGAAGAAAACAAGATGGATTAGTGGCTGCAGATTTGGTATCTTTTGTTCTTAATGTCAGTTTTCTTGATGCCCTGGCTTTTGTTGGTGGACTCCTACTGAATGGGATTGAAATTGTTGCAGGCTGGGTGAATATTGTGGGGAAGTGACATTATGTATTGCCACGTCCTTTCTGGGACATCTGCTTTCGGCTACAGAGACAGGATTGGAGCTGATACAGGTGCTGCTCTTAYGTCAGTTGGTGTCTGGCTGGCTTCTTAGCAGCCTTTAAGGGAAGGGAGGTTTGGTGCTTGCCAGATGTTCTCTSAACTAATTCATTGAAGGATTGGAGAAGCTACTTAGGTTTAAACTAGACATCTACCTGTGCAAAGGAAGAAAGGGACAGTCATTTTGTTCTATGTTTGAGAGGCTGGTCGTGTTCTTCTGCAAGGGCCTCATCAGTTAAATATTCTTGCTTTCATGTTACTGGTACAGAGATGCTTTATAAGTCAGTGACGCCAGGTGGACCAAAGAAAGAGAAATTGTCATTAAAAGCTAGTTTAATGTCGAGCAACAGTAATTTAAGCAACTTAACTGTAATCCTAGTCATTCCGGAACATCACTGTAGGGCAAAATTAGGGGGTTTGGTGTGCCTATGCTGCGTATTGTCATTTTTACATGTGTTTGGATTGTTTTTTGATGTAATATTAATGAAGAATGAGTGTGGTCTGTTTCCCTGTTGGAAAAGTTCAGTCACATGATTGTTGTAAGTGGAGTCTTCCTCCTTCGAGATGTTCATAACTCAACTAGACAGAGCTCTTGGCAACCTGTTGTAGCTGACCCTGCTTTGAGCTGAGGAAGTTGGACTAGGTGATGGGGTTGGACTAGATGACCTTTAAAGGTTCCTTCCAACCCAAACTATTCTGTGATGCTATGATCTCCAGAGCTGCCTTCCAACCTCAGCTATTCTGTAGTTCTGTGATAAGGCAGTGATGGGGGTGAGTAAAGGTATGGGATGGTTTCTGTGTGCAGAAATGGCATGGATAGAAGGACTTCTCAGCTTAGAAAGAAGACCTTGAGRGTTATGGTCATGGGTATGAAGGAGTTCAGTAGTGGTTCCAAAGTACGAGACAAGATTCTCAACTGCCTTTTGCACTGCATAGATTTCAGGAATCCAGTGTAGAATTTTGTTGGGAAATATGGTGAACAGAGCTCAACTTTGCTTGTTTTCCCTGACCTAGGAGCAGGGTGCATGACTGAGCAGGCTGTTAGCTGCTTGAAATCATGTCAAAGCCAGGTTCTGAGCTGTGTCTTGATTCCCGGCACTCCTTGGTCTCAGACCTGGGGAAAGATCTGGTCACAAAGTGTCCATTCCGTTGATTTTATGGATAGTTGCAATGTGCTGGGAGACGAGGGCTTGAAATTTAGCACTGACACTCAAAGCATATTGTGATTTGGCTCAAAGCATATTGTGATTTTGGAGGCCCTCAAAAAGTGCGTGGTTATCTTATGCATTTGATATGTGGGATTTAGCTTTTGTTTAGCAAGCAGATGCTTCTGGGAATGAGGTGGGAATCTCAGTATGGAACAAGGCAGACACTGTAAGTCAGAAAACAATTTCATTCAAACTGAGGATTGGATTATCTTTGGCAGATTGTTGATTTTTGGCTAGTGTAACTGCTGATGTGGTTTTATATCTCTTATTGCTTTTCTTCTTGCTACCAGAGTACTTTGGATTGCATGCAGGTACTGCTATAATCCTGTCAAACAGGRCATTTTTCTCCTCTGTCCTGACTTTGACAGTTGCTTGATATTCTTGTTTTAACTATACCCTGGAAAAGATTGCAAGAGTGTCACCTCCAAGAAATAAATGTAATGAAAAGAGCTACCACTATGAGTTTGATGGAGCAGCTGCTTTTATGTTTAAATGCTTTGCTTTCTTGACCAAATAGAATTAGGAGCTTTATTTTTTTGGCATTTACAGATTTTTAGAATTGTGCAACCGTGCACCTTCTCCACATGTCACATACATTTAAAGGTCTTTTGGGAACTACTTGCAGTCCAAGAGTGAAGTATTTCCTTCAAAACCCAAAAGCAATGGCGATATCATTGCAAATGAAAGTGTCATGGAGAAAAAGACMGGTCCTGCTGGCTTTGTAATTGGTTGGAAGATGGGAAGCAGAGATTGTGAATAACAGTTTGCACAGAAGAGGTAGTAACTAGTGAAGTTATAGTCTGGGAGCTGTGCTAGCCAGCCTATTCACAAATGATTTGGGAATGCTTATATGGAAGTGATGGGGTTTGTAGCTGATAGAAAACTGCTTTCAACAGTCACCTTCAGATTTGACTGCAAAGAGCTGTGCGAAGGTCTCATGAGTAATGGGGAAATTAAATGACAGTTGACACTGGCTGTGCAAAGGCATGCACRTGGAGGAGAAGCAGCCGTGACTAAACATGCACAGTGGTGGGCTCTGAGTTACCTGCTGTGGCAGGAAATGCAGTGTTTGAGGTAGGGTGATTTTTTTAAAATGTCAGCCTAATTCACAAGTCTGGTCAAAAAGGCAAGTACAATGTTGGGAACTTTTAGGAAAGGAATTGGGAACAGCCCAAGGACATTATTAGGGTATGCCCACATCCTGTAGAAGCAGCACCCGCATCTACGTGGAGTTATGGATGTTACTTTAATCCCTTTGGCGTTAGCCGTGCTTTGAGCAGCAGTTTGGACTGCAGACCTGTAGAGTTCCCTTCCCAAAATTGTGATACTCTGATCTCAAAAACATACAGCAGAAGATATGGAGAAAGGTAACAAGGGACATCTGGATAGGGAACATCATCTRTAGGAGAAGTGTAATAGAGCAGCCAAGAAGGAGAGTGTCTTAAGAGGACAGGGCTGAGCTGATGGTGGTTGAGTCTAGCTTCATGTGGAAAATCAGAGTAAGTTCCTGAATTGCTGATTAAACTGACCCCACCAAGCTCTGCTCCCTGCTCTTGCAGCCTCTTCTGGTAATCATGCTACTCAATGTCTGTTGGTGTGAGGCTCCTCTTTCTCTCCCTTTGGGGTTGGGCATCATAGACACAAAAGTCTCCTATCTCTTCTGTGTCTGGGGCTTGATTCCTGCTGGTTCCCTGAAGCTCCTGGCCGTGTCCTTAGGCTCCTCTTCCTTATCCCCCTGCCTCCTAGCACTGTCCTGGAAACTTGCTGCTTGCCCAGCTGTGCGTGAACCTCTGCAAGTAGACCGCTAGAAGTACGCGTTGTGTATGATGTGGCAGTAATACTTAAGGGATGTTTGTACGTTGWTTTGAATAACACAAGATCTAAAACACACCTGACTAATTAGGTTTCTCAGGATTAAACTGTGGATTATCCAGGCTATTGGCTTGGCCATCAGTATAAATGGATTTAAACTGTCATTAATAAATTTACAGAACCAAGGTACTATTATGATGCTATTAAACACAATATCCAGATGCATCTGGTGGCTCAGGTCTCCAGACAAGACAGGAAAACYCTCTCTGGTCCTGCAGTTGTTCTGTACCTGTCTCTTGTCGTAGGCTGCGTCCCAAGGTGGGACTGGGGACAGATGTCTAGAGGAAGCCCTACTTCGATCTAGTGCAACTGTTCTTACTGTTCATGGTTTCTTTTCTCTATTAAGCTGTAATGCATAGGGGAGAAGCATTTATGTGAAAATCATAACTGTAAGTAAATTCAAACACTCGTGATTGCAGAGGAATCCTGTACAACGTGACTTAGTGAACAAGGAGTTGACTCTGAGCAAGTGGAGAATGCAGACACTTCTGGAGGTTGCTCATGGCATCTGATATCTCTTTCAGTTCAGAGACAGTTACTTCTTGCCAGACTTCAGAGACTTCACCAGGCTTCCCTTTAAAGACTGAGAGTGCCTAGCTAGTTGTGAAGGAAACAAGTGGTAAACTGACGTGTTTAAAACAGATATGTCACAATAAAATAAAAATGCATGCACCCTCGTAAGTTGGTAGGGAATGGGCTAGAAAGATTTTGTGGTACTCTGAGACCAGAAGGAAAGCMTTTTCCAGGTCAGGTGTGTTATTTTTAGAGCTGCCTAAAAACCAGACTTTCTGTCTCACCTAATATTTCAAGGCATGACTTATTTTTTGAGTTGGAAGGAGAAAAAGACACTTCAAAAACATTTTGTAGAATGGAAAATTTTTTAAGAGCACAATGCAGTCATCTGTTCTGATGTGTCTTACCTACTCAAAATGGTAAGTTGAGTGACTACAAAGCCTGGTGTGATCTCAGCCCAAAGAGAAAAAAGGGAACAAATGTCATCTCTTGCAAGGCAGAGCCTGCACCTCAGCCRGATGCAGTAGTGCCAAATTAAATATTGTCTGCATTAACACAGTTGAAGAACTGCTGATTAGATGATATATTCCCATCCAGCACTAATGCTTTTTGTTACTTATTACCTGAAGTGCATGAGCAAGGTCTGCACAGGATATCTGTCTAGGAAGCCAGAGTAAGCTGTTGCACGGTGGAAGAGTGAGAAGAGGGAAAGGAGCAGTTGCATTCTCCTRCAGTCCTGATATGCCTACAACTAGGGAGTATGTGGGGATGTGTAAGGACAGCCAGGACTCAGCAATATTTTGGAAGGGGAAGATGTGTAGATGGTAGGAAGAGAATACTAGAAAATAAAAATGGTTCTCTAGTAGGAATGTGTCCTTCCCTCTCCATAGTATTTCCCCAAGGCTCCCCTGCATCTCATCTTGCTGAAATGTAGCTTTCTTGTACTCAGCATGCATTTTCCTGGAACAAGTCATCCCTGTAGGACCTGGTGGCAAAGTGTGTGGGCTGTAGGCATCAAAAAAATGTTCTGCAACACAGGCCAGGGTGCTGATGCTCTCTGCCCTTCCTAGTGCCTGGAGGAGCCAAGATCTGGAGGGACAATCAGGAGTCCTGCCCAGAACGATGGGGAGGCCAGGGTAAGGTTTTAGGAGCTTGCTGGAGCCTCTGGAGTGATGGACGAGATACAGCATTGGGAGAGCAATTCCTTTTGGAGACGTGATTTTAATGCTCCAATAAACATGCAAAGCCTTTTCAATCTTTTTCTTTTCAAGGCTTATTTATCTTTGACTTACCTCATCTGGTCTTGTGCAGGGCTTGGATAGAATATTGAAGTTCAAACTCAGCATTTCAGGAATAATTCCTAATTGAGCTTGCAGTCAGTGTCCTCAGATGATGAGCCTCGGGTTTTCAAAGATACTATAGGTGCAGAGCTGCCAGTTCCTAATGACCATTCCTGGGCAGGGCACACCTTTAGGTTCTTGGAGTCTGAGAACCACTGAAAAGATGCAGCAAAGGCAAATCTGTTTGGGGCTTCACTGGTGGTTTTGATATGAGTTTGTGCCTCATCTTGTGTCTCTCCTGTCAGGCCCGGGTGAAAGATCTAGAAGACCAGTGTCGCAGTCAAACGGAGCAGTTTAGCCTCCTGTCTCAGGAACTCAAACAATTCCGGCTTCAAACAGGAAAAATCGACCTTCTCACCTCTACRCTGGTGACTTCGGAGCTTCCTCTTGCTCTGTGCAGCTCTACCCCACAGCCCCACTGGGAGAAGGGTAATTGCTGGAGATGCCTGCAAGTGTTTTGACAAATCAGTTGCTATTKGTGTAAATGGAAAGGTGTAAAGGAAATAATGCAAATGTATAGTTAACTTTTGGGATCTTTGTCTCTATCTCTCTCTCTCTCGTAAATCCCTTTGGTTCATTTTGTAGTCATAAAGAGAACTTGGCATTTCTCTGACCAAAGAGAGCCCAGGGTGTCCAGTCTGTTGCACTGTTAAATGAGTCACATTTTTAGAGACTTGAGTGCTCTAAAGGGTGTTTGCTCACTGTGATGCTCACTGCTGATCTTGTATTCTGCCTGTGGCTAAAAGTAATGGACAGATTATTTTATTGCAGAATCGACTGTTCCTGGATTGCTCACTCACCAGAGCTCAAAGAGGGTTCACAATGAAGAGACTGATGAGTTGGAGTCGTCACAGCGGGCGCCTGATGCCACTGTTGGCTGCCCAGTTGCTCCTACCAGTTCTCAGAAACAAGCCAAGAAAGCGGAATCTCAGTCAAACTCTTCAAAATCAGAATCCATGCAGAACAGTCCAAAATCCTGCCCAACTCCAGAGGTCAGTATGGGAGTCCTCTCTGCAGCCTGTGCTTTCTAGCCACAAGGAAATAAATGCATTGCTGAGAGTACCAGTAACATTGCATTCATTCCCTCCTGTCTGCCTGAAGAAAACAGGGGAAAACCAAGAGAGAAGCTGTAGGAAAAAGTTGAAAGGGCCTTGGATGCCCATGTCTGTAATGCTCATTTGAACATATTGCTGTGCTCCAGGAAGGAAACAACGGGCTAGACAGAGCACTGGGAGCTTGGAGAAGGAGTGGGGTGAGGAGGTCGATTGGTGGGAAGTGTGAGAAAGCTCTTGCTAAGCTTCCTTGTGACATCTCAGCTACCATTAAAACACACAAAGGCTACAAACTGTTATTTTTGGCATGCTGAGGAACTGTGTCCAGACTATTTTTGGCCTTGAGCTGTGCATGTGGGGCTTAAACTTCTTTAAGTTTAGGTATTTTTTTTTTATAAACTGGTGCTTTTAGGTAGTGAAAGAAACCATAAAAAGATGCTGAGTTTGTGCTTGCAGAGGGATGAAATTAATAGGCGTTGCTTGTTTGTGTCACCAAGATCTCATAGACGGTTGTTGCTTCTCCTCCCCAGGAGCTCTTACATAGTATTGTAGGGTTCACTTAAGCAGCTTTCATACTCCCTGCTGTACATCACTTGATGTGACAATTTAGGGTAAAGCAGTGCTGTGAGTGGGGCTGGGTGTGATGGCACAGGAGACAGCTCTTGTTCTTTTGGTCCACTGATGTTTCCTGAGTGCTCAAACCTTCGAGGCCACGTGAAGTGCCTCATTGTACATGTGGAGGACACTGAAGTCTTGAGCTACCGAGGCCAGGGCACTAACGAAGGGATGCTGCKGTGGCAGGCAGTGCCTACCACTGTGTAAGAGCTCTGAGAAGCTGTCATGTTCAGAGACAAAGTGAAGGTCACACCAAGGGAGGAACAGGTCTGTGACTGTGCTATCAATTCTGTAGTGGGAAAAATTACTATTTTTTAGTTCAAGAGAAAGCTTGGAAGCCACCATGCCTCCATGGAGAGATAAGGCCATTAGTGCCTACAGAGATCAGTGTGGGATCCTTAGAAAAGAGCCAGTGTGTAGAGCGTTTGGCTTCAGGAGCACATGGTTATGGGAACGCTCCAGAGTGTTAGCCAGGCTACTAAAAGCTACTCCATTTGGGTCTACCTTTGGGTATTACAGGGTGCAGGTGTTTGATGTCCTAGGACATGATACAAGACTGCATTACAAAGAGTACGCTACCTTGAAAAGGTGCTCTGAACTCTTTCAAAGATTAACTTTGGCAGTTCATATACTAGAAAAAATATCTACTTTGTATTCTGGTGCCTGCAATGGGTCTTCATCAAAAATACATTTGCCTTGAGGTGTGCTTTAAAAAGGCAGCTTGAATTGGTTCATTGGCACCATTTCAAACAAACACAAGGGAAGTGCATTTCCTCAAGAAATATGATTGCATTACATAACTCATTGCCACTGGATGTAAAATGCCTAAATGTCACTGGGATCAAAAAGRCTGAGACAAATTTCACAAAGGTGCTTCTGCCAGTAGCCACCAAATGCATTCAAGGTGCAGCCTCCAGCTTAGGAAGTCCATATGTAGCTGATTGCTAGAAGGCGAGAGGCTGTACCAGGAAGATGAGTTTCATGCTTGCCCTGTCTTTTGTACGCTTTCCTTCAGCATGTGCTACTGGCTGTTAACAGAGCCAGCTGTTTGGACTAGATGGCCCTACCAGTTCCAATCAAAGCTCTATCTAATGTTCTGAAAGTATGTAAACATTATATTGAAGTATTTAGAGGTGCTGGAGGGGAACTGCCTGAACAAAAGTGCTTAGAGACTTAGACATCAGTAGAGCTATTAAGGCCTCCTTTGTTCAGATTACCATTTATGTTGCACACAGGGGCAACTACCATTTAGAGGTAGCAAGAAATGAATATACTGAATTATGGATATGTAGGGTGGAAGGGGCCTCCAGAGTCTCTAGTCCAATCTCCTACTCCAGTGGGACTATCACCAACACTCGATCAGTGTGGCCATGGCTTTGCSTAGCAGAGGCTCTAAGTTCTTCAAGAATGGAGATCCCTCACCTCAGTGGGAACCTGTCCCAAGGCTGCATCACCCATCTGGGCAAGGAGTTTTTCCTAATGTCTGACTGGAACCCCTGAAGCTGCAGCTTGGAGCTGTTGCCTCTCATTACTACTTCTTCACCTTTAAAGTCGTTCTTGCAGGTGGTCCTYAGCCCAGTGGCCAGACTGGCACCATACATGAGCTTAGAGGACTTGTTCACTGATGTTTGAACCCTTTGAGTGTTCCTTTACTCTGATTTGGGACTTATCATATCCTTCATCTTTAATGTTTTTAGGTGGACACTGCAAGTGAAATGGAAGAACTGGATGTTGACAGCATCTCCCTAATGCCAGAGCCAGGCAGCCAAGGCCCTGCAAAGCTCCAGGTGTTCTTAGCTCGATACAGGTACTGCGTCATTTCTTGTGGTCTGTGARGTTAGACAGGTTATCTCATAGTTGCCTACTTCACACTCTTCTCTAGGATTCACCCCTGTTAGGGGTGGGTATTAGGTTAGACCATGTATCTTACTCCTCCATGGGATTTTTTGAGACTTGTTATTTCTTGCACAAGCACATCCAATGTGCTTAGCTTAACAAAAACATAGTAAGCTCATTAGTTGTTCAGTGAACAGCACTGTGTGAAACTTTTTTTTTAATATGATATTGGATGGAAAATTGAGTTTGAATTGACATATTCCTTGAAATGTCTGATTTCTCCAGAAATTTCTTAGTCCAAGAAATTTTCTCCAAGAAATCTTATTAAGAAAACTTCAGTGCAGAATTCCTGAAGTTTTTGGCCAAAATCTTTATGGCTGTAATTTTAAAAGGACAAAAAATGCACAGAACAAACCCAGRTTTTTCTGATAACTATTGCTATCCACTGAGCCATCATGGTCAAACCCAAATCGCTATTTACAGTTCAAAGAGTATTGACATATCCTTCAGCTTTTACGCTGTGGATTGGGAGGAAGAGAACTGGGATGATTCTGTGCTTGTGAGGAGCAGATCAAATGTGATCTGTATCTTCATGCCAGAGTCTTGGGCCCGTAAGGCCYCGCTCAGCTCATAGGGAGGATAACATTGCTTTGGCATGTTGAAATCCCTTTTAAAGACTAAAAAGCAGGAATTGGCAGGAGGTRCTTGCAAAGATAAAGGTTTTTCATGAACCATTTTCCTGTGATAGGCCCTCTGATGAGCTCGAGGGTCCCTGGGTAGGCAGGTTAGAACTATCTGGAGTCC
>JASVER010000060.1:580801-595843 GCA_030449065.1 Oceanodroma leucorhoa | reverse complement strand
AGTCCAAATCCTATCACCAATGTGTTTATCATTTTCATGCTAGCAAAGCTTTTGCACTGCTGTTTAAAATGTGGAKTTACAGCACTGAGGGTTTTATAACTGGGATCCTGAGGGCTGGATAATTATGAAGAAAAAGGCTAGAAACCTTTTTTTCACTCACATAACGCTCTTGCACAGATCAGCTCATTCTTAGGGTTTTAAACATTGGAATTTTGAGATTCTGTGCTGTGTTTKTCTATGACAGTCATTGCCAGTAAAGTGTACCTTACAAGTTTTGGGCATTTTCGATATTTTTTTTTTGTCAAAACTATTAAATGCATGAAATGTAGAGAGCTATCTACATAAAATAGTTAAAGGTGCAGGTGAATTTAAGGATGTCTATTTTAGAAATGCAGAGTCCTACAACTTATCTACTTGGTACACTCAGAAACACAGAAGGCACTCGGGTAATTCAAATCTTTTCTTAAACACTTTCTYGGGTCACTCTGATCTGTTCCTTCAGATGTCACAAGACATCTGTTCTGCTACTCAGAAAATTATTCCTAGCTGCTATTTGAAYGTGGAGCAATATGTTATTAGTTATATATAAAACTGTAAACTAGAGTCTTGACCTTTGTCCGTGGAGTTTGCTGCTTGCAAAAAGTGGATGCAGTCCCAGTGAATTGTAAGCTGATCTAACATCACAGCTTGAATGTGTTGCCATACAAAGTAAGCCTTCATATTGTAAATATTTCAGCTACAATCCTTTTGATGGACCTAATGAAAATCCAGAGGCAGAGCTTCCACTGACTGCTGGAGAATATATTTACATCTATGGAGACATGGATGAAGATGGCTTCTTTGAAGGTGTGTTTTAGTAGAATGAAATGTGACCAAACTGCTGTGGAGAGTTGATCTCTCTTAAAAAAACAAGAGAGGAATTTAGTGAATCTTGAAACCTTGAGATAAAGGGTTTCTGCCCAAAGTTAGTTTGTTAGAGGGAAGAGCAGATTCTGTTGGAAATGGACATTATTTATGTCATGATTAAATTAAAACTAAAACATGAAATCATGACGTTATTTATGTCATGATTAAATTAAGACTAAAACATGAAATCCTGGTCTAGTGATTTCAGTGGGAATTTTGCCACTGCTTTCAGCAGAGCTCCAGGTTTCATCCCCATATGGTTCCTCCTTAGCCGTGGAGAGGAACATGTTCAGCCCTGGGCACCKTCTGCAGATGGTCTGTTTCCCTCTTTCCAGTGACTGCATAGTGAGCCAGAGACTGTAGGCAGTTGATGGTCTCGATTACCTCTTGCTCTTTTGGSAGAGTAGGATATAAAATAAGCAGTCCAAACTACAGTTGTTATCCTATTTAGTGTCATAGAGTGTGTTTCTCTTTTGGCACCTTTGGAAACATGATCCTGGTTGACTAATAATCAGATGGAATTGAAACCAAGAATTGTGGACTGTAAATTTGTAATGAAGTTTCTTTGTGAAGCTCGCTTACTTAATGCGATGAAGGATCCTAATTTACTGAGGTGCTTTGCAAGAGCTGAGGCAAATGCATGCCGTGTTGCACTGCTTGCTCTTTGACTGTTCTGGCTCTTTCTTTCTTTCTATTTCCAAGCTATTCGTGTATTAATTTGTTTGTTTGTTTGTTTATTGTTTAAAGAATAAAAAGGTTATTCTTTACTAACGTTTTCTGCTTTCCCTGCTTTCAATTGATTTGCTGTAGGTAGAGTTTGAAAGGGGAAAGTAAGTGCAATCCCTACGCGCTGCTCATTTGACTGTGATTTGATGGTTCTTGCACGTACCAAGAGTGCTGTGGTATCAGTCATCCCCATGGGTCCTTTTGGGACATCTTTATTACAGAAGCTAGCATAACAAAGGAGGGAACTGAAAAGAAGGCCAGAGCTGGACTCTCTTGAGGAAGTACTACAAAACCCGAATCTGTATGGCTGGGAGAAGACATAAAATCATCAGTCTGCATAGTTTGGGTAGGCTAGAAAAAGACACTTAAGTTAGTGAAAGAGCTGTGATGAGGAGCAATAGGATAATGGAGAAGGAAAAACCCTTAAGCTAATTACACAAAACAACTTTCTAGTTTGTTGGCTCTGGAACCATGTGGAGGAGTGAGTCTTCTCACTGTGGCCATTAGGATCTAACTAGGGAGGCCCTAGGAAACGCAGGAAACTTTGCCAGGAATAACCTCCCAGAGGTTTTTCTTCATTCCTGACTGCAGTGCAGTTATGACCTAGCGTAGATGTTGTCACATTGTCTTCACAGATGGGTTGGAAGGCTGAACGGTAGGTGCAGTGGTAACAGGTTTCCTGTTTTTTGTTTAGGGGAGCTGATGGATGGCCGGCGGGGGCTGGTCCCCTCCAATTTTGTTGAGCGAGTTTCAGATGATGACCTCATGACGTTTCTGCCTTCGGAGCTGAATGATCTCACCCATAGTTCATACCAGGAGAAAAGTATTGTCAGTGCCAGCACCAGCAGTGGAGATAAGAGTGATTTCTCCATTGAAGAGAGTAGCATCAGTCCATTGGCCAGTAGAGCAGAAGGAGACCAGGAGAAACCTGTTAGTCATACAGCAGTGCCTTACCCAAGAAAATTGACTTTGATCAAGCAGCTTGCCAGAAGCATAGTTGTAGGCTGGGAACCACCACTTTTGCCAGCTGGCTGCCCAGACATACAAAGCTACAACATCTATGTGGATGAAGAGCTACGTCAAAATGTGAAGAGTGGCTTTCAGACCAAAGCAGTGATTGAAAAGCTGGATTTAAAGACAAAGGCTTACCGTGTATCTGTGCAGACCGTGACAGAGCAAGGCAGTTCTGATAAACTGCGATGCACTTTCTTTGTGGGGCAAGGCTTTTGTGTGGCACCAACTATGCTGAAAGTCAGAAGTGTCACTGCCACGTCAGCAGAGGTCACGTGGCTTCCCTGCAACAGCAATTACAACCATGCAGTGTATCTCAACGGGGAGGAGTGTGACATAACAAAACCTGGGGTCTACTGGTACATCTTCCGCAACCTGCAKCCGTGCACTCAGTATACTGCCAAGCTGGAGGCCCGGCCCTTGAAAACACCTTGGGAAGAGGTCCCAGAGGGGCAGGAGCAGAACTCAGCTGTGATACACTTCACTACCCCAATAGCAGGTATAAGAGCAGTCGTGCCCATTGCCACTGTGCATGGAGTGCTTGGAGCAGTGCGCTCTGTCATTGCTTTGCTATGAAGCCTTGGGGCGAAGGGAAGCAAGGTTTATTAGGTCCCAAAGCCTGAGATGCTGTACTGTTTTGTCTTAATGTTTTTCTTCCTTTATTTTAAAAATTTATTATCTATCTCTTTTGGTTTTGTTTGCTCTGGGAAGATATCCCCTTTGCTGATCTGAGCAGCATGCCTCTCAGGGCATGGAAGATCTGGTTTGCCATGACGTTGCTCTAAGGGGTTGCTGCATCTTGGCCTCAGCTACTTTTGCAAAGTTCTGTTTTCTGTGCATTAAAGCTTTCACAGAACAAGAGCACCTTATTTTCTCTGGTTCTGTCGATCATTTYCTAAGACTAACCTGGCTATTCTAGTACGGTTCTGCAGTGGCAAGTCTGGTGTGGGAGTTTTCTCTTTGATTCTAACCAGGGTTTAGTTTAGCTTTATGCTGTAGTCAGGTAAGCAAGAGGGACATCTGTTTCGTCTCTTGCAGGCACACCTGATGCTCCTTTGGATGTCCAGGTAGAAGCTGGTCCCTCGCCAGGTATCCTCGTTATCAGCTGGTTACCTGTCACCATTGATGCCGAAGGATCTTCCAATGGAGTTCGAGTCACCGGTTATGCTGTGTATGCAGATGGACAGAAGGTATTGTGCTGGTGCTTTGCAAGGCTGATGTTTGTGCAGGTGGGTGGCTGGAGGCTGGTGCAGTGGTAGCGGGCAGTTGCAGAGCCTCAAGACCTGTAAGGTTTGATCCAGTAAGCATGTCATGAGGAGGCAATGATAGTCCTTGGCCTGGAAGGGAATGGTATCAGAGAAGGGACAATGCTTGGGCTGTTTGTTTTGCCTGATACACACCAAAAAAAGACATCTGTCCAGATTTTTGGTGTGTTCTTGATATAACTAAGCTAGGAAAGTTCCTGTGGCAGGACCCTTCACTAGCAAAACAGGACAATTAGTGTCAGCCTCCTCTGTCTCACCCTAGGCACTAGCTTGATCCTTGGGGAAGCAATGAGCGCAATGAGTCCACAGGGCATGGACAGAGTACAAGTACACAACCTTGCTACTACTTGGGSCTTGTCTCTGGACTATGAGGAGTGAGGTATAGTTCTCCAGCCCTTTCTTAAACTAGGGACAGGCAAAGGGAGAGGTGTACAAACACCCCAGGGTCCAGTATGAATACTGGTAAAGAACCTCCAAGGATAGTCTGTATTAAAAGTGGCCTGTGTTTTTCTGCACACGTGATGTTGTGCCATTGGCCATGGGAGAGGCAAGACACAGCTGTTTAAAGGAGCACAGTGCAAAACAGAGTGGTGCTGTGTTGGATGATTGCTCTTTTATCATGGAAATGCTTTTTCCTCTAAACAGGTCAAAAAAGGAGGAATTTGGGAAGGCAGGCAAAAGGGAGGCCAAAAAAAGGGGTAGCCTTTTAAAGCATAGGGAACAAGGAGAATTAAAACCTGGAGTAGGAGGGAATATAGTCATATTTTATAGAACATCAGTTTCTCAAATGGTTATGGTAACAATTTCTCTTTACTGTTCTTTCCTCCCTGATATTGTGCAGAAGGGTGAGAATTCTGCATGCCTGCTCCCAAGAGCTTTGGGGTCTGCTGTTAACTTTGGGTTCAGGAATTGTTATTCTCAGAAGGGCTGAACTGTGCACAATAAATAATTGCTCCCTGGTTTTTTTGCTTGCAGGCAATAGAAGTTACTTCTCCAACAGCTGGGAGTGTCCTGGTGGACTTGTCCCAGCTTCAGATGTTTCAGGTGTGCCGAGAGGTTTCTGTGAGAACGATGTCGTTGTATGGGGAGTCAGTGGATTCAGTTCCAGCCCAGATTTCCTCAGTCTTGCTGCGAGCCTCTCACCACTCTTCACCTTCAGATTCTGCTGTTTCTACCGCTTTTACCTCTAGACTGCCCCGTGGGGAACCCAGGGGCTCTCTGCCTGCCTGCAGCCCACCCACGCGCCAGACGGCTGCACTCGTGCTTCAACAAAGAGTTCCCACTGATAGCTCAGATGCCAAATTGACTGATCTCTCCTCCAGCCACGATGGCTCAGCGCGATCTTTGCCAGAGAAAGCCTCTTCACCGCCGCACCTCTCTTCTCCCAGTGCTTCCTTGGTGCAGGTTTTAGGCACTTCCCCACAGGGATGGGACRCTGCACGAGACAAGAAATGCCTGACTGTGCCTCCTCAGCAAGCTGGCAGCACAGTGCTCCCTGGTGAGGGCACGGAGCCTGTCCCTTCAAGGGAAACAGAACTGCAAGGCCTGGGCGAAGGGACGGAGGTGCAGGTAAGTGCTTACATCTCCTGCCCAGGACCACGTGTGCTGGGAAGGAGAATGGATCATTTTGGGGAATGGAGCGAAATGCCACTGAGCATCTTTYTCTTTCTGTGACACACTGTTGCCTTTGGGCCATCAACCAGCGGTTGGCAAACCAGCAGGGAGTATTGGCTCCTGTTGTGTACCTGGAAGAGCAGATGAAGCTTGCCACTTAYCACATCTGTGCAAGCAGATCAGGAGTAGAGTCAGGAAGGCAAGAATTCGTCAGAGATAGAAGGTGAAAAGGATGTTCCCACTGATGATGATGTCAACGTTAGTCTGGCATTACTGTGCTCTCTGACTTGAAGGGATCTTCTCCAGTCGGTGGGTTTGCGCAAGGTAGAGTAGGCACTCTAGCACGGTGGAGCACCTTAGTGGACTGCACAGCGAGGCAGCCATGTCTGGAGAAGAACTGTCAAGCTGTCATGACGTTGGGTATTTGGAATCCCGTAGGGTGGGTGAGTGCTTTCAGGGCTTTTTTAGGACAGTGGTGAGGATGTCTGAGAGCCCCATATGAAAACAGGTAAATGATCTATAACATGCTTGCTCTATGACAAGAGGGAAGTGGGTCCTGTTGGTGTGTGATCAGGATTATATCAGGAAAAAGGACCTTTTTCCCATTCTGACATTTGACATAGGGGACTCAGAGGAGTGCTTCAAACTGTTAAATTCAGTATTAATCATGGCAGTGTGAGCTTGCAAAGGCTGAGTTAGACAAAAGCAGGGAAGACTTCTGATAATTGCTGGAGCATCAACAGCTTTGTGGGCCCAAGACCAAAGGCCAGGTAAATACACAGAAGAACTGAGATGTTGAGTCCAAAATTTCAATCATCATTCTTCACAGTACCTCAGGTCAGTTGCTGTGATTTATTTGCCCACATTTAGATGTCTAGTGCAGATGACTATACGTGGGTGGGTCGCTTTGCCTCCTTTGTAGTCAGTGGAGTGAAATGGATTCTTCCAGGATGCAAATCGTCCTCCTTGCTCGAGATGTTGTGTCTTCACTTGGCTGTCAACAAAGAGAAACAGTGCAGAAGGATCCTAGCTGTCAGATTAAACATGAGATCTAGACTGTCTGGCTTTTGCCTGAGCCCAGGGGACATTTAGAAACTAGGCACTGCAGTGTCTAAATCTCCCTACGGGTCTGATCCTGTAAATATTTTCAAAGTGTGCCTAGTACGTGAGGACAAGGTTGTGCTCCATCGCAAAATACAGTGGAGGCTGCCTTATTTTAGAGCGAGGGTTAGAGAAAGGGGTGGTTGATGAAGGCCCACCTGCCTTACCCTCCTCGTTCCTGGGGTTCCATTTTTCCATCTCCCAGAGGTTTTCTTAAACACCAGACTGAACTGACTGGAAAAGAGATGAAAATTTAAAATTTCTGGAATCCAGCTAGGTGACCTAACCACAAGTCTCTGCAGTTGTTCTCTCTGTGTATATTCTTCTTCATTAATTCCCCTTTCCTTCCCAGCCCTTACCAGCTCCAAGAAGTGCTGGGGTAATGTCCTCACCTCCAGCTCAAGCTAACCTGCAAGCTGGTGTGTAGGATATTCCTCTGTCAGATGAGAGTGGGAAATGACCTTGTTGTATAGCTTGGGCTCTTCTTCTTCTTGCTGCTCTAAAACTAGTTATTGTCAGTACACTYCTGTGGCTTACATGAGCCACGTGTGGTGGCCAGAGCTGCAGCAGTGGAAAGACCGTGTGTCTACTTGCAGCTAATGGCAGGGAGGGGTTTGTTCCAGGACTGGCCAACCTTCCCAGCTGCAAATTACCTGCCAAAATATTCGTATGCCAACAGCGCAGAATGCATAGTGTTTGGGGTGGTAAGGGTCCCCTTTTGGTACACAAGTATTGCGTGATATCTCCCCCAGCTTTCATTGTTTATGGTGACCTTCTTTTGCTTTGTTTCCCAGATGGAGCAATCTGTAACCAAGGCGCCAGAGCTGGAAAGCCCATCTGACAGTAGTCTGAAGATACATGTGGAGACCTGCCATGCATGCTCCGTGGAARAGTCACCAAAAGGTCCTAATGCTGAAAGAGAGAAAGAAGCAAAGGAGAAGCACTTGAGCCCAGAGCCTCTGCCCTCCCCCAGCCAGGCTGAGGGCACAGAGAGCACCTTCCGAGATGCAAGTGCGGGTGGGAGCAGCTGCCAGGAGTTCCTGAGGTTGTCCCCGGGCAAGGAGGTGATGAARGAAATGTCCAGAGTGAAAAGAGAGGTTTGTTTAACCTTGGTTGAATGTCTCTGCCCATGGAGGGATGTGGATTGTATTTGACACTGCTAGGTTTTACCATCTYATGCTGTACTGTTCTTCTGCAGGCTATAAAACGTGTCTGCCAGTTTTGTGTGTCTGTGTGTGTGTGTGTGTGTGTACACATGCCAATTGCTGCGTTGGGTGCTGCTGAATTTATTTCCTGCCGCACTTTAGTTGTATGTGTACTAGAGAAAGGTAAAATGCTACTTTATTGCTGAAATAGAGTGCCTGAGAGGACTGAGGAAATCTGTTTTGCTTTTCAATAGCAAGAAGAAATGGGAAGACGACAGCTGACCCTTTTTGCTGAACACAACCGTAGTTCTGACCTTTCGGATATTTTGGAAGAGGAGGAAGAAGATGAACTGTCTTCAGAAGCTCTGGAAGAGAAGTGGGACCAGAGAGAGCCATGTTACCGGGAGAATGGGGAAAAGGTAACTTGTAGCAGAGTAATGCTTGCGGGGAGCGCCAGTGCAGCCATCCCATGTCATCAGCTCACAGGAGGARGTGCTGGTCTGAGCCCAGCGCTCTCAACAGTGCTTGGCTACGTTCCTGCCTACTGTGCTTTTACTCCAGTGTTGTCTTAAGCTAGTAAAAATGCAAGTTCTTTGTGAAAGGGAAGGGTGTTTATATGTAACAAATGTACCCAGGGTTTAGTTAGTTGGAAGAACACACAATGTAATGTGAACTTCGGAACCCAGGGTTAAAAATCAATCCTATTGATCGAGTTCTTAATATAGATACAAACAGTGAATACATAGGAATCTGTAAAGTCCACCCATCTGTAGATCCTGTACCAACCCACCTTCCTTCCTAAGGCAAAACGGGCATGTAATATTTTGGCCTCAGTCCTGCAAGCACTCCTGAATGTGAATAACTTAGTGCAGATTATTTTGCTTAGACCTTGGTGCTCTCTGTAGGAGTGGATGGCTTGTAGGAGCGGAGCCGTGGCTTTGCAGTTCAAATGTTGCAAGTGAGGRAATACTGATTGAGCTGAACTGTGAGTGATCGTGTTAATGCATGTTACAAGTTCAAACAGTTAAAGCTAGTTAGTGTGTTATAATGCATCTGTGACAGGTAATGTGCTTAAAACTGCATGACTGGAAAGTGGTATGTAATCATACAAATTACGGCAGCCGAGATGAATATGCATGAGGGAAAGTATTGAARTTCAATGACTGAGAAATTAGAAAGATTCGCAGGAAGTGTGATATACCTGTATAGCTAGAAAGCACCCCCTTTTTTTTCATGTGACCAAAGAACATCTGTAGTTTGTTGATGCTGACCTGTGTGGCTGCTAGCCTGCAGCACAGATGGCATGGGTCTGGTGAGCATTAAATGATCAGTAGTAGACAGTGTAATGATTCTGGACTAAATTTGCTGCCGCTTCTTTTTGCCTTCTGAAGGGGGTTCTGCTTCCCGGGTGGGGAGGTTGGACCTGCAGTGCAGCGTGTCAGGAGCCCCAGGAGAGCCTGGTGGCTGGAGGTGCTGGGGCTGCCTGGGAAGGAGTTGTTGAAAGGGCTTCTAGTTGTTGGGATTGCACTGGAAAAAAATGGAAGAACAACAGTTTCCCTGGAAGGAGAAAAGAGGAAATAAGAACAGTCAAGAATGCCATTCTTTGTCTCTTTTTCCTGGATGTTTTATTGGCCTGAATGGTTTTTTTGTCGTTGTTGTTTCCCCCCCCCATAAAAAAAAAGAAACACTGAAACCCCATGCATATCCTGTTGWGTTGAGCAAACTGGTGCTTCTTGACCTGATAAAGTGATTGTTTTCTGTTCTGGCAGTGACAAGTTGAGGGTGTGAGCATGACAAGATGCTGAATGGGGAGAGGGCATCAGGGGCAGGAAGCTTTAGGGCACAGAGCTCCCAGCACTGCCTTGCACAGTGAAGGAAGATGGTGACTGAAGCAGGCCAGGTCTCAGCAGGGCTGTTTTCTAGGATCCTGTGTATTTAGTAACATTTTGGGTTATCTCAAGACTCCTCAGCCAACTCTTTCAGGATTTGGGGGATGAAAGAATGGAGGGGTGCTACTTTTAAAATGTTTAACCTCAAATAAGTTGTTCAATTTCTGAAACCATTTATTATATTAAAAYTCAAAAGCAAAAGCCACAACTTTGTAAACGGCTAAAATAAGTCCTACTTGGACTTATWTTATGGTTGCATTTATAAATTCTGCATATTCCTAATTGGTGCTAACAAGGTAGGAGCCTACAGTGCACATCCTGTAAAGAGAGTTTGAGGAAGCTGAGCTTATTTTGTCTGGCAAAGGGGAGACTAGTGGGAGATCTTGTAGTGACCTACAACTATTTGAAGGATGGTTAAAAGGATGAGAGAGCCAAAGTCGTCTTGTTCGTGGCACATGATATAAAAAGAGGCAGCAGTCATGAGTGGCTGTTTGAGAGGTTCATGTTGGACGTGGGTACAAACTTCTTTCCCAGGAGGGTGGTGCAGCCCTGGGACAGGTCCCCAGAGAGGTGGGGATCTCCATTCTTTGGTGTTTTCAAGCCTCAGCTAAGTAAAGACACTGATTTACTGTTGGCAACAGTCCTGCTGCAATTAGGAGTTTGAACTGGAGACCTCTGGAGGCCCCTTCAACCAATTCTAAATATAATTCAAGACTAACTTTTGCTTGGAAAAAGTTATGGAGGTTGGAATAATCAATAGGCAGCTTACAGCTGCCTTTTTTTTTTTTTCCCCTGCTATGGTTCAGTTTTTAATTATCTCTGAACAGGCCAGCTCATGCCTGTAGCTTAAAACATCAATAGCTACATATGCTTTGTAAGCTATTTGTAAATATTTTTAGAACATGTCATGGTATAAATTGGCAGGGGAGTTGAACAAGAGACCTCCAGAGGTATCTTCCAACCTAAATTACACTATGCATCTAGGATTCTACCTTTTGATTTTAGTATAAATGTAGTAAGAGACAACATAAATTGTACAGTTGGTCCAAGACAAATTTTAAAATTCAGCAATGTTTTCCCAAAAGTTTATGTAACCTGGTAGGCTCTTGCCCAGCTGCAAGTGAATACAAGTCTGTGTGACCCCTTTGGGGTAAAGGGTTTTCATGTGGATTCATGGCAACTCTGTGCACCTGGATTTGCAGGCAGTAAGCCATTGTAGAGCTGGACCTTGACAGATGATGGGAAGGGCCTAGGGATGGTCCTCCCGTAGCAGCAACATCTCCAAGTGGTGTCTTGCTGCACAGGGTCACTTTCTTCTGTTCCAGTGCGAGGACAGAGAGGTAAGGGAGGACTGTGTGTCCGTGTGTGAGCACAGGCTGTGACACTCATCCCTGCGGAGCGAGGAACCCAACCAGCTCTAATGTGCAGTGAACAGCTGGGAAGGAACTGTGCCTCTCCTGCCCCATCATCCCAGACTGGGGATGCTGAAGCTGTGGGAAGTCAGGCAGGCAGGATGAAAGGTGCTGCAGACAGTTGTGTGTGTAGACGCAGAGGCTGGGAGGGAGCTCTTCCATGCATTGGCCTTTCTCGCTTTCCGCTGCATTGCTAGTTCATCTGATTGTCTTTTGCCAGAAGACCCATTGCTCTCTTTTGCTTCCTACCCTTGCTTTGCTGCAGACCACAGTCGCCGCTCCATACTGCTGTGCTGGGAGGGAATCAGCTGTAACTTTTACTCTCTTTTTAATGTTTATTTCCTCTCTTTTTTCCTTTGCTTGTCCTGGCTGTGGCTTTTCTCGGGGGCTAGGTACAGATGGATCTTTGTGATACTGACAGCGATGAGGAGATTCTGGAGAGGATACTAGAGCTCCCGCTTCAGAAGAACCACAGCAAGAAATTGTTTAGCATCCCTGAAGTGACTGAGGATGAGGATGAAGATGAAGATGAGAAGTGTGTTACGGAGGAAAAGACAGACCCTCAAGACTCCTTAGAAACGCCTACCTGCCATTCAGGAAAGACAGAGAACCYGCTCAACATCAAGGAGCCTTTTCTGAAGGCAGATGGGAGTAATACTTCCCCGGATCTGTCTGCTCAGACTTCACGGGAGGAGCGTGGTGTTAAGGAGAGCAGAGGGGATGCTGACCGTGCAAATCCTGCCTTTGTGCAGCCGGCCTGGAGTCAGAAGAAGGCAAACTGGAACTGGGGCTACCAGGAGAATGATCCGAAGTCTGGGACTGGGGCAAGTCCCACTTGGAGCAAGAAGAAGGGAAATAATTATCGAGAGAAGATCCGGAGTCGGCCTGAGATGGGTAGGAAGAGACAGAATGATTTCACAGAGCACTGCAGTCGTCTGCTGGGCAACTGCAGCCAGATGGGAGGCGGGTTATACAGAGCTCCTAGCCTCAGGGAAGAGCTGAACGTTGTGAGCAGTGCTGGTGGTAAGGAGGGGTTTGATATGTACAGTCGTGCCAGACAAGGCACCTTACGAAAAAGCCACAGGAAAGCAGTGGTTTCGGGGTTTGCAGAACCTGCTGTGATGGCAACACACTGCTCCAGCCCCAGGAGCCTGGAAATAGACATTGAATATGACTCCGAAGATGATCAGGATTCGACCTGTGCATCCCCTCCTGAGAGCAGACTGTGGCCAGAAAGGTCCCAGAGCTGCCAGGGGGACTGGAGTGATTGCTCCAGTCAATCTGAGCTTGCCCACACGGATGGCAGAAGGGACCTGACCACACTGGAGATGGTGGAAAAGCAGAGTATGGAGTGGGCTGGGTCTCCAAGCCGGCGCCTGCAATTCTTCTGCCGGGAGAAGGAAGCACTGAGGTGTGAGAGCAGTTCTGAGGAGCAGGGCTGGGAGCTGGACTGTAAGTCACCTGGCTGGAGAAGGAGGCTCGAACATCCTTCGAAGGGAATACGTAGCACCTCCTTGCACAAAAGGGTTGGGTGACTTTTCCTATTCTGGCTTTGAAGCAGCTTGCAGTGGCTTTAGCTTCCCTCTGCTTCCCTGACCTGCCTGTGTCTTGCTTTGTTCAGTGTTGTCCAGAGAAAGGACCCTCCTCTAGGATTGTCTGGAAGAATATCTGAGAGATTCGGTAGTTCTGTGCTGCTCCGTGGCTTTTCTTGTATTAGCTGCTTCTGCTTTTCCTGCTAAATGACCGAGTGTCACCGATGCAGTATTCCTTTTCGCACCAGGTCTTCCTCCCCGCAGCAGGAGGCTGTGGGACCCAAATGAAAATCCCTGGTGAAATAAGCTGATTTGTGAAAGCTTTGTGTAGATGATGACTGCAATGTCATTGCCTCCCCTCGAAATGCCCTTTCCTGCATCCTCATGCTCACCAAGGGGATCGTCACCGGTGCCTGCCAGGGTGCCTGCCTGTACTTAGTTCTGTTTTCCAACTCCCTTGGTATTTTCAGCTCTAGAGTGTCCCTGAAGAGGAATGTTGCATTTGGATGCACTGCTCTTTGTGGAGTGCATTTGGGCTGAGCGCTGTTCACGTGAGTCGGAAGGCAGAGGCTGCTACTAACTCTCTGGTGGTTCCTGTTGCAGGCGTCCGGTAATAAAGATCCTAGGGACCAGGAGCTGCCGGGCACGGCCGCCTGGCAGGCTCCCAGCAGGAGAGGGAACAAGAGCGTAAGAAGAAGCCAAATGCAGAAACCTTTGCTCTCTAGTCCAGGTGAGTGGGCAAGGGGGAGAGAGTTGGGCAGCAGGAGAGAGGGAGGCTATTGGAAATGGCAGGGGAGAGGCTAGTAGGCAGTATTTGAGCCGTGCMGGGCTACGGCAGGGGAATGGTGCTGACATCTCTGGTGTGTCCCGTCTGCGCACAGGTCCTCCAAGGAGCACTGCTTCAGAAACCTCTGTTAAAGATGATGGCATTAGAATATTTGTGGCTCTCTTTGACTACGATCCCGTTTCTATGTCTCCTAACCCTGATGCAGCAGAAGAGGAGCTCCCATTTAAGGAGGGACAGATCCTGAAAGTAAGAGCACACCTTAATGTATGGATCCATCTGATGTTCCAGGGGCAGCATAAACCTCGGGAGGCAGAGCCTCCTTCATCTTGGGAGTTTCCTTAGCTTCCCTTTCGCCTTTCTCTGTGCATCTCAGTTCTTGTAGCATAAACAGTCTCTGGSCTGTTTTTTTCCTTACAGGTATGTGGAGACAAGGACGCTGATGGCTTTTACAGGGGTGAATGTGCAGGAAGGGAGGGGTACATTCCCTGCAACATGGTATCAGAAGTCCAGGTGGAGAATAACGAAATCAAGAAGCAGCTCCTAAAGCAAGGATTCCTGCCTGCCGACACACCGATGGAGAGCATAGGTACTGTATCTCCTTTATGTGTGTGCTGTGCTATTGTCAGCACGTTTCGATGCTGAAATGTGGAAAGCTCAGTCATGCTGTCAAGCTGTGTGGCCAGTGCAGCCCACAAAAACAATCTCTAGGGCTGGTCCCCAGGATCTGGAGGCTTGTTCAGTGGCTGTTGCAGTAGCAAGCAGGGAGGTCTCGATGGATGAGGGAGGGRGGTGTTCTGTTCATACGTGATGCTACTACAGCACAATGCTGCCCAAGGCTGCATGTGCAGCTTCTGGAGCTGCTCCTGTGCTTGAGGTGTCGTGTCTGTGAACTCAGCACGGAGTGTGAGTGAGGCTGATCCTCGCTAGAGAAGGGGAAACGAAAAAGTTTGAAGAGCAGCTGAAGGATGTGAACAAGAGTTTTCACTTCTATGTTCTCTCCTTTGTTTCGCAAGTCTGTAATTGAACCCATAGGGTGACCCTGCTCTTGGGAATGGAGGAAGATGGGGAGACACTCGTGGGGAAGGGGAAGGAAGGGTGTGAGACAGCGAGATAGGCAGTAAGGAGTGTACAAGGAGCAGACCTGCTCCTTGGGCTCTTCCTTCCTCACTCCCTGAAGTACGTGGTTCAGTGCTTTATGCACTGCAGAGACTTTCCTGTTTCTTCCCGCTCAAGTACTCAGAGAGAGGAGAGGAACCTTCCCTGGGATGTGCAGCCCTCACAGCTCGGGCTCAGTGAGGCTGCAGTTCAGTGGCTGTAAGCTGCCCGAGACTGCTGTCAACATATTGGTGTCCCAGTGCCTGTCCCTTATCCCTCCCATCTCTCACCCTGCACCTCTCTGTGTACTCTCTGCTACCAGTGACAATTGTTTGACCTGATCCACTTGTCAAAACAAGAGGAAATTCTTGTTTTGGCTGGCCACTGTTTCCCTACCCGTTCAGCAGGGTAAAACAGCACGAGTGTGGGTCTGATGGCAAAGRTAAGCCCTGACGTGGACTGAGCTGTTCCACTGCCTCTCACAGGCAGTGGAGGAAAAAAACCCAACCAACCCACCCCCCACCCCATTAAATTTGGCCAGGCATATTGACCATAAAAA
>JASVER010000060.1:430406-580775 GCA_030449065.1 Oceanodroma leucorhoa | reverse complement strand
CCACAAGAAAAAAAGAAGCAATCCAACTTGTTTCCATTTCCCTGCAGTGAGACCCAGTATCCAGCCCTAGAGGCTAAGCGGCTGACAGTGCCCAGCTCCTAAATGTGGGTCTCTGGAAGGTTGAACCTGAGGAGGACAGGGGTYGAAGGAGCCTGTTGCTTTCACTTTCTGGCTATGTGATTTTTTGATAGGTTTATGTCCGTTGGCCCTTCTCATGTCTAGGGAGAGGAGAGATTTGAGTACAGCTTTTTTCACGCTTGGGACATTCATACTGTTTCTCCTGCATGTATTCTCTGGTACCCAGAGGTGGCTAGATGCCTGTGGTGGCCTTTGTCCCTGTGTGGATATACAAGGCGCTCTGTCCCCTGCCCTGCTGCGTACTCTCAGAAGAATAAAGGAAGCTAATAGCTCTGAGACTGCATGAAAGGTAGTGGGTTTGAAAGTTTTCAGGAGGGCAGTGGTAGTGAAAAGGACACACCTTAGGCGTGCGTGCAGAGAATAAAGCTTGTTTCCTTAGGCAGCTGGGCTGTATGTAGTTCTGTTGTTTTCCTACTGCCATAAACCCATATTACAGCCTCGTAACTAAGAAAATGCCTTGGAGGGGTTGGTCCAGGAACTCGTTCTTCAGGCTCATCTGGGGACTCTAATAGCAATCCTGCTCGGTGCAGAAGCTTTAGCTAGAGACCTCCCAAAGTCCCTTCCCACCTGAGTGAGTTGATGGGGTTCACCTCACCTGGCATTTTTCAGGTGCTAATGGTACAAGGTTTTATTTTAACCTTATGATGCTGCTTCTGAAAGATAAAATGCAGCAAAATGGTGAGATTTGTCTGATGTGTACTGTGGTATGGCTAACGGGCATAAATACAGTGTGGATTTCTGTGTGTATTTGGGATGTGGATCATGCCTCATCTGAGTCCACATATGAGAAATGGAGATTTGGGCTTTGCCCATAGAAATCATGGTGTCTGCTTCCCAGGGGAAGCATGTCATGCTACTGTGTTGCTTGTTCACTCTTCAAGATGCTTTTCACTTTCCGTTCACTGTCTGTTTCTCTTGTCTATTTATTTGCTTTTTTGGATTTTTATTAAGGAAATGGCACATTTTCTCCACCTCCACGCCGCCAAACCGTCCCTCCTCCAAAACCCAGACGCTCCAAGAAAGGTCTGTGTCACCCACTGCTTCCTCTTTGATTTTTGCAATAGGATTACAGACTGCACTGCATTTTTACTACTTGCTTACAGGACCCTCAGATGTTTGTCTCTGTACGACTGCTAGGAAGTGGAAAGAGAGCCCATCCCTGTGCTGGTGTTAAGTTTTTAACAACAGTGATGTCTTTTATAGTTTTGGAGCTTGACCTCTGCTTCCTGTTACGCCCTGAGTCATGGTTACTGGCGTAGACTTTGAATTGCATGAAGGATTTGCTTCTGTTGTTTGCTGCCTTGGTCTTTGTTCCTTTTATTGTTGTTTGTCAGTTGTGTCGTGTGGTCACTGTTGAAAGATGAACTCTCACTGATGAGACATTTTGTTCCCTCAGCAGGGCTGGATAAACAGGAGAAGTACAAGTCTCATCCAGGTGAGAATTGCTCTTTCTTACTATGAGAAGAGGGTTGGTACATTTGCATGATCGTAATACAGATGCGTTTTGGTGTCAAGGGCCAGTGCAAGACCTTGTAGTGCTCCTTCAGAGCACTGTAAGAAAATGGTCATTCTCAGCAAGGAAGAGTTTTAGTTCTTTTATTTAGTAGTGGGTGCAGTGGTCTTTGACTAAACGGGGTGTTTGAAGGTGGAGGGCATGCATGGTTGTGCTTTGGAGGAGCAGGGAAATCTCTTACTCATCTGATACCACAGTCCTTAAAATCCAAGGTTTCTTGAGGGGGTGCTCACTCTGCTTAGGTGCACAGTCGTCTGTTGATGTCCAGAGAGGCCAAGCCTGCAACCGCCTTGCTAGCCCATCCAGTGTTAACCTGAAGCAGTGATTAAATCCGTAAGATGAAGGACTGGACAATGCGTGTTTTCTGTAACACCAGACTTTGCTTTTGTAGACTCAGAGCAGGTCTGTAAGTAATGGGGCTGAGCAGGCAGGTGGTTGTGAAAATGCAGCGTGTTCCCTGGATGATGAGGCCTGTGCTGCTGCGCGATGTGCTGCTGTGGCTGGGCTGCTGGTCGATGCAGTCCAGGGCTCCTGCTGTTCCCCTGGCACTTGGAGGATAAATTTTGTAGGTCGATAGCAGAGCATTGCGTAGAAGGAGGAGAAATGTCTATTCAAGACACTGTGAAAGACTGTTGTCCTCTGCGTGTGTGTATATATGTGTGTGTGTGTGTATAAATAAAAAACATAAAATAAAATAAAACATTCCTGTATATGTAGACAGGACACCAGAATGCTGGAATGGGGAGATGTCCCCAGTTCTGTGCTTGTGARGTAATTCAGGAGATCAGAAAATTGCTTTACCTGGGGCCTCTGAGATCTCTCTCCCATTCGATTTCCATTCAGTTTCCCCCTGGTATTCTTCTTACTCAGTCCGTTCCAAGAACAGTGAAGGAGTTGCTGTGATTTGGGATTTTGTCTTAGAACTTCCAGCTCAGGATATTTTGATTTATTTTTGTCCTGCAGGCCAGAAGCATCAGGGCTTTGAAGCTGAACTGCTGACTGCTCGAAGTATGGTGGCTGTCTTTGACTATAACCCGAAGGAGAGCTCTCCAAATGCAGACATAGAGGTAACAACCACCTGCTCATTCCTCTTACAGGCTTCTTTTTCCTCTTTTTTCTTCCATCCCAAGACACTTAGCACTTTGGTCAAAACCAAGCTTGGCAATATAACTGCTAAAAGGGGTTGGCTGAAGTCATAAAATGTAGAGTTTGCTGGTATGTTCTCTCATGCATTCTCTGATAACAGTGTTCAGTTATCTGTGAAGAATACGAAGCAACATACCCCTGATGATTTTCGGGATGTGTCTCAGTGAAACTATGCGAGCATCTCATGGCCTCATAGCATCCTCTAGTGCTCAGACAGGATTTAGCAGTTCTGGGGCGGGAGGAAGCAGCCTCTGCTGTTAGCAACTGATCCAGGGCACCCACCTGCTTAAGAGTTTGAATGGACTTCTGATAYTTTAGGTGAGCATGTCTTTTGTGTTAACTACCTGTGTAGGTCTTTGTTCAAGAAARATGATTTAGTTCCAATTTAATGGACCAGTCCTCTTTTCAAGCAGTCCCTGCATATAATCCAAACAGTATTTTTTGGATAAGTCTGTTTCACGTGGAAAGATAGCAATGCAGAATCCTTTCTGCAAAAAACCTTTCTAAATTAGAACATGCTCTGTTCTCTGTTCCTCCATAGCAGTGTTAGTCTACTCTGAGCAAACATAAACATGGGTTTTGGATTCAGATTCTTTCCATGCATCCAGAAAGAAGTGTGTGGCCAAGAGGTGGCACAGTGCAGGTAATGCTTGCCTCCCAAACTGAGTRTCTCATGAGCAAGACAGCCTGCTTCTGAGGACAGAGTGTTTTAGGGATGGTGGATTATCTTGGGAGAGATGCAATGAGAGCATGTATCAACCAGCATCCGTATAGGTGTTCATACATCTGGCCAAAGAACACTTTTGAGCCCTTGTCAACAAGATGACTGTATTTTTTGCGGTGATTTGGTCTTCCTAGAACCTTCCCTGTGAACAGAGCTCAAATTATTGAAACAAGCTGGTGCAGTTCTGTTGCATTGTTGGAGATGCTCCCCGTTCACACTCCCAGAAAATTCGGTCACCTGTTTTGCTAGAAGGCTGCAGCTGCTGTTTGTGAACTTGCACCAAGACATAGTAGGATCAGCTCTGCTGTTCTGTGTGTCTGTGAGTGAAGTTCCCTACAAGTGTCTTTCTGCTAGAACAAAGTAATTCACAGCCAACAGTAGGAACCTGCAGCCTCCAGAGATARATTGAGTACTAGGGATATAATAAGGTAAATATATTAGAGGTAGGTCCCTTCCAGCTAGCGCTTCTGTGAAGTGCATATAAAGCCAGTGTGTCTTGAGTGGGACACAGCCTGTTTGGAGGCTCCACCTTTTCTATCTTAGAGCAGCTTTTTTGCTGTAATTGGGCAGTTTCTTCCATTAGAAAAGGCTGCTTGCACGTTTGTGTTTGGTCTTGTGCTCCATGGAGCGCATGCTGGGGTGGCTGACAGGACAGACAGATCTGATGGTGAAGGGTCACATGTGTTGTGTGRTAATGTTCTGTTTCCAGGCCAAATCTTTTTTTTTTTTTTTTTTTTTTTTTTTTTTTTGGTATGCAGTCCTGCTAGTGACTAATCCCTGAGCATTGCATACAGAACAGGCTCATCCAAGGGAGCGGAATTTGGTACTTACATTTAAAGAAATGAAATGTGTTTCTGGTGCTTGTTCAGCTTGTTCTCAACTTACCTTTCCAGAACAGGTGGTAGGTACTATTTTGAAGCCTTATTAAAATTGGTTTAAGAAACAGGCTTTGCTCTTGTCTTGATTTATGAAATGCTTCCTTAGCACTGAATTCCAGTTTCCCACTTCGATTGCTCTTCTGCATCCTGGTCCTGCAAATCTTAACACAGTGGCCTCCCTTCCTCCATCCCTCCSGGTGAGATTGTGCAAGAAGCCGAGGGTGGCCTTGTGTTTCTGGTGAGAAGTTCCAGGCAGTGCATCTCCTGTGACCATTGTTCTCTTACTCTTTGCAGGCTGAACTGACTTTCAGTGCAGGGGACATTATCACTGTGTTTGGGTCCATGGACGATGATGGATTCTATTATGTAAGTACAGGGGTTGGGAAAGTCCTGTGGCTACATCTGAAATCGTTGGATTCCATCTAGTGGCAGGAGAGCAGAAATCAGGCAACAAAATATTCTGCTTTTGGAAAAAAAATAAACCCATATCTGCTTAGTGCAGAGCAGGTTGTTTCTGGCAGTCCATGCTCCTCCTGTAAACCCAATATCCAAATGGTTCTCAGTTTATGTCTTGGCATAACCTGACTGCAGGTTTCCCAAAGCCTAGGATGCATTTTTCTGTACATACATCAGCTGAATCAGCATCTGCTATACGCTGATTTGTCACCAAGCACTCATTCACGTGGTCTCATCCAGGGCAGGAGGCTAGAATGGTAACATAAAAATAAACATGTATGATGACCCCCATCCAGCCACTCTTCAACATATCAACTTCAACAAGCACTGGTATCTGTTTAATTTACTGTGCATACCTGGGGACCGTGCCTGCCAACGAGCTGTGTGTTGGCCCTTGGATCATCCACTTTTTCCTGCACAGAAAGCAGTGTGTCTTCATACATCAAAGTTGAGGTTCAGCTCCAAGTAACATCTGGAGGGGATCATTGTGAATGTTTTCTTTGACTGCATTTACGGTGTTGGCCAAACAACATTGCTGGGGTTGGTTTTGTCTCACCCAACCACCTGCTGTTGAACTGGAGACAATTTTTTAGGAAAACAGCCAAGCCTGGTTTGCAGCTCTGGACCTCAGTGAGCATTGAGGCAATGCCTACAGGACATTGTACCAGTAATATCTGATTCTTTAAAAAAATRAATAAATACCAGAGGAAGTCAAAGGCCTTTAGAAAGCTTGTGGCATAGTCATATTCCAGTTGCTTCCACSATAGCAGTGGAAATTTTTTGAGTTTGTCAAAGTGACCACGTTGCTGGAATACATATGTCACGGCTTGCTGCCATCTTTTCTTCCTTTAYTCTCTTCTGTGTTTTTGCTCTCTGAATTGTTCCACAACTAAGCAAGAATGTGAGTTGTGAAATTTGCTGAGGATCCTTCCATGAGTGTGTTCCTGGGCTTCTCTCAGACCATAGCCTAGCCTTCTCTGCATGGGACTGTTCCTCTATTTATTACTTCTCCATCAGCTAGGAAACCTGTTGTGAGAACTGAATGTTGATCTTGCAGGGAGAGCTGAACCAACAAAGAGGGCTTGTCCCGTCTAATTTCTTGGAAGCTGTAACTTCGGATGGAGGCACGGTCGAGGAACTTCATTCAAAAGATAAAGAAGCTTTTCCTCTGAGTGCTGAGAGCCAGGTAAGATTGTGTGACTGTGCATAGTACAGATATCCAATCTGCAATGTGGCTGGAGGTTGGGCATTGCGCAGCATGCAGCATCTGATGGAATCATTTAAGTTATTGCATGCAGCTCAGTTCATCCCATGGGAGATGCTCAAAAGTTTAGAAGGGAGTGCTAGGAGCTCTTCTTGAAGACTTACCTATAGTGCAAAAAGAGGCACAAAGCAACAACATCCACTGGGCCTCAGTCTCATTATGGTCAGATGAGCAAAGAGCATCCCAGGACCCACCAGCAAATTCTTTAGATCCTCAAAAGGGTCACTGGTGAAATCCTGGTGCAAGCAAAGCAGTTCAGCCAGCTCCCCAGACACACAAAATTCCTCAGGTATGCTCATATCCATGCCAAAGAATTCTGGAGTTTTCGACACCCAAACACCAATGCTCTCCCACCCATCCCGAGTTAGATATATCTTAATCCAGTCCGAGGTGCTTCCAGATAAATTCAAAACACACTAGGGAGTTTCCCAAACAGATCTSTGGGATGGATCCTAAGACTTTGAAAGCATCCCACAGATGCAGGGAATTCAAAGGTTRAACTAACCCCTTGCCTTATGTTGCTGATACTCTTGAAACAAATGCTTAAGCGGAAGATTTGGGTCATCTGCCAGATTCAGTCAGTCCTCAGTGGGTGAGGCCAAAAGTGTAGCACCTCCCTGGTCACTCCTGGACCTCATATGCTGTGTCATTCTAGAGAGTAGGAGGCAGGGAGGGACACAGCTTGGCCCCAGCTCACATGTACTCAACCTTCAGTTCTTCTTGGGAGGTTATTGGCACCATCAAGTGGTGCCAGACCCATAAAAGTGTGTAAGAGCAGGCCCAGATTGGCTTTGAGCAAGTCCTTAAGGAAGTATGTGGCCCTGAATCCTCCTCTGCTGAACTCCTCACTGGTGCCACCATAGCTTTCCTGCACTCTGCAGCATTCCTTGTCCTATTTTTCATGCTCAGCTCTTCCTTTTCTCTGTACCCACTTCCCATTTCTATCTTCAAATGCTGCCTGATCTCCCTTAGGCTTCACCTGCAGCCAGCACCTCTTGCTTCCAGGCATTTCAAGTTTTGTGAGTACAGGGTCTGCACTACAGCCTCAATGCCTTCTTATGAAGAGCAGGTGGCAGGCCTGACTCACAAATAAAGTTTGTGGGTAGCTTGCTGCATCATCTTCTAAACTGAGAAGTTGTCTGGGTCCTTTGTGCTTACCTCTTTAGGATACTCAGTCCTTTTCCTCCCAGCCCATAAGTGCTGGTCCATGCTGGGGAATCACAGGTTAATAAACTGTTACTACTAGGGTTTACGAGCCTGAGGTTACACAGGTCTAACTTTCCAGGAGGGAAACAAGCATTCAGAGTGGGTTTCCTTCTTCAGTTTCCCTCTCAAAATGATTTAGTCTTTGTAAATTACTCAYCTATTGGAATAGAGGGTGCCAAAGGAGCCCTGAACCAGTAAAATTAAAACAGGTTGAATTCATAGTGTAGCTTATTACAGATCTAACCCTTCTTTCTGGCATCACCCAGCAGCAACAAGGGCCTGTTTCAAATGCCAGGGCCATTATTCCAGCCCCAGCCTGGGTCTTCCCAGAGACCGTGGGGAAATTCAGGTAACCTTCAGGGCTTGGAGAGCTGATCTGCCACTTGCAGRTGTGAAGGGTTTGGCTTAGCTAATGGTGTTTTATTAAGGGCAAGTAAGGGAGAGGAACTTGGCTGATAWACAGGGTAACATATACAATAAATCTGCCCTTATTTCAAGTGTYCCTGTTTGCATCCCTCTCTTCTGTTTTACTGGTGAGGAAACTGCGACACGGGTTTGACCTGCCATGTCCCAGGCTTTGTCACGGGCCTTACAGGGTAACAAGGTCCTGCCGGCTCAGCTGCTGAGCGGGCAGCACGAGCTGCTCCTGCTTGCTGCCCTGCAGCTTGCTGCTGCTCTGCTCTCCTCTCCGCTTCCCACGGGTGCTGGGTTCAGCAGTGGGTGACTGTTCACCTGGAYGCAGCGGTTTGGCCCAGATATCCCTGCATGCTCAAGGCTGTAAGCTTTTTTCCTATGGTTCATGACACCTTTTTTTTTTAACAGAAATGCCTTTCAAATGTGTAAAAACAACCCATATAAAATCAACGTGTTTCAGGCTTGCCTGCCCTTTCCATTTGGCTCCACTTCTCTCTGCCAGAGATCCAACAGAGCTTCCCCCTGCATTGGCTCTGACTTTGGGYCTGCAGAGCAGGAAGCTGTTGCCTTAGGTCAGGATCGATTTGGTAGTTTTGGTAGTTGGCTGATCCATGAGCTGCTGTTCTTCGTAGTCTGAAGTCTGGGGACTTGGAAAATCCAGTTGATGATGATTAAGCCATTTTTATTCAGTGGGAATCCACATTAACTATCTAGGCATGACTTTGCGYTGGCTGCTTCTGAGTAGTGACAGACTGCCTCCTGTCCTGCGGCCTCCCTGCTTCACGAGGGTACCTGTCCTRCCTCCTGCTTGTGCTTTGCGATCCAGATCTATCTAAACAGCTTCCAAATATGAAGGGCATGTTTGCCCCTTTTTAAAAGGGGTACATTTACCCTGCTCATAACCAAACTTGTATTAGTTAATTACATTTAAGTATGTTTAGTGATTACTGAGGAGAGATAGAACCTGACCCCACTGAGTTTTTGGCTCTGTCACAGCAATCACAGCATCCCTACCTATGGGCAGAACACCTGATGGGTAAGGCAGAAGGAATACCTCCTCCTGTAAAACATACATATTCTAAGGGCCATCCCTGAGCTGGAATGAACTCCCACAGTGATACAGCCATGCCTGGGGCTTTCCAAACTCCAGCGACATACTCACTCCATAGAGTTAAGGAACTTGCTTGTTGAAGTGTGTTGTTGGCATATATAACACCTTTGCTGCTGCTGTTTGGGATGGGGGGAGTGAGGGATATGCAAAAAAATCACCAAAGGCAAAAGGTGCATGGCAGGCTCTGGAGAAGTATTGTTTGAATCTTCCSAAAGACAGCATGGCAAAACCGACTCCCATCAAATTTACCAATCCCAGCTTGAGACCTAACACATCAGGGGGCATGCGTATGCACCAGGGTATCACGGCAGAGCTTTGGACTTGTATTAAAGCTAGTCCCAGTTTAAYGGAAGCTTCTCCAGCATGATCATGAGTGATTTTTAAATTGCTTGTAACTTCTTGGATTTGCTGTTTTCATCCTGTCTGTTCTTCACACTTCCCTTCTCCTTGCTGCTATGCCAGAGGCCTGAGAATAAGGACAATTTACTTTCCAAATTGAACTGGGGAAGGTGGATCATTTTGAATTATTTCTGAGTAGATCTTAAAATGCTGGCAACTGAAAAAGGTGAAGCTGTTTAACTTCCAAACTGACAACATTTGGGGATTAGATTAAGCAATAAAAAACACAGCACAAAGAGGAATATCCAAGAAGTTATGGTCACAGGCTAGGGCCCTGAAACACTCATGCTCACTAACTTAGAGCAGTTGCTTTAATGCTGTGTCTGTCGAATGAATATTTTGCATCAGTAATACGCAGTTGATTGTAAAGCACCTTCAGAAAGTGTTTGATTCTAATTGATTTCATGTATTTATTTCTGCCTGTATTATGCACCCGTGATGGTTCTTTTCTTCAGAGAATGAGGAAGAGAAGAGTCCAGTGATAGATATGAATGATACATAGAGAGAGAGAGCAACCATGTAAGTTTGTGTGAGAAGACCTCTTCAATCTCCCACCCAGCCTAGCATATTAGAGGGTCCTGTAGTTTACTGTAGTTTACTCCTTTTCTTGCTTGTAGTTTGATAGGCTGTTTTGGGGCTCTGCTAGCAAGTCCACCTTCAAATCCTCTGGTGGCAGACCTTTACCTGCCAGATTGGTTCTGTATTAAAGACAAACTGTGATCTGTTCAGCACATAAAGTGCAATCGTTTGGAACAATTATCTGGTGGTTTTGGGGACCGTGATGGGACTGTGCTGATATTCAGGTTTAGAAAAGACCTGCTTTGTAATTCAGCCTGGCCCTTCTGCCACTGTTCAAGCACGTCAACAGCCAAAGCTTCGTTTAGCCTTTGCAAGATCCTGCTCAGGCTGAGCACACCCCGTAGTCAGTCTGTGTTTTTTTTCTTCTTGACTTTACTCCTTCCTGAGTATAGTCCTGAAAAAACCCTGCACACCATCAGCTTAAGAAAGTAGTAACATTTAGTCCCTAAAACCAACCTCGTGTGGATAATTGTTCTGTCTGATAACACTTAAAGAAACAATTTTGGGGCTGGGGGGGTGAGACCCCTGGTTTTGGGGGGCAGTGGGAGCAGATCTGTGTTTTTCTTAGTTTCAAACGTTGTTTTCCTGAAATTGTGCAAATCAGTAATACCTGAGACAGCACTGAAAACCGCCCCCTGAAAACTAACATGACTCTTCTGTTTATCAACCCTAATAGCTTTTATCAGGATCTTGACAGAGCAATTTTTCCTTCATGTTTCTCTTAGAGAAGAAACCCTAATTTTAGTATCGTTTGTCTCTTACCAGATGAATCTGTGAACTGGTTCTGTTGCTTTTCTGCCATATAGAGACCTCTGAGAATATCTGCACATGCTTGCGTGTGAGAGTGCCTCTGTGTGTGGAAATCTGCCTGGGCATCGTATACCACGGCTGGGAATCAGCAGGACTTTCAGCCACAAAGAAAGGAAACTGCTAGTCACTTCCTTTTAACTGTTCGATATTTGATAATGACATTGATACTGCAGTATCCTTATTACAGTAAATAATTGTGACATTTGTGAGTTGGTCTGGGTACCTGCCTCTCATTTTGCACGCAGTCTTTGATGCATAGCTCTACAGGAGAAACTATGTAAAGTTTGTTGGGCCACTTCAGATCTGCCCAAAAACTGTCCCACCTGTGCCAGAAAAATGGTTTCCAGTGGTGCATGGGCACCAAGCCCCCGCTGCCCTGGCTGCACGGGGGCCTTTACATCGCTCCCGCATCCTTTGGGGCTGCTGAGCCCCAGAGCCCCAGGCCTGAGCACCATAGGGGAGAACACTCACTGCATGTTGGTGAGACCCCTTCTGATGTTAGCCCAATGCTTTTGTGCATTTTATCCAAGGATTCTTCGTTGCACAACRCATAAATAGTTTCTGGAGCAGAACCCAGGGATTCTTACTTTGGCACACAGCTAACCCACTAGGCTACCAAGTTACCCCTTGTTTGGCTTACTTTTTCTCTTTGCCTCCATAAATCTTGCATTACTGGCTGAAAATGGTTCATCTAGATTCATTCAGATTTATTTCYGGATTTCTCAGACTTGACTAGCACTTGGGCCATCAACACCAAGCGTTGCACCTTGCACGTGCGCGCTGCCAGGAGATACAAAGATTGCAGGCAGTGCTGCGGCATTAGTTGGAGGAGTGGACCTTGCAGGCAGAGTGCAGCTTTCACAAGGGCCAGGCTGTGCCATCAAGCCCTCTGCAGCATGTCCTTGGCAGTAGCTGGCCTTTCAACACAGTGCTGCATATCTGGAGAGTCGCAGAAGTGCCTCTGGAAGTGTGTGGAACAAGATTTCCAGGTGAAAATAGAGTGTGAGTTCAGGAAAAATCAGCCACTGTATTGTTCACTGTAAAGAAGAGAGGTGGAGAGGAGTTACATCTCTGTCCCTGTAGCCAGAGACCTTAGTTCAGGTAAGAGAGTCTGATGGCACTGTCACTTGGGACAGTTTAAAGTGATTGCTACAAGGCAGTAGTTGACGCTCAACTTTCTGGAGTTGGGAGGGGTCAGATATTCACACCAAGACAGAGCTCTCTAAAAGTCCTGCACTCCTGTCTGCTCAGGACTGACTTGCTGGGCATTGCACGTACTGAGTCTGACTCTAGAGAAGAGATTTCTGTTCATTTTGTACCAGAAGTGCTTCCTGCAGCAGAGTGAAGCGACTGGAATAGAGCAGCATAACTTCAACCTGTGAGGGGAAGAGAGGTCACAGCCACTTTTTGTGCTCTGTCACACGGGAGGTGGGGTGCTGAAGCAGCAGTAGGGTGATAGAGCAGTGCTGCTTTTGCTTTGTCCCCAGGAAACTTTAAATAAACTAACTGACAGCTGTGGCTGTGCTATAGCTATGGCAGTCTGTGCATCTGCTTGATTCAGCAGCTTTCCCCAGGCGCAGTGTGGGACCAGGACCAAAGCACGTCCAATCCTGCCAGTGAAGAGCAGCTGCTGTGACTGTCACACGTTTCCTGTGCGGGGCTAATGTCTTTGCTCTTCAGTAATGCTTCCATCTCAGGCAGAGCATCCTGCTGCCGGTGTCACTAACTCATCTTCCTGGCTGGAGCTGTGGCTTCTTACAAACCCCTAAGGGACATGCACTCAACTCTCCCTGACTTAGTGGGACCCAAGCAGAGAGATGATGAGGGCATGATTTTTCAATGTGCCAGCTCCAGCCACTGTCATGTTGTGTTTCGGGTAATTCCAAGATAGGATGTACAGCTGGGAGCTTGGAAGATGCTGGTTTGTGAAAGCTGTGTGGAAGAGAAGGCGGTGGGACAAGTGCCGTCCTAGGCCTCAGAAACCCAGAGCCTCTTCCCTGGTGAACTTTGCAGCTTCTTGGGAAAGCTTGCCCTGCCAGATCAGAAATGGTCACTGTCTGGGCACCTAAACCCAGTGAGAGGAGATCATGGAAAGAAGGCAGCTGCTGGGAACTGACCTGCCATTAGTATTTTGTGAAGAGGAAACTGAGCCCAGGACTAGGGCACTTCCCGATTTCTAAAAGCCCTTTTCAAAAAGAGCAACATACAGTGCATCATTTGGGACTGTGGATCCCAGTTAACGTTCTCAAATCCTCAGGTGACTTGGCACATGGCAACTGATGTGTTCCCACTTGATCCAAGACTTCTCCATGTCCTGCTCCATCATGAACTTTTTCTCCGTTGTTGGTGCCACTGCAGAGCATCAGACTTTGCTTTCTGCCTGTCTTGCAACTAGATCTGATGGATGCTGAGCAGCCGTGCAAGACTCTGACTTTCTGTTCTTACCGTGACAGAGCATGACCATTGTTGCAGAAGCCTCCCAGCTTCACCAGCCTCCTTGAACTTCTGAAGGTCTTACACAGCCCTTGTTCTTACTAGGTGTTTTTTTTTTCTTAATGTCCTGCCTCCTGTCCCAGAGTGTGCTGGGAGCCCCCAGGCTCCCCCAGCCCAGGCAGCCAGCTGGCATACGTGGATGCGTCAGTATCTATCCATCCATGCTGTCAGGAGGTGCTTCACTTACAGCGTCTTTCACCAAGTCCTCAGTGGGGCTTCGCTGCTGTCCTATTCTTAGCCCAAAGTTATGGAATTTCAGAATGTCTGAGCTTAGGCAGGCTCTGGGTAGTTGGTACAAAAAACTTTAAATCCACTGGAAACTTCCTAACTGGATCTGCATCTGCGTCGAGGAGCTGAGCCTTGCAGGGTGAGGGACAGACTGACAGGGAGAAGGCAGGGTTCTCTGGCTGAGGTTTATGTTGGCGTGATGTCCTTCATGAGCTCTGACTTCTGCTTTTTTCTTTTGTTTTCTCTTTTTCCCCCTCAGTTAAATCCAGATGGGTCTGTGGACCAGAGCGACTCCTCACCAACTCCTCCTACTCTACCACCTTCCTGCCTTGTCATGGGCGAGCAGTGTCCAGAGCAGGCATCGCTGGCCGTTCTCAAATGCAGTGATATACCTGGTCAGAGTAAAAAGAAGAGAGGCTTCTTCTTCAAAGGAAAAAAGCTCTTCAAAAAACTTGGGTCCAGTAAGAAAAATTAACAAGGGATTTATTGTTCTGTAAAGACTGCCTGCGCAGCCCACACAGGGACTGAAAATTCAGGAGAAGCCCTCTGCAATAAGCTGATTAGAGTATTTTCATAGGGAAAAAGTGTATGTTGAATAGAGAAAACTCTTCAGTGGGTCTGTGAGCTGCGGTCTCTGCTGAGGGCCCAGCCGTGGGTGCCCACCCAGCATGGGCAGTGGCTCTGAACGCAGTGTCATGGCACTGGGGTGTGCGAGGCCTCAGCTCTAGGATACAGCTACCTCCACAGTACTGTGTCCTGCTCCATGCAGCCCTCAGTGCACCGGTTCCCTGTAAATATTTTAATTTAAAAATTATATTCTGGCTGTAAGTTAGCTAAATGGCTTTTCCCAGCAAAGCCCCGGCCCCTTAGGAAGAGATCCCTTGTATTACACACCCTGGTATTTCTCTGGTCCAAAGGAGGTTGTGTCAACTCCTTCACTTCCTGCAAAGAAAATTTGCACTTTTCTGTTCCCATGAATCCCTTTTGCTGTCTCTGGGCTGACGAGTGAGTTATTTGTACTGTAAACCTGTAAATACGCAGCTGTGCCTAGGAGCATCCCACACTGCCTCAGTCTTGTTTCTGCACGAGGATTCCCATGGGGGAAGGAGCGATACCCTGAAGGGGGTCGATGCTCCTGCCTGTAGGGTGGGCTGCTGTAAGCTGCTCTTGGCTGGTTCACCTTGACCACACACTGGCTGGGGACTCCGCCTTATTTATTTGTTTATCTATTTATTTATTTATTTATTTATTGTCTGCCTCTTTCGCAGTTTTATTTGGCTGTTTCAGTGGGCTGCTCCTAAGTTGGAGCATTTGGAGAGCAGAGCTGGGAACGGAGAGTTTGCAGCTATTTTCATATGAGATGATGTGTTCCTTGAGTTAAGACACATCCCTTTCTAAGCCACGGAGAGTTTTGTACTACATGGTTTCTATCCTTTTCAGTGTTTCTTTCTTTGCATGTTTCAGTGGGGTACGTGTTTTGAGAAGGACAGTTATGTGAGGTACGTGAATGATGCCAGCACAGTGTCCACGAGTGTTGATGATACGGTATGTTTTTATTTAATATCAAATTTTATTATAATAAAGTCTATTTTCACAAAAATACATTTTCCTTAAAAAACCAAAGATTCAGTGATGCTTTTTGTGGAGGGGGGGGCAGAGGGGAAAATGATACCAATCACTTGCACCTTGAGGATGCTCTGCAGCACTTCACMCAGGAGCTTGCCTTTCCTGTGATCACGGTGCAAGCTGCCTTCTCTGGGAGTGAGAAGTCTTTGCCTCTCCCGTTTCGAGACCTAATCCTGGAGGAGAAAGCACCGAGGTGCGGTTATACGGTGTTATGCTGTGCCTGAGTGCAGTTATACCATCTCCAGGCCTCAGCTGGACTTGCACGTAGCCCTGCTGCACTGCCTGGGTGGCTTCACGCAGCATGAGCCCCTGGGTCTGGGCATGGAGCCCTTCCCTGTGGGTGCCACCGAGCCCGGGGGGACCTGCACGGCCAGATTTCTTCCCGCAGTTCTGTTCTCTGCTCTTTGGTGTTACCTGTATGTGGGTGCTCCTGGATGTGAAGTGAAGTGCACGGGGCTGAAGCGGCTGTCCTGATAGTAACGCCTGGGCCATGGAGCTACACTCAGGCTTCCCTGTTGTGTCCATGTAGCAGAGCGGTGAAAGCAGCATCAGGTACGGTGGCTACATCCAGACCACTGTGTTTCATTCCCTGATGAATTCATTTTTGGAATAGAGCAAAAATTAAGAGGTCAATGATGGGTTTTGTTAGAAGTACAGCTTTTACTTTTTAAGTTTCAGATGCTTTGGCGTTTTCCGTTTTTTAGTCGGCTCCTCTACAGCGAGCCACCTTCGAGCCAGGCTGGGAGCACATACCTGTGGAGCAGGTCTGTGTATCCCTTGCAGATGTTGGCTTCTTTTCGTGCTGTGCTGACAGGGCAGGTTGGCTGGGTTAGACCAACTCTCTGCAGTTACTGTGTCTTCTGGCACACCCACTGCTGTGCTCGGGTGATGGACTGAGGCGATGATCTGCTTTGTCAGAACAAATGGCCCCAGTAGAGACTGGCCCCAATAGAGACCAGCCCCACCACAACAATCTTGTAGGTGGAAACCACAGTCCACTTGCAGGCTTCCTAAACATCCGATGCAACTTCCAGAGAGTCCAGGCGCATCTTGTGCCAGCAGTGACTGGTCCTGTCCAGCCAGCAGGACCTGTCCAAGCACCGCCAGCAGCTGCTCAGAGGTTGTTGCAAGGGTCTTCTCCCATGTTTCTTACCCAAGAGATTAACAGCCTACTGCTAGGAGCCCTGAATCAATGCTGTACCTAGAGAAGAGGCTTTGCTGTCTCTGTGKGTACCAGTTGGGGGTTGTTCTGGGGACTGCTGCCCTATGCAAAAGTTTAAATATGCATTATCAAAAATGCCATTATTATTGGTGTTGATTTTTGCAGTGCCACCACGGCAGACACATGAGCCTTGGGCTACTCAGTGTCCAATCCTCCTGTGTGGATCTGTTCTAGCTGCTCAGTTCTGCAGGGCCTTAACCCTGTGTGGTCTCTCTGATCTGAAGGGATGCTAGAGACAGACTGAGCTTTCCTCCAGTCTTGCTAGGAGTTGCAGTTTTTCTGCCTGTTTGCCTAGAAGATGTCTGGAACTGAGCAAAGCTGCTGTCTGTGGCATCTGACCCCAAGGAAGATGAAAAAACGTTCAGCTGGRTGACATTCTTTATACGCTTGGATATACTTTGGCTAAAAGAAAAATAAGGAAACCCCCAAAGCTCTGAGGTCAGATCGCAGGTCTTAGTCTTGGCTCTGTACCCTGCTCTTACGAATCATTGAGTAGTTGATGCCTCATAGCCCCGTCAGTGGAAACGTGGGCACTTGAAACTGCGACCTGCAGGGTTACGTGGGGCTCTGCGAAGGCCAGTGCTGTGTAAACGCGTGTCAGTTGTGTGGAGTGGCAGTGCTGTACCTTGGTCCTCTGGGAATTCAGCCAAGGTGGCCAAAGTCACTGTGGGCTTTTCTGGGGATTTTGCAGGATTCCCCTGACAGGAGGGACTGGGTTGGGAAGCTGCTGCACCTTAGAGAGAAATTTTTCAGGAGGATCTTGATACTGCAGTGAACCACAGTCTCCTGTGGTGGACAGGAGTCAGGGCAAGGACAGACTGAAAGTTTTGAAGTAATAAAGTTGCTGCAGCTATGAATGCTGGAAGGAGTTTCTGTGACTTTTGAAGCGGACTTAAGTGATGAAAGTCATYGGCAACCCAGCAATTTATCTTCAGCTTGCCCTGCCACAGGGGAAGTTGGTTGCCGTTTTAACCGAATTTAGCAGCTGGAGTTTCCCAAGCAAGTGAGTTGTTTAAGGTCTTTTGAAAGAAACTGTTTGTCGTTGCTTTTATCAGTTCATCAGGGGATGAACTGAAGAACAAAACCCTTAGGAAGAAAAGCAATGTAACGTTTTGGGGTCTGCCCAGAGGCGGAGGCTGTGTCTGCAGCCGGTGCCTGCAGGATGGCTCCCGCGTTCCTGGTGCTCCCTTCCTCCCTCAGCTGAGCCCTTGTGCCCAGAAGGTGCATGTTGTCTCTCTGCTCCCCAGGCATGTGCTGGGCTGCCTCCCAGCAAATTTTGCTGTGATAGATAACAGACTCTCAGCAAAGCTGAGAGAAGTCTTCTTGAGAAAGGTTTAAGGCCTTCAGGCTTTGGTAGCTAAACACAAAAGGCTACAAGAAAAAAAAAAATAAGGTAAAATGCAAATGTAATCTAGATGTTCTGCTTTGCACCCTCTGCTTTTAATTACTGTGCTGTATCCCAGGTGTTGATGGCACATCTCTGCTCTGAGGTGCTATTGCTTGCATCGAGATATTCTTGTTTCCTTACTCTAGAGGAGCAGCATGTGGTCTCCTCTTTGCTGCTGAAGGTGGTGAGCACGAGGGCTTGGCACTTGGGTTGGTGCGTAGCAGAAGGCTCACCCAGATACATGGCCTTTCCCATAYGCCCTTATCTGGGAGCAGGGTCACGGTCTCCGGGGAAAGTGAACATTCAAGAGACAAAGCATCYCTCAAAACCTTCCACTTTCATGGTTTCTGAAGCAGTTTTGAGAGCAATTAAGTAAGTTCCTAATTGTGAAATGCAATTATCAGCAGAGATATGCACTAACTGTCACTAGCCTTTGAAAACCCCTTATCCTCTTCTAACCGGTGGGCTGCCTGGTACAGCAGAGGAAGCACGCGGATAATGGCTTCGAAAMTCTGCCAGCTCTGCCCCTCTGCACAAGAGCCCCGCCGCTGTTGTGCCAGCAGCGGGTGGTGGTGGCAGCTCAGGCAGATGCTCTGCTTCTGCCTCAAACGCGCCGAGCTCACAGGGTCACAGAAAGGTGTGGGGTGGGGGCACCTCCTGAGCCTCTGGTCCCCCCCCTGCCCACAGCAGGGCTACCTCGAGGGCCAGGGGAGGTTGCTCGGAGTCTTGCTCACGTGAGCGCTGTCTCCAAGGATGCAGATCCCACCCCTTGTGTGGGCCCCATCCCAGCACTGCACCACTCTCTTACGCCTAATGGGAATTGTCTTTGCAGCACCACGTGCCATTGCCTCTCKTCCTTTCACTGTGCACTTCGGAAAAGASWCTGGCTCTCTCTGCTCTGTAGCCCTCCCATGAGACAGTTGAAGCCAATAGTGAGGCTCCGCTGAGCCTTCTCCCCTCCAGGCTGACCAAACCCAGCTGCAAGTGGCCCAGCTTTGGGGACGGGGACACCTGCAGTGTCGCTGCTAGTGGCACTGTACAACCACTGCGGTTCCTGGAGTGCCCCACGCAGGGAGGAGTTCAGCTAATAGACATTCATTTAACCTACCCCGTGGGAAGACTGGCAGAGACTTGGGTGCTCTCAGTCTGTGCTGCTAAACCAAGGAGTTTCTGTTACAGAAGGAAAAACGCAATTGCAATGCRCAATGTTAGAAGTGAGCTGAGGAACACGGGTGAGCAGCTCCTTTGCTTCTCTGTACATCAGCTTGTTCAAGCACATCATTCGCCTGATCCAGCAGTATCCCACTGCCCTGCCTCATCGGCACAGCTGTAACACGGCAAGGATTTGTCCATCAGCTAGATTTGCACTCGGGCAGGGAGAGGGGCTTTGGCCAGGGGAGGAGGTGGGGCTTTCCAGTACAACGGCAGTTTGGGCCGTGAGACCCTACCTGAGGTGCCCTGTGCTCAACATCAGCAGCTGGAGGTTGGTGAAGCCTGTTCAAACCATCATCCAGGTGCCTCCACCTGCTATTCCGGTCTACGCAGGGAAGTGCATAAGGAGCAGCATTTGTGGACCTTYCCAGAACACAAGAGGGTCCGGGGGCAGGCGGGTTAGAGAGGTGAGATGGGGAGTGCTGAGCAGAGCAAACACCATTTAGCTCTAGCTGGTGCCTCCATAGATGGATATGAAGACATCTTTTTTGACCTTTAAGAGCAGCAAAGGATGAAGAGCACCATGGGGGAAGGAACCCTGTCCTTGTAAGACATCCCCAGAAGGAGTCAAGACTCAAACCATGGTAAAGTGCTGCCTTAATCTCCCCCAAAAAACTGGGGAAGCTCTGCTTGAGCATCAGGCTGTGTATTCAGGTGGGTGCACAGGAGCCTCCCTGCTAGGCAGCTGGGGTGGGAGGTGGGTGCTGTGCTGCCTTGGCCTCATGCACCCGTGGAGGAGTTTCCAATCCCCGTGGGTCGGCCCCGCTGGGGCGCCCGCTGCAGATAACGCCCTGCTGCAGATAACGCCCTGCTGCAGATAAAAGCGCAGGCGCGGAGGGGCTGTGGTGAGGACGGCAGAAGACCGCAGGTGAGAGCCTGGCCCGTTGCATGCTTGCTTTTGCTTTCGTGGAGCACTTGTTTCTGTACCGTGGGTGGGGAACCGGGGGGCTGGAGCTGTGTTTGGAGCATCTAGCTGAGGTCTGCTCTTCCTGCTGCTTGTGTGATGGCTTCCCCCACCTCGCTCCAGGGCTGGCAGAGCCACTCACCACCTGGCACCAAGCACAGCGAGGATGTGGCTGGACCACATTGCTGCTGTCACCAGGGGCTCCTCCACAGGGAATGGGTTTCACTCAGCATTTTAGGGCGGACTCTGGGCTACCTTTGCCGGCAGCTCCGTGGTGGGTGCTAAGCACTGCGCAGTAGGCACAGCCCACAGCTCAGGGCTCATTCTGATACAGCTGATTGCTTTGGGGCAACCTTGGGAGGTGAGTGGGTCAGCTTTGGGCAAAAACATGCCAAATGTCTATATGTAGAGGACCTCCCACGCTGCCCTGGCTGATCCCTCTTCCAGCTCTTCTAACCCCATGCACCAACTATCCCCGCATGCTCAGTGTTGCTGCCCGGGCTCCCCGGCAAGCTGCCTGCCCGCAGCGCTGGCAGTGTGTTCTGCGCCTGCTTCCTTTCGTGTTGCCCCCATAGTCCCAAAGCAGTGTGCTCCCACCAGTGCCTGAGGTCCCCGGGACAGGAGGCAGTTCCCTTTCCATGTGCCACCGCAAGGACCTCCCGGGCAGCACACTCGCTCTTGGGGAGCATTGCATTGGGAAGGGGACACCTCGTGAGCTCCCTTAACGCGTGCCATCAGCAGTGTCGGCACTGACTTTTCCAATGCGTGGCGAGATCCACAGATTCTTGGTTTTCTTCACTTCTTGCATTTCTTTGCAGGSATGAAGGCAGAAATCTTCCTGGGGTTGCTGGTGATCCTAAGCCTGTTCCAGGCATCTGTATCTTCTTCCTATGGTATTGCCCTTTTCTCAGGTTTTGCAGATCAGGGGCTTTTCTCAGTAGGAAAGATTAAGTTAAGTCTGTCAGAGCCTGAATTATTCTCTTGAAGTCCTGAAGAGGTGTCAGAAGGAGCGTAGTCGGTTTGTATCATCAACTGTGGCAGCAATCCTAGCTGTTTCACATTTTTATCAGTTAATGTCCTATCTGATTTCTTAAACTCACGTTAAAGGAGAGGTCAGTTCCCAGAACCACTCCATCCCCTCGGTACAACGCTCTCCCTCCCTGCACGCTGTGAAGTGGGCGGCTGCCTTACTGCATTCATGCTATTTTTTAAGGAAGCTGAAAACTGAACTCCCCTCTTCTTGGGGGAACTGGTTCCTGCTCTCAAAGTGAGGAATGAATTATTGCCTCTTTCTGAAGTGAACTCGCTTCAGCTGCTGCAGCGTTTGATGAATTGGAGCTACCAGGGGTTGTGGAGTTTGGGGATGGGGCAGTCACTCGGCTCTCTTCCAGCCCTGAATCACTGCTCCAAAACATACAGGGACCTCTGCCTGTTAATTTACAATGTAAAATCCTTATGGAAAGCACATGCCTGACCTTTCATTTGTCTCAAATCGGGTCCAGACAATGATTTTTCTCACCAAGATTGTCAAAGAGGTGAATCTCCCTTGATCAGGGAAGATATTTTAAAGAATCTGGGGAGAATTTGAAGATATTTATCCCCTTCATGCTGATTTCTGAAGTTTTCTTCTTCCCTAGAAGCTGTAGGAAAATGCTCTCACTTGGGGAAACCCACCAGGGGCTGTCCCCTCCTGTYCTGTGACCCGCAGCCAGCAGATGATGAGGACGCAATTCATTTTTGGGAGCTCCCCCGAGCAGGAGGGGGAGCAGTGAGGGTGGCAGGAGGTTGCAGGACGGACTGGGGAAAGCGGTGGGGAAACCAGGCTGTGTATCCTTCTGCTTGAGGTGTAGGGGGATATATATGAGCTTTGGCCAGTTGGTGCCAYGGAGAAGGACCCAAACTCACCATAGGTGTATTGGCAACATGGCCATAACCAACCTAGAATAAAAAGTGGGGGAGTAAAGACAGTGATGAGAAAAAGCAGCAGACGAGAGCTCTTAATGCTGGGCTCTTAATGCCTGTCGTGGCAGCCAGCGGTATCTGTGCAGGCTCTTTGAAGGCTACTATGGCTGGAGGCATAGAAATAAGATGAATCACATTAATTGGGGTTGCAAAATATCTTGAAGAAATAGCAACTGCTCTCCTCTGAAACTGCAGGAGGGATGATGCCTACATCTCTCACGGTGGCTATTTGAAGCCTCCATTGATGGAGATGATACCCTTTCCATGCCTGGGATTCRCTCTCTCAGACTCCCCTGAGGAATATATCTGTATACAGATCGATCTCTCTCTAGAGAGCGAGCAGCAGCATTGCTTCCAGCACTGCTCTGCCGATATCCCTGGGTGCTGGAGGCATGAAGAGAACCCCAGTGCAGCACAGGGATGCTCCCGGGTGGGAAACATGCTCTCACCTCTGCTCTTTCCCTTGCCAAGATCTGCCCGAGCTGCTGTCGGATGCATCCCTCCTGAGCAGCGTGGACAAGGCCAAGCAGCTGGTGGATGCAGCCTACAAGCGCACACGCGACCGGTGAGAGTCGGGGCTGGGCTCGGCTACTGGCCCACGCTGCGTGCCCTGCCTGCGCTGCAGCAGCACCGGCTTTTGCTCCTCGAGCGGGCAAGGGTGTGAAGTCCTCCGGGAGCACAGTGGGCTGTAATCCAGCATTCTGCCTGCCTTCACCCTGTTTTTACACCACKTCTCGAGTCTGTTGGGTCACTAAGAGCTGTAACTCTGTCCTCCTCCCTGCACGCCGTTCATCCCAGCTCAGTGTTGCTTGGCTCTGTTTCATCCCTCAGGGATACTCTGAGGAGGACTGGAGCCAGCACAGGCTCCTGCTTTCTGGTGSTTCCCTCCTACGGAGGGAGCAACCCGCTGTAGGCTGCAGTGAGGACATTTTGTGGGATCTGACAGGACAGCCCAGCTTTTGTCACTAAGGTTTGGGAGYGTACTGCTTCCTGCCAGCCCATACCTATCCTCCTTCAGTAGCCATCCTCTGAAACCCCTCGCTGGCTTAGAGACCTCTCCATCTGAGAGGAGGCTCCAGCAGCATTAAGACAGGATGACTTGGAGACATTTGGGACCTCTGGATGGAGACTGGCACCTGCAGACATTGATGAGCTGGATAACAGTTGAGTGAGGTTTGGTTGCCTCAAGGATGTAAAGGTCTAAGATTTATCTTCTGGCAGGTGGAGCTGGGCAATTTAAGAGATTCCCCTCCTGCAACTCACTCTGCTCCTCTTCCTAGGAGCAGCCCTGGTCTCTTCCAGCTGCCGTGCAGGGAGGTAGATGACTCTGCCTTTGTTTGCAGTTCAGACTAGTAACGCGCCAGGAGAGCTGGGGTGCCCGACGCTCAGGTGTGTGACCTGCAGGACTCTTGGCTTTGCCCCATTTCAGTCCTGCAGATTTTGTTTTATTCTCCCTTGCAGCATAAAGGAGCACCTGCAGAACGAYGCCTTGACCCCAATAGAGCTTCTGGGATATTTCAAACAGCCGGTGGCAGGGACTCGGGCTGCYGTTCGGGCTGCAGATTACATGGAAACCACCCTGACCCTCCTCAAGGAGAAGCTGAGATGGGCTGTGAGGAGGGACTTCAATGTCACAGGTAGGGATCTCACTTTGCTGGGAGGAAGGCAGAGGAGGAAGATACAGGGCTTGGTCACTGAGGCTTTGTGGGGCTTGGGAGGAGGGGATGAAAGGGGGTTATGATGGGCCACGACTCAAATTCCTCCCATGTGACTGCAGTGARGCAAAGCTGAGTTACTTTTCTGTGCTCTCTTTCCATCTTAAAAAATTATTTAAGGGTTTATCAGTTAATGAAAAAGTGCTTTGTGCACTTCCCTGCAATATAGTGGTTAATGTACCAGTGGGTCAAAGCTTGTAAGGCTTTGGTAGATAATATTCTTTTGCTTGAGTAGGGTATGAGGAAACAGAGGATGTGACTCACAATAGCTCAACCCCAAGGTAAGTAGATTTTCTGCCAGATTTCAACTAGCAATAGTCAAAGTCACTGCCAGATTGTTCTGCATCGGGAACGGGATGCTGTGAGAAAGGCACAAACAGAGAATGAGAACAGGGCGGTGTGAAAGGACRTTTCAGTGTGTGTCTCGAAGGAGCAGAGTCCTCCATGAGGTGGCAGTCCTGGCCTCCYGCAAGACCAGTTTGCTGAGAGCAGAAGGCAAATAAGGGGCAGTAAGAGAAACAGTCAGGGAGGCACAGGGAGGGCTCCTGCCGTATAAAGATGAACTCATGGGGATCCCCAGCATTACAGCGCAGCACTGGCAGGCCAAGGCACACGTCATGCGGTGCTCCAGCATCGCTCCGGTGCAGGGTCATCGCTCCAGTGCGGGGTGAGTGGGAAGAGGGAGGCAGGGCTGACTCTGCTCGGCTCCAGCCTCTCCATCCAGGAGTGATGCTCCAGCACCGCTCCAGACTCTTGCCAGACCACCCGGCTGCCACCTCTCATCTGCCTGCCCAGGAGGCAGAAGTGGCTTCTTAAACCAGGCTGTGACCCAAACTTGGTGGCAGCAGCGACTAGGAAACCTCCAAGGGACTCGGGACGTGGTGTGCTAGCAGCAATAGCCAAGAAGGCTTTGCTGGGTGAACTCGGCCACTTATCCCCCATGCATGGGGAAATCTGCATGGTGGRAATGCAAATCCAGCGTCCCCTTGTGCTGCCCAGCCACCCGATGGTTTCTTCTCCAGGCAGCTCTGAACAGTGGTGATACACACTGGTGGCTGCTTCACAGGGGGAAAAAACTTGTAACACACCACTAGGATGTTTGTGGCCGTTAGCAATTTATGGTGGAGATAAAAAGGGAGGGGAGAGGAAGGAAAAAGGATTGCTAACGCTAGAAAATCATTGCTGCACAGGCAGCAATCTTATAAATAAGATTTTACCACAACTTTGTTGGGTTTAATGCTTTCCAAATCAGAAAAAGCAATCTGCTACTCTAGAGAGCATCCTCAGCACATCTTTGAGCAGGAAGACCTTAAATGACAGCCCCTTGTGCTCTTCTGGATGATACTGTGATAAGAAACCATTCAAGGGTACAAGAAGGAAAACTTTTTCCTGAGCCTGGGAAGCACTGCAAACCCAGCAGGGCCAGTATGTTCCTGCATGTTTATTCTCTGTTGTTACCTGGCAGACTTGCTGACACCRGCTCAGCTGGGGATGATTTTCAAGGCAAGCGGATGTGACGAGCAGAATAAGAAAATTAATTGTGATGCTTCTCAACTCTACCGAACGATCACTGGCGAGTGCAACAACAGGTGAGGGGGCTGCGTCAACAGGAGGATGGATGGATGTGTCCTCCATCAGTAGGACTAGACCCATGTCCCCCAGGATGATCCATGGAATATGCCTTCTTTAGGGTTTTAGACCCCACAGTGTTACTTCCTAGATGTGTGGAGCTTTTAATTACAGTCTTGCTTGGTGTTGTACATCAACTAGCTCTTTGGCCAAAATATGAATAGCTCTGTGCTGGGGACTGACTCTCCAGCCCAGGGTCTCTGTCATCAGGCTGCATCTTTCTTCTTTCTCCTGGGCTTTGTCTGACTTTGMCCCTTTGCAGGGTCTCAAAGGGCTTCCTGCCCCAAACCCATACTGGGGCATGATCTGGCCGTCTCCCTGCCCCACAGGAGGAACTCTGGCACACRGGCTGGGAGAGAGCACCTTCTGCATGGCCCGTGGTTGGACAAATGGAGGGGCATGACTGTAATGTGAGAGACAAAGGAAGCTGTGCTAAACAGTGGAGTGTTTTAAAAGCGACAATACAGGAGCACTTCCCATCCCTCCCCTGTCACCAAGAACCTGGTAGGCAGAGCATCTCCTGGGAGCACCTCAGGCAGAGGAAGGAGTACGGACAGCTCTGCCTGCCTTGGGGATGCTTTAGCCTTCAGGTGTCTGCATAAGAAGCAGGGAGAGAGTTACCTGCCTCCTTCCATTTTCAGACAGCGGTGTCTTCATTCAGGAGGGGGATCTGGGCTCTGGGATAAGGACAGGTCCACCACACCCGAACCAGACCCTGAAGCCCTGGAGAAGGTGGGCTGAGCTGTGCCCTGTGCTCTGTGTCCCTCCGTTGCTTGGCCCTAGGCAGTGTTACACCCACGGTGCATGACAGGCAACCAGAGAACACATCTTATACATGCACTCTAAAATTAAATATATTATTATTCTAATTAAGGCTTTAACGGTCTAATCAAACTATAATAACCACTTAGTCCAATTATACCATAGTAACACTCACAATCCAAATCACCCCATTTATATTAAAAAGATCACTGGTAATACCAGTAAATGAACAGGCATAAGTCTCTGCCCCTTTTCTCGGATGTTAATTTTTCACCTTTGTTTTCTATCCATGATCTGAGGTTGAGGGCCCTTCTTCAGGCTGGATGACACAAGGGGTCACCAGCAACCTGAGTTCTTGCCTGGGAGAAGCTGAGGCTTGGTGCGTATTGTTATTATTGTTGTTATTATTATTATTATTATTAAACCTGAGGCTTATTGATAGCACCGAACCCATAGGGCTGCAGCAGCTCCCCAACCATTGTACATCRCTGTGGGTCCCATTCCAAGGTTCCTGTCTCTCTCCACATCCATGAGCTCTTGGCCCTGCCATGATCCTAATGACACTAATAGTTTGCTGTTCTTCCATTCACTCTGCCAGGAGAAACCCATCACTAGGAGCTTCAAACAAAGCCCTGGTCAGATGGTTGCCAGCAGAATATGAGGATGGTGTGTCAGTCCCCCACGGATGGACAGAAGGAAAGCGTTTCTCTGGATTCCCCTTTCCACTGGTAATGTTTGTAACAGTCATCTGAAAATGCAGTATCAGGGCTTAGGGGTTGCCAGTCCTTGGATAGATCACAGGCGTCAAAGTGCATGTCCACCAACTGGCGTGGTCGTGGTCAGGAGGAGGAAGTTAAATTTGCCACCTTCAGGTTAATCATATGAAAATCTCCAGAGTGATTTAACAGAAATGCTTTCTAACTCCCACACTTTCAGGAAAAACAAAGGAAAATTAATCTGATTACTGCAGAAGCACAGGATAAAGAAAGAATTACACAATATGCTCTTTTAAATTAAGTGCATTTAAGCTGAAGTAATTTACTCACCTTTTTTGATTTTTGTTTTGTGGAAGCTGGTTGTCTCCTGAAAAGCAATATGCCACAGGATAAAATGAACAAGTGAAATAAAAAATATCCAGCTAGAAATTTTGTGTGTGATGGGTGGGGTGATCTGTGGGGGTACATGTGGCTTTTGTGGCGCCTGGATGGGAGCAGGGACACTGTGATGTGGTTTCTGGTCACTTGGGCTTCGTGCAACAGCAGCACTAATGAGGAGCTGTGATCTTCTGGGTTGTGTGCCTTATGCTCGTGCTTTCATTGTACTTCCTAACTCGGCTCTACAGCACAGTGTCGGGGCTTGAGCAGAGTTTTGACCACTTTTTCTGTAGTAATACATGAAGGAAGAACTGGTGGGGGAATTGTGATGGATGGGGAAGGGATAAGAAGGGAAGAAGGCTTTGGGAGAACGTCCTGCTAGAAGGAGTTTACTGAGATAACTTTCAGAAATTCCCAAAGACTATTTTTTTCCACACTTCTATTTCAAAGCGGTCTTTTAAAATCTTTTGCCTCCTTTTCCCAGGCTATTCAGTATGGCTCTTGCTTAGCTGCTTCCATATGTCCGTCAAGGGATACTCTTGGCCTAGAGGCTCAGAAACCTGGGTAGAGCCAGAACAATGCAATGCTCAGCAGAGGGGGCACTCAGTAATGCCTTCCAACTCAGATAGAGATTTGGGTTTTTTTCTGTGAAGTATAAGGAATGCCTTGTGAATTTTTGCTGATGACCCTATGAACTGATGCACCCCTTCGTGCAAGTCATTTCCTAACGCACATGTTCCGCCTTTATCCCCYGCAGGTTCGAAAAGTGTCAAACGAGATTGTCCGCTTCCCCCCTGAGCAGCTCAGGATGGACCAGCAGAGATCACTCATGTTCATGCAGTGGGGCCAGTTTATTGACCACGACCTGGATTTCAGTCCGGACACCCCAGCCAGAGTCACCTTCAGTGGCAACGTGGACTGTGACACCAGCTGTGCCAAGCAGCCCCCTTGCTTTCCCATCAAGGTACAGCCAGCCGCCTTCTTGCAGGGAAGAGGGGGGAGGGTATCTACCTTCCAACCAGGAGACGTTGGTGGCTCTCCCAGTACTTGGTGTCGTGGGTTAACCCCAGCCAGCAACCAAACACCCCGCAGCCGCTCGCTCACCCCCCACTCCGGTAGGATGGGGGAGAGGATCGGGAGGGCACACGGAGGGAAACCCGCGGGTTGAGATAAAAACAGTTTAATAATGGAAATAAAACAAAATAGACAGTGATAATAATAATGATAACAACAATAACAGAATATACAAAACAGGCGATACACAACGCAACTGCTCACCCCCACGTGTTCCGGACCAACCACCCGAACCGTGCGCTTCCCCCCCAAAGGGAACTGCCCCTGGTTTTTAAGCTGGGCATGACGTCACATGGTATAGAATACCCCATTGGCCAGCTGGGTCAACCACCCCGGCTATGCTCCCCCCCAGGTCCCCCTGCACCTCGAAGGGCAGGGGAGGCTGTCGGTGCAAGCACCACCCAGCACCACCCAAAGCATCAATGGGCCATCAACATTCCTTTCATTGCCAAACCCAAAACACAGCMCCCCCTCCAGCTACAGGGAAGGGAGTTAACTCTGTCCCAGCCGGAACCAGGACACTTGGCCATGGAGGGACATCCTCCCAGAGCAGGCCAAGGGGTTCAGACCACTCTGTAAGGTGGCAGTGCTGGGTCGCAGGGACTGTCCCCACGTCAGGCACAGTCACAGCCTGTCTTTCCCCCGTTTCCAACCATTTATCCATCTCCCTCAATGGTATGGCTTTGTTTTGGTGGTATGGTGCAAAGGCAACATGGATGGTGCCTGGATTATAGTAAATGTGTCAGAGACAGGAGCTGATGGGTGTCAATACCCCAGCAAATCCATGCCCATTTGATGGTTAAATACTCAGTAGTGCATGGGGCAAGGAAGTGATGAGCATCTCTCAGTAGTGGCTAAGGCATTAGCACCATAGTCACGTTGGAGTCTCCGCTCCAGTAAATGCTTAATGATGTACATGTCCATCCTGCAGCCCTGCTCTCCTGCCTTTGAAGACGTACTGCAGCTCTGGCTCTCCCACGTACCCGCATTTCCTTTCAAGGAAAACTGTGAAGGGATGGAGCATCACTGAGTATTTGCCCAACATGCATTTGAGAATGCAGGCAGGGTCACAAGTTCTGGACGACAACTGTCCACAATGTAGATATGGGCACTAGACTCCAACATGAGATCGGAACACCTGAGCTTTACAGATTCAATCGGATATGTATATATTCAGGGGAAGAAATTTAGGTATCCATAGGACTTTATGGAAATTTAGGCATCTCCAGGCTTTCATGCATATTTGGGACTTGGACTCCTAAACTAACATCTCTGCTGTCAATCTGACCCTTCATATCTGGGATTTATGACTGATCTCCATGCTATCTAGCACGGGGACTGTCTTTGAAATGGCTCCTGCCTGGCTTTTCTTACGGCTGTATTATCACAGTGTGGTTTCTACACCCCTGAACTGGTGATGAATTATTTTTATCTTTCTTCAGATCCCACCAAATGACCCACGAATTAAAAACACGAGTGATTGCCTTCCTTTCTTCCGCTCAGCTCATGCTTGTGCCAGCGGCAGAGCAATTCGAGATCAGATCAACGCACTCACYTCCTTTCTTGATGGCAGCGTGGTGTATGGCAGTGAAGTGCCTTTGGCCAGCAAACTGAGGGATCAGACCAGCCAGCTGGGCTTGCTGGCTGTCAACCAGAATTTCACTGATGGGGGGAAGGCATATATGCCCTTTGACAACATGCGGAAGGACCCCTGTCTTGTAGCCAGCAGAGGAGCTAAAATCCCTTGCTTTCTTGCAGGTAAGTTGGGTACTGGCACCACTAACCCTGAAATCCAGAGCAAACAATTCCACCAGCTCTGGTTCATTTCTTTAATTGTCTGTTTTTCTTATTTAAGTAGAAAATGGAGCATAGCAAAACATCATGAAAGACTGAGACAGGCTGTGCTAGGTAGGAGAAAGGTCTTCACTGTCTCCAAGTCTTCTTTGTGACTATATGCCTGGAGTGAAACTGTCCCATCTGTGCTCAGCAGCTCTGGTGTAGGGCCCAGAGAGCACATGGGGCTGCTGGAGGTGACCTGGGAACCAGTGCGCTGATGGAGCTGAGCAAACACAGCAATAGCAGGCTGGCCTGGAGGCAATGTCCATAAGTGTCATTTGGTGGCTGTCTCTCTTCCGTCAGGATGGGTACAGGTGTGTTTGTGCTGGGTCACCTCCATGAAACATTTGCCTGTGCTGCTGCACATCAGTGCATCTGCTGCATTGTGAGAGGAGCTTAGGTCCTAGCTGGACTGAGAATGAGGCTAGCCACAGACCAAGGTGACCTTTTAAGACGTGTCCCCACCACCAAGAAGGCTTGGGGGTGCATTGGCAGCACGCCGGCCAGGACATCAACACAGGTCTTCAGTCCATCAAGACAGCCCCCCGCTCCATTTATCCTTTGTCACGCTTTTGGTATCCTCTTGACCACTTCTTCAACCCAAAATAGCTCCTTTTGTCCTGGGCACAGCCTCCCAAAACCATGCCTCCCCTCCAGCCAAAACACTGTACAGCCACCACAACCTTCCCATCTGCTGCCGTTTGCTGTCTTCTCCTGTCCCCAGCACACAGAGACAAAATAACTGACCTCCTGGAACCATGAGCATTGCTCCCTTCTCCCTGGCCCCTCCTGGTGAGGACCAGGATGTTGCCACAAGCCTGCGGGACCCTAGAGAGGGATGTTTCTGAAACACCTTGTGAATTAGTGTCTCACTCCCTGGTCCTTTTCTTTCAGCGAGCAGGACCTCCTGGCTAACTCCTGCTGGCTCTGGCCACACTGTGCTGCTCATGACACTGCTGGAGAAAGCTTGAGGGCACAACAGATCTCATCAGCTGTGGAGCTGATTTCTATTCCCTTGACCCCCTACGTATCTGGCCTAAGCTCCTCTGGACAACATCCCCATAGTCCTTGGATACCACCAGGACCTGGTGGTGGGTCCAGTGGGAGAGCTCTGCTTGGTTTCATCCTCCAGCGCCTTCCTTTCAAGCTCTTGGTGTTTTATGTTTCCTTCAGCCTCTCAGACCTCCCCATCTGTCCCATCTGTTGTGCCATGTCTTCAGCTGCTTCCCCAGTTCCGTGTAGGTGTCTCCTGGGTGAGGGCCACGCAGGACCTATGGCCAAAGGCAGATGCCCAGTGAGGAGCAGAACAGGCAGGCGTATCGGATGCTTCCCAGGGTGGGCTCCCAGTCCCCAGGACTCTGCAGCTAGGGGCTGCTGGAGCAGTTGCTGTTCCATAGCTGGGTACGTAGCCATCAATGAATTTATAGTGAACCGTTCAGGCTGGCTCGGAAGCTCCTTTGAAAATTCAGTATCTTATTTGTGACTTTTCTGGTCCCTGAGAACTGCGGAAATTTTACGTATGCAGTTGCCTAACAGGGTGCAGCGATTGCCTACTGGAGCTCTGTCGGAAGCCCTGGATGGATGCATTCTGCTCGAGGAAACCTCACAGTGCTTCTTTTGTTTCTTCTTCCGCAGTCTCTTACAGACAGCCTTTGACAGTGAATGAAAAGGGCTCTGTGCTGAATGCAAGAGCAAATCCCTCTATTTACTATGGGACTCGGGGACTAAATATGACATATTTACTTTTCTCTGAGTGCCTCTTTATACTTTCATCACCTGCTTGCTCTTGCATTTCCTGTCCTAGATGTTTGAAGAAGGATTTAATATTTCATTGTGATGCCATTTGTAGTTTATTCCTTCAAGGTGTGACTCATTTTGCTTTTACTTTTGCTCACCAGAGAGCTTGATTGTGACTGTCATTTTGCTTTGGCCGTAGTTTCAGCTGGTTTGAAGGGTGCCTTCTGACTTTCAGAGCTGCCTTGGCCACCCTGATTTCCCTCTGCCCATTTTCATTTCTCTCTTGAGCTGTGAGCTGTCTTTCTGATATGGAGCCTGGAGAACACCTACTTGTATTTAGCTTCTTAAGTTAATGCTCCTAGCTCTTATTTGAAAAAAACCTTTCCCATCTCTCTCTGATGCTCAGCACAACCATAGTGGCATCTTGGATTTTGCTGCCTCAGCAGAAAATTGGCTTTTCACTGGTGCTCTCCAACCCTCTGGGCCCAGACGCTGGTTTCCTCCTCCTCCTGTGTGTTTTTTACCCGTCATCTTCACAATGCAGATGTCGAGACAGCTAAAAATTTCTCTGTGCCTGCTTCCCAAGGTGACATTTGCCTCCTTCCAGCGGGAAGCAGCAAAGCAGCAGGTCACTGGCGGTACAAGTCTGCTCACTTGTGATACTCCTAGGTGATTCTCGAGCAAGCGAGATGCTGGAGCTGGCATGCATGCACACGCTCTTTGTGCGGGAGCACAACCGCTTGGCGAGAGAGCTGAAGAGACTAAATCCCCACTGGGATGGAGAGAAGCTCTACCAGGAGGCGCGAAAGATCCTGGGTGCCATGATCCAGGTACCAGCCACCATGTCGTATGTCCTGGCTCTGCTGCCTTGTCTTGCAGTCTCACAGAGTTAACGTGATGGGCTTTGTTAGTGTGGGGTGTCCAAAGGGTGCAGTATTTTGGGGTGCAAATGACCAACTTCTTTCCACCAACCACTTTCATCCAAAGCAAAATTACACAGAGATATCTGAAATAACAAGCACAGAAGGGTCCCCCTGAATCTTTCATGTCCCTCTACTGTTAAATTTCCAAATTGCTTGATGGGTTTTTAACTGCACATTTTTGTTTGAGAAACATGGGGACAGAAAAGTCAGAGGAAAAGTTTTTCTAACCAGTGTTTGGTACAGGATAAAAATGGTACTGGAGACTTGGATTAAAATTCCTCTGGGTTGTGAGTCTCCTCCTCTCAAGAAGCTGCTGGGTGCAACCAGCCATGGCATTCCTCTGCCCTTACTGCTTTGGGGCAAAAAGAGCCCCTCAGGACTGTGCTGCACCGCAGGCTTTGCCCTGAATGAGATCCTAGGGTCACAGAAATATTTCTGTGCTTGGAAGGGACCTCTCAAGGTCTCTTGTCCAGCCTCCAGTTTGGAGCAGGACCAGCTTCAAAGCCAGATGAGGTTTCACAGCCAACAGAAAAGGCCGTCTCCTATGAGAGAAGAAGATATGGGGTTTCCAAAGGCAGTGCTTAGTCACACCTAATTGGAAACCTGTCTTCTGAGTTGGCTCAACAAACAAACAAACAAACAAGCAGGAATATCAAAAGGATTAAGTTTTTAAAACTGCCAATTTAAATATTATAGTATTGTTGAATAAACATGTTGGGTAAACCCATGTGGAGAGACTCAAACAATTGTACTAAAAGCATTGTCTCCATCATCATGTTTAGATCAACGGTTTCATCTTCTTGCAATTTTCAGACAATTAAGACATTTTCACCTACTGACAAAGAATTCGAGTTTTTAAATTATATTATGCAACCTCCTCAAGACCCCAAAGAGACATGAGACCAGGGCTGGAACCCTCTACTATGGGAGGACTAACACAGCTGCCCGTGGGTGGTGATATCATCTGTGCCAACGCTGTTGACTTTTTCTTTGTCATCTGAAGCATGTAGGGTGGGAGGGAGGAGGAAATGCAGTTCTACCTGGCTGATGGGAATGGCCTCTACCTCTAGGACAAGCAGGGAATATCTGGGAGGATTTAGTAGGCTTTCATCTTGCTCTGACCTGCCAAGCTGTTGAGGCAGGGAGGAGCACATCCAGAGACACCTCAGTGCCAAGTCCTCAGCACCAATGGGCAGAGGATCCCGGTGCACAGGCAGAGGATGAGCATGGGTCAGGCAAGAGCAGTGTCTGTGCTTCCTGATGTTCCTGAAACAGTTATGTCCACTTTGCATTTTCATGCAAATCACTGCATGTCATGCAAATCCCATCACTGCTAGAGAGTGTATTGATCCCACCATGCATGGCTGGAGAAACCAGGAGCCCAGGCAGTGGCCTGCCTGTGCCTGGAGCTGCATCACCTGTGGCATGGTACAATGGCCAGGTGCAGAAGAAGCTTTGAACCAAGGCCACGGAGCTGAAGAAACAAAAATATCACTCAACAGTGCCAGAAAGGATCCTCACCAGACTGCCAGAGCAGCTGGGTGAAGGTCTGATGAGGTGAAAGAAAGGCTGGCCCTGGGGAGTCTCTCTGCTCCACATCTCTGCTAGCAAAATCTCCTACATAAATCCCATCAAAGAAGTTCAGTGTGACAGCTTCTGTAGTTTGAGACACGAAAAATAACTTTGCTTCCAAAGAAACTGATGGCCAAGCAATTAATGATTCACACTTTCCTTGTTTCCCCCTAGATTATAACCTACAGGGACTACCTGCCTCTTCTGCTGGGAACCAGTTTCCAGGGATTGATTCCTTCCTACCAGGGCTACAATGAGTCTGTGGATCCTCGAATATCCAATGTCTTCACCCTGGCTTTTCGTTTTGCTCATGCTTCAGTTCCCCCAGCTGTTGACCGCTTAAATCAAGATTACAAGCCCATAGGTCTCAAAATTCAACTCAGAAGTACCTTCTTTGCTGTCTGGAGGATCATTAAAGAAGGTAAAGGCATTCTTGCACCCCTGCAGTGTAAGTTTATTTCATTTAGCCTTTTCTGCCCTCACTGGATGAGCTCCTGCTTCAGCCAAACTTAAAAGCTGTTGGCATTAAATGTATTAAATGACCTTTACTACCAGCCAGAGTTTTTCCCAACATAGCTGTTCTCTGCAGTCAAATGCGGCCCATCCTATTATGAAGCATGCAGTCTGATTGCTTAATTGCTGTAGACGCTAAGAACATTATTCAAAGTATTTTCTTTTTAATTCTTTAAGTGCAGGAAAATTGTTTCTCTTGTAGTAGAAGCTTATAATTAAATACAAGCTGTGTTCAGCTTTCCTGAGCCTCTTACACACACGCTTGCCACCCTGCACTGCTCACAAGTCCCTGTGTAACCATTGCAGGTGGTATTGACCCCTTCCTCCGGAGCCTGATGGCTAATCAGGCCAAGCTGATGACACAGCAGCAAATGGTCGTGGATGAGCTCCGGGATCGGATGTTTGAGCAGATTGAAAGGATTGGGTTTGATTTACCTGCACTTAACATGCAGCGTGGCAGAGATCACGGCCTCCCGGGTAAGTTGGCTGTGGGAGCAGAGCTTCCAAAGAAAAACAAGTGGAAATCAGGCACTCCTGCAATTGAACATTGAGAAACATCTCCAGCCCGTGCTTGGCTGAAATTACTCTTTCCCAAACCTTTTCATCATTTCTGTAAGCGGATAGGAGGTTGAGCAATGAAGTCAGAGCCTGGCTGGAGCTGGAGCAGACACATGGAGGCACACGGCCAAAAGAACATGGGGCATTGCACAGACCAGAGTCAAGTGTTCAGTAACTGACTCATTTGTATTGTTGTTCAAATGGCAAAATTTGTACTTCAGGTACTTCGGCAACAAGTTTGCAGGAGTGGWATTAGGGCCAGAAGTCCCCTGTGGCTTCTCTCAAAGTATCTGTAGTAGTCCAACCCAAGCCACAGGTGACTGGAAGAGCAGATCGCAATATGTGAAGAAAAATCTTGTAATTTCTCTATAAAGACTGTGTCCCAGACAAATAGCATGTCTGAACCACTCTCAGGGCTCTGCAAGATGCAAAAACTGTGTAATGGCATTGCGAGATGGTCTTGAGAAATAGATTGTTGATAGGACTTTACAACTGGCTCGTGGGTGTGTTGTTGCCTAACAGTGTTATTAGGCTGATGTAAGTGTCTGGAGCTGCTGTGTCAGGAACGTCCTGGGAGATGCAATAGGGCTCACTTTGAAACTGCGGTGAAAAGCGTGCTGGATTCACAGGTTTTAAGCCCAGACAGAGGCTTTGCAATACATCCAGGTGCATGGTCAGGTCACAGGGTTGCTTGCCTTTGCTGCAACAGAAGGTTGCGATTTTTCCATGCTTTATCTAGGAACACTGTTGTGCAGAACCTGACCTGGACCACAAATCCTAGCTTTGACTGCTAATCTGCTGCAGTGGAACTGACATGTATTTCATGTGAATTTGTGTTTAGCTCCTAGCCTTTGGGTCTCAGCCCACCTCCGAGTACTACTCTACTCCTTGATGTTAGACAACCTATGAAGGGGGTGACAGTATAGCAAGATCAAAAAAGCTTCCTAATTCTTTTTCTGATAAAGTAAATTCTCAGTCTCCTTGAATTGTTTGATAGTGGTGTTATCCAGGCACCGTACGCTGTATCTTTTTCTCTGAATTCTCCCCAGTTTTTAGACATCCTGCTCACAGCAGAGATRTATGCTGCAGCATCATGTCATCTCTGCACCTAACAGTTCACTGAGTTGGCAGGTAGGAGGATGCATTAGTGCTCCATAGACTTTTCCTCTACTTAAACGGTCCTTTGATAAGACACTGAATGGCAAATTGCCCTTTGCTGGGTATGTGCCCTGTCCACCAAGATGCAGAATTATGCACCAGTTGTGGTCCAGTGGATTTTCAGCTGTTTGCAGTACAGAAAAATTAGTCAAGTTGGCAGAGTCTAGTGGCCCTCTCCCACCTGAAGTAACTTGGGCTATGTAGAGCTCTCTTTGCAGTGTGGGATGGCTTCTCCCTGTGGCTAGACAGGGKCACAAGTGAGACCAGCTGTGGGGAAGTACTTGGCCACTATCCTGTTGTACATAAAGAGGTAGCGTCAACATCTTGCCTTCATTGAAAGTGAACCTGGACAACATCAATGAGTTTTGTGAGGACCTCTCTCCTGTGGTTCTAGCTGAGGGTATCTGAGACTGTATGCTCCCTGAGCTCCCTTAGGGTTCCTGGATCACAGAACATGATGAGACATCCATTGGGCATGCCCAGACCCTTCATCTGAGCACCCACAGCACAGGGGTAGGAGCACACGCAGGATCAGGTGCCTGAACATACGTCTCCTTTGCTATTTGAAATGCCCTGGTGTCGCTCCTCTGGCTCTCTGCTGCGGCTTCAGCAGGACGTGGGTCTCCCGTCGTTCCTCGGTCACATCACCAGGAGATTGTTTCAGACACCATGGCTCTGGAGCCTGTACACAGGCACCTGCATTGCTGCTGAGTGGAACAGCAAAAAGGCACTGGAAGGTGGTGGAGCAACTCCCACTAGCAGAGATCACTTGCAAAGATATGGCCCTTCTACAAACAGCATTGAAATGCCAGGCAGGATGAACTGGCTCTGGAGGAGTGAAAAGTCGATGGCATTAACARAAATACAGAAAAATTTAGAAAAATGTTTTAAACATATTGGGACCCTACCTATGCCCCGACTTTGGGAAAGAGAGGAAAAAATCTTTCCAGGAGGCAGAAACACATTACTGATCTGTCTGCTCTGATACCCAACTACTTGCAGGTTATAACTCCTGGAGAAAATTCTGTGGGCTCTCACAACCTTCTGGATTGGAGACACTTGCTCAAGTGTTGAGGAATCGTGATCTGGCGCAGAAGTTCATACAGCTGTATGGGACACCAAATAATATTGACATTTGGATTGGGGCACTGGCAGAGCCCTTTGTGGATGGAGGCAGGGTTGGGCCTCTCATGGCTTGTCTCATTGGCACCCAGTTCAGGAATGTTCGTGATGGGGACAGGTAAGAGAGGAGCTGGGTATTCAAATGCTAAAGGACAGAGGGAGACTGGAGTTTATGCGGATTTCTTTATGCAGATTTGGAAACTGTTCCAGTTGTTTGTTGCTTTTTTTTCATTACTCCTCCAAATGTTTCTTTCCCTTTCTGGTGATGTTCTTATTCCCTGTCTAGATGATGGTTGAGATCCTAGGCTAAGTTCCCTTCCCAGCCAAGTGTTTTCACTCTCAGCCCCTTCACTGCCAATCACTACTTGTGCAAATTGGATTGCCCTTCTCCATGCTGATGGTTCACAGCCAGTGTGAATGTTTGAGCTCTTTTCCTCCTTCAGATAAGTGGTTTCAAGGAGGTCCATGTTACGGTGTGTTCAAACAGCAGCTCACTCCAGCAAAGGGAAACATATAAATACCTTAACAAGAAAAACAGGTACAGCTCTAAAGGTGGGAAAACCAGGATCTAAATGGATTGACTTCACCAATTAGAAAAAAAGCTGACAGGTTTAATCAGCCTAAATGGCTTGCACTGACAGTAGATGCTCAGCATCTGTTGATGTGGTGGCTCATGCTTTGAGTAGTTTTGAAAATCTGCCTGCAGACCAAGGGATGTTGCTGAAGGACTAACACACTTTCAGGCTTTCCAGGAAGTAAAATAGATCAGTTGTTCTCTCTTGGTTAAGTCCCAGCTCAGCCCAAGCTGTTTCCCCAGCACTGGCAGCATCCCTGTCCCCTTTCTGTGGGACTGCTCCTCTGGGCTGCTGTGCCCTGCAAAAGTCAAACATCTGTCCACCTTCCCAGCTCCTGAGTTTGCAATACACAGCTTTGCACCCTCGCAGTGTCTTATGCACTTCTCAGGGGTCTTGGAGATGATTTCTCACTATTTCTCCTTCTACCCCAGTTCTGAGTTGGAACCCTGTGGTCTGACATGTAGCTGTGTTTGGGCTTTGCTTGCACCAGGATATGGGTGGGTTGGGGCTTGCTTGCCAGCCAAAATCATTTGAGCAGTGTGGTGCTTTCAACATACCTGAAGTCCTCCTCCTCCTTGAAGTTGCTCAGGGGCATCGGGTGCAGAAGAGAGTTATGTGCCGCGTTTTAAGCTGCATTTCTGAAGCAAGGTCCCTGTACTTGCTAGCAATATAGCCTCAAAATGGGATCATGACCAGTGTTTCTGGGAAACTTTTCTGCCTAGAAAGACTTACTATGAGCTCAAAACCCAGTATTGGGAGCTTAAAGGCYAACAGTCTACATCTAGAAATACTATTCTTATGGCACGATACAAGAGCCCATTTTTTTTAAAGAGAGTAATTATGCAGACYGTATGTGCAGACTTTTCTATTTGAAAGAGGGTGCCTGTGCCTCATTTGAGGGAACACAGGGCAAGGGTTTAATTCAATTGCATCTTTATTATATGTCCAAGGCAGAAAAGCAAGTTAAATTATCCAGCTGGTGAGTCAGGGCTCTTGATTTAAATAACAGAAATTTAAATTTGTTCTCGGCGAAAGAAATGTGTTATTGGTGTTAATGGGAAATAATGCTGCAGGAGTCTTGAATGTGAAGAAGCCAGAAGGCAAAAATCTGTTGTGTCTTCTTCTTTCTCCTGCAGGTTTTGGTGGGAGAACAGAGGGGTTTTCACTCCTCAGCAGCGCTCTTCACTGGACAAAATCTCCTTGTCACGAATAATATGTGATAACACCCACATCTCTGAAGTATCAAGACATATCTTCCAGGCTAACGGATACCCTCGTGGCTTTGTGAGCTGCAGCCAGATCCCAAAGCTGGACCTCGGAGCCTGGAAATCGAACAGCACCGAGGAAGTTACAGAGCAAGGTATAAGCTTCAAAGAGCAGACATTCCTGCCTGCAAACGTGAGATAATAACCAGAGCCCGAGGCTCTAAAACAGAGCTGCCTATCACAGGTCTGAACATATGTGCCAGGCACRTATCTAGCACACGTTTAGATACTCCATTTCATCAGGTCCACTGTGAGTAGCTCCTCCAGCACGCAGATTTTCCGGCACTGGCATTGCAAGACCAAGCTAAGTGCAATCCTCTGGGATTTTCCTGATTAACAGACTTTTCAGTTTAGCTCTTCACTGTTGATGCCCGTGCTTTTCTGCATGGGAAGTGATGCCCGAATCAGGGAGGTTAGTCTTTCTGTCTAGGCAGTTGCACAGCTCTGAGCAGGCTGTCAGCACATCCTGGTCAGACCAAAAGCAGYTCTGCATTTGAGTAGAGATTCCCACCTTATGGAAGAAACTGTGGAATTTGACTTYTGCCAGGAAAGTTTTTGCCTATATTTACAGTATTTCCCTCAGCTGCCTTCAGGATTTGTAAAGTTCTTGAGGTTTAATGCTTTTCTTCCAAAATGCTCTCTGAAATCCCTGGGAAGTAGATGTAGGCAAAAGGGGCTGTCCCCTGAGAAAGGTGGGCTGCTTCAGTGCCTTAGAGCCATCCCTTTTCCTAATAAAACATTGTCTTTGCTCTGATGGTCAGGCCCTGTGATGATCTTATACAATATCCAGGCTGTGAGAAGGAACAAATCTCTGCAGCMATCATTAAGAACTCAGACAACTCCATCTGCAGTCAGCTCCCACTTTCTGTGAGGATGGGTCATTATATTCTCCTCRGGGCTATGGGATTATCAGCTTGAAAGTGTGGCAGGGTACAACCAAAAATGCCATCTTCATGGTGCCAGACAAAGTGAGACTTGTAGGATCTTGTAGTCAAGGAGAGATCCCTGGAGGTCTTTAAAGCAGTCAGGACTAGTACCAGAGTTATTGGTCCCTCTTTTCCAGCTTARCCTATGGAAATAAATCACACAAGACAACAAGGAACTATGGCATATCCTTTTCTCTTTTGTTAACACATTGCTTTTTATGTCCTGTAGAAGAAGCATCTGATGACTTTTAATTTGGAACACTGAGGATTCCCCAAAAGTCCGGACTTGGGAAGATGCTGAGATTTTTTTTATTTTTTTTTACCRTGTGTATGCTTTTACTGCCTGAAATGTTTGGGCATGATTGCTGTCATTTGCCCAATTTAGTTTGCATGAAGCCTYTTCAGTGAGATGGAGTCCAGTGATAAAAGAACTTCATGAAAAGATATCCCAGATCTGTGCAGATGACTCAATATCACAAAGCAAAGCAAAATGAGTTATCCAGAGACTGACTCCCAATCAAACCAACTTAGGCAATTTCACATACACTGTGTTTCAGTAAACTTTACTGTCAAAAACATGTTTTTGACCTTCCTTTCGAAGTTTCCAACCTATATAGAAAGAGACTGGGGCATTGGAATGGCTGCTTATTCTTGCTCTTCAATTTTTTTACTTAAAAAAAGTACGTACTTCAGTTTCCAGAGAAAATCTACTAATTTCATGGTGCCTTTGAGTGACGCAGCAATAGCTGTCATGCATCCCAAACAGACTTGTTTAAAATGYCCTGTTTCAGGTTTTGCTTGAATATGGAATGAAGAAATTGCCCACGTGGAAGCAAGCTGTTCTCTCATAATTTTTTGCCCTTAGTCCAGAATGCCTAAGGCATCATCTAGTGTGATGGAAAACTGTGACAAGTTATTGCTGCAGCCTGGCAGCAATAGGATGTGGAGGTGATGGGATGCATCCTGGCAAAGATAAGGAGTCTTAAAGCACAAGAAAGTAAAAGCTAATCTAGTCTTACTCCAACTTTGTCCCCTCAGTATCTTATCTTGAAAGGGATCAAAACTGCTTTCTTCTTCTTCCTCTGTAGTTTGCTGTGTTACTGTTATAGATAAATAAATTGCAATTTTGAGCTGAGGCCAAAATATTCCTTGCACTTTGTAAAAGGTGTAGTAACCACAGATGAGTGGAGGATGGTGGTAGGTTTTGTATGGGGATATTGGACAAAGGAGATTCAAGAACCTGGGTATTTTTAATGAAAGAAGATATTTCTTGCTGAAGTTTCTGACCCATACTCCTGTGTCGTGTGGCACTATGCAATATTCCTCAGAGAAAGGGACTGGCACAGGATTTAGTTCCAACAAACACTTGACAATAATCTCCTCGTTATCCCCTTGAGATCCTCGGGGAAAAAGAACAGGCATAGACACCAACTTCTACCAGCACTTGGCCAGGGTGGAGGGGCGATGCTGGAGCTGCGTAATGCCCCAGGTGTGTAGCTGCTAAACATAAGCCTGGGCACATGTTGAAGGCAGAAAGCCTGCAAGCTTGCCCTAGGAGTGGGTTGAAGCCCAGTGTTTCCTGGGTAAGTTCCTGGTGCTGAAAGCTACAAAGGAGTCAACAGGTTTGATGGGTGTGAGATACCTGACTACATGGGGGATGTGTGTTTCAGTCTCTCTAGCTTTAGTTTTCTAGTATTAGTTGTCTAACTTTAATGTCTGCACCTCCAGCATCTGTTCAGCCCCTTGGGGACAGAGGAGGTCTCATTCATTACCTTTTGACTTCAGCAATTAACTTAAAGGGRAGGAAATGACTGGCTCAAAATCACCCACTATCGTCCTGTGTTCACTAAGCACAGAGGACCTATTTTTCCAATTTTAGCTGAAGAGGCTGAAATTTGGAAAATCTAAACTAGTTTATCAGCTTGATTGCCTAATCAAACCCATTGTCGTGGTTTAACCCCAGCCAGCAACCAAACACCCCGCAGCCGCTYGCTCACCCCCCCACTCCGGTAGGATGGGGGAGAGGATCGGGAGGGCACAAGTAGGAAAACTCGTGGGTTGAGATAAAAACAGTTTAATAATGGAAATAAAACAAAGTAGAACAGTGATAATAACAACGATAACAACAATAACAGAATATACAAAGCAGGCGATGCACAATGCAACTGCTCACCGACCGTGTGTCCCGAACGAACCGCGTGTCCTGAATGCGAGAGCGCGTCCACCCCCCACAGTTTTTAAGCTGGGCATGATGTCACACGGTATAGAATACCCCATTGGCCAGCTGGGTCAACTGCCCCGGCTATGCTTCCCCCCAGCTCCCCCTGCACCTGGCAGAGCATGGGAGGCTGAAAAGCCCTGGGTGCAAGCACCACCCAGCAACACCCAAAGCATCAATGGGCCATCAACATTCCTTTCATTACCAAACCCAAAACACAGCACTCCCTCCAGCTACTGGGAAGAGAGTTAACTCTGTCCCAGCTGGAACCAGGACACCCATGAAATGCATGTCTGGCAGGATGGGRGCTGTTGCAATAGGACTGCCCGGAGTGTGCCTTCCCTGGCCACGGAGCCACTGAGATGGGGAACACAGCCTGCAGGAGCCGAGATGGGATCATTTGCCCTGCTCAGCCTCTGCTGCTGATTTCAGAAATGCAGCTCTTCTTCCCAGCTCTGTTGGGGCCTCTCATTGACTTCCTTTCCCACCTGCAGCCTCCCCAGCTGTTTCAGGTCTAGGAATGGATGTCCATCCTGAGCCTATCATCTTGCTCAGGACCTTCTCYCAGTGATGGCTCCACTTGAGTGGAGGCCTACCAAGGTGGTCAGTGGGCTAGAGCACATGATGTAGAGGGCTGAGGAAAGGCTGAGGAAGCTGGATTTGCTCAGTCTGGAGAAGGGAAGGGCAGAGGGGCGTGATTCCTTTTCAGTCTTCGACTTCCTAATGAGTAGCTATGAAGCCAGACATTTCTCAGAGGCACACAATGGAAGGATAAGAGGTAATAAACACAGGTTGCAACAGGGGAAATTCCCACTAGACAAACATTATTCCCCATGATAGTGGTGCAATGCGGACGCAGGGACCAGAGAACTAGTGGGATCTCCATCCTTAGAGACTCTCCAAACTTGCCTAGRCAAGGCCCTGAGCAAGCTAATCTGATTTTGGAGTTAACCCTGCTCTGAGTAGCTGGTTGGACTGCAGACCTCCAGGGATCTCTTCCCACCTCAATTTTTCTATGATTTACAGCGATAAACTGATTTATTTTCCAGCCTACAGTTCACCTGGCTGTACTGTGCACTATCCCCTTGGATGCAAGTCCTATAGCACAAGTTATTCTAGCCTGCCACATTACGTTTCTGTCAGGGCTGTCTGGATGCCACGAAATCTTCATGAGTCAGTACGTATTTTCTTGGAGAAACTCTTCTTCTCCTGTCATTACGAAAATTTCCAGCTATGTTTTTGCTCATAAGTAGGTATCCAAASCTAATCTGTGCCTTGTAAAACTGAGTAATGCATGGATTCATCATGGAGCTGCAGCCGGAGCATGATAAATATAGTTTCCTCAGCCCTGCTGACCTGTCTCTAATATATTTACCCTGGAATTCCTCTGAAGTTTTTAATATCAATGTTAATGCCTCTATTTAACTGTGTAGTTACTGTATGCACTAGATGAGTTCCCTGTAGTACTGTTCTCCTTTTGAAGGCTTGGTGGCTGATGTGGTCCTTGGCACTGAGCAGTCCCAACACTTTGCCCTTTGATAGCTTGTTCCAGTCTGTTCCAGTGGAGCTATTTCTGCCAGCAGTTTCCAGTGGGAATTGCTCCCATTTCAGAATCCAGTCCTTTTATTCCATCCTGAAATCACTGCTTTCGCATTTAGAAGTCAATTGTGATCTTTAACTTAAGCAACACTTTTCTCTCTCTGGTGTTGCTGTATTGACAGTCCATTTTCTGCTGAGCCTTCATTTGAACAAGACAATTTTCTTAGTCTTTTCCCATTAGATTAGATCATCTTCCCTGCCTCCACCTCTCTCTTCTGGCCAATGTGTGGCTTAGCAGAGTTGGTGAGTGGGAGAGTCATTAAAGCTGCATGATGAAAGCTCATGATATGAGCAAGCCCCTCCTCTCCCTATCTAAGATTCACTTAAATTGGGCCAGGCTCTGAAAAGGGTGCAAAGACCCAGGGGCAAAAGGGAGTCAACTGAGCATGGATACATTTAGTCTGGAAACTGGGAGCTTCATTAGATCTGTAGTTTCTGAAAACGCCTTACAGGTTAGGCAAGACCTGACTGCTTTTGAAATGGAAGCATGATGGATCCAGGTGCTAGGGATCCTTGCAACAAAAGAAAATTATAGCTGAGGATTTTYGTCTCTGTGGGTTTGGAGCCTAAGTGTTTTGTTAGATCTGAGCTGACGGTCTCTCCATGGTGAGTTGGGAATAGCATAATTTTTATTATCTCTTTAGGTCCKTGCCTTTTCTCATACTCATCAGAGATATTTACCAGCTGTTGAAAGCCCCAAATAACCATTAGCCTAGCTTCAAACTCTTGCACATCTGATGTCTTCTTGAGAGCGTGTCCGTCCTCAGTGCTCCGTGTGTGGAGTTACCTTTCTGCATGGAGCAGCTYGGTGATGCCCAGCCAATGCTGGTTACTCCTCAGTTTGGTGGTGCCATGGAGAAGCACTCCTCTCATAAACTGGCCAAACTGAGGGTCTAACAGATCCTCACAGTTGTAAATCTGCTTATGTGGGTCCTTCTCTGATTATGCTTTGTTTTGAGCACGTGGAGACAACCACTTGTGCTGGAGCCATTTTTCTGTCTTTCCCTCAGGTTCAGGATCTTGTGTTCTTGTAGATCAGCTGTATTTTAGGGTTCCTGTGTTCCTTTGGGTAAGTCAGTCATCAACTTGCTACAGCTTAGTATCTGTTTGATTATATACTCTATACTGCAGGAACATAATTCTTTTACAGCCTTGATGAAAGTATTTGACTTAAAAATAAAACTCTTCGGTGATTTGTGATGAGTTCCTATYTGCACGCTTCCCTGTCCCTAGACATTCTGGATGAGTTTGCACGTGCAGAGTTGTGTAAGATGTTCCTCTCGCATTAGGAGCCTGACAACAGCAGGCTTGATTTGAAAGCTATGGCTAACCTTGCAGGACAGACTTTCAAAGTGCCTTTCACTGGTATTACATTTTAGGAACCTCTCTCCTGGTAAGTCAGGATGAACCAGTTGCATGTCAAATCATCCTCAGCTGTGAAAGGCCATAATTGATACTGATGAGWTATTAAGTAGGTTAATAGGCATAAGGAAAGTGACTGTTTGCTGGATCAGACCTTGGATAAGCACAAAGCAGCCATGGCTAGTCTCGATGAACTGGSTCCAAAAGGGAGCCAGTCTCTGCAGCTCCAGTACAGAGGGGGCACAGTGCCTGGGTCCAATGTGCGCACATGAGGTACTTGTCTTTTCCGTATGCTGATGCAGGGACAGTGAGGAGGCTGTGGACGAAGCTCTTTGCTTTGGCTGCCTCTCCTGTTGTGGCAGGGAAGCCTTGGGAGAGCTGAGCAGCAAGGCCTGCAGTCGCTTCTCTCCAATTTTCCCATGGAAGACGGGAGAAGATGGGAACCTGGCTAAGCCAARGGAGCAGGGAGCACAGCCAATGCCTTTCTTTATTATCATGCCTTTCCTCAGTTTCTTCATGAAATATTGCTGAGCCTTGTCCATTTTACTAATTTCTTGGGGATTTGATCTTGTTCTTTAGGTTGCAGGCGACAATCAATGTGGTTTTATGGGTCCTCGGACTATTCCCTTTTGAGAATCTGCAGCTTTCAGTCCTGGCTGGAATTTAATATTGTTACTCCTCTCAAGTGATAGCTGCTTGAGCAAGGCCTGTTGTGCAGATGATGAAACATGAAACTTTTGTTTTTCAACTTAGTCATTGTACTTGTTGCAAAGATCCTTTTCATGCAGTAGTTTTAGGAGATGAAATGCAGCTGGAGCACTCCCAGGTTATACTTGCATTTTCCTGATTTACTTCTTACGTATGCAGATGCTGTCTAAACATGTGCTTGCCTCTGGCCATGGAAACATCAGAAGTAGCTGCTCTTGCTTTGTTTATCTTTTTGTCTAGACATGTGGCACTTTTTCCTCTTTTCCCACTCCACTTAAGGAATGTCCAGTTGATCAGCTTGGTCCCTCTAATGCCTGGGTGGATGGGGCAGGAGCGGGCTGCTAGGATCACTGGTTTTCTCTTTCTCTCCTCCATAACACTAGTTTCTGATTTCCTGGACATCTTGCAGCCAGCTCACTTCTTGGTGAAGTTCAGTGCTTGCACAGAGGATGAGACAGCCTGGTGTCTGTGCTGTCCAACACATCCCGCTCCCTCCCATTAAAGATTTTCTTAAAAGTTCTCAGGGTTCCTATGCACAGAGACCCCCTGAAGGGGGGCTGTCTCTCCAAGCAGTCGTTGCTCTACCAGCCCGGAGCCATACACACACCCTGCACATAGGCAGCCTTGCTATTGCATGTTTGCCCCTGCTTGCCAGCCAGCTCCTACACACARTGCTGCTGGAGATCCCTTGCTAAACCGGCTTTCCATGGTTAGTTTAGCTCCGAGCAGCAAACGCAGCCTTTCTGAAGCATCGCTCCCGAATCTCGTTCCAACCTTGCGCCACCCACATGTAGCTGATCAAGGGAATCTAAACTCTGCCCCACAACAACGGGTGCTCGTGACTCATTTACTGCTCTCTGCAACACTCTTCTGGTTAACTCTGGGCTGGAAGGATGGAGCTTTCGCCCCTTCACTACCCATTTACTTTTCTGTTCATCGCGTTTCTAGTCCTTTATCAGGTGAATCCTGCATTCAGATTCTTCTGCAAGATGACCTTCTATAAGTTGTGGGTCTTCACCGTAAGCATTCCGGTTATTATGATCAGTATTCCTCGTGGACGTAACATGGAAAACATTAAGTAAGTTGTCTGTGGCTTCTTTCTGCTCTGGGCGTGGATAAAGTCAACTTGCACTGTTTTGGAGGGTCCTAGGAGTTGCRCTGCAGAGGGGAGGAATTAGTTGTTGTATATTGGTGTGTGGAAAGTTACCAGGCCTTGTAATTCAGAGAAGGGATGTGGGTTTCAGTATTGTATTTGAGTTGGTAGAAAGAATAATGAATGATGGAAGGAAAGGATGTAAAAGGTGACATAAATTTGACAAACTAGGTAATGCGAGGTAAAGTACCTTGCTTTTTTTAGTAACCTCTCCTATCTGGTCTTCCGAGCTGTATTTCCCTCCTCCATGTGGCTGGTCATTCTAATGTGTGTTTCCCTCCTCCATGTGGCTGGTCATTCTAAGTTGTGTTGAGAAAGCCTCTGCAGGTGCTCTTCTCTTTCTCAACTTTATTCTGACCCAATGCCCACCTGAACAGGCTTGAGCAGACATTAACACGGTGCACCGCTGGCGCCTGCATTGCCACTGGTGTCCCCCCCATCACTGCCATTACAGCCCGGTGCCCCCAGGTCTGGCAGTCTCTGAGCCCGTCCCTTGCTGCCCATCCCCTCTCTCCATCTGTTAGTGCCTCTGCAACGAGCTGCCGGACTTACCTGGAGGCTGCGCAGCGGGGGGCACGCGTGTGATCAGCAGCGGTGGGCATTAGTAACTCGGGGTGTGGGCTGAGTGAGGGCTAGAAGCTGACTCTGCCACATGGCAGCATAGTGCTCGTAGCCTGCTGAAGTGCTGCAGAGGCAGGATTTACTACTTCATTGTTGTATGCTGCAGTGCGAGTTTGTATCTCTTAATTSAGCATCAGTCTTTCACTTTAAGAAATTTTCTTCAGTTCTTGACTTTCGTGCCTGACTTTTATTCTTTTCTTTATTTTTCCAGTATCTGTTAAAATGTGGCTACCAGAATTGCAGTCTAATGTCACCCAGAGGCAAAATCATCTCTCTTTCCACAGCGCGGGCAATAGCGGAGTTAGGTGCATGGCAYGTTTATGGCAGCCTGTGTTCATGATTCAGCAAGGTGGGCAGGGAATTAGAGTACAAACAGGTGCAGTATGAATTTGGGCATTATCTAATATTTGGCTGATCCACGGAATTGCTGTAGCTGCAGTTGCTCGGCCATTGGTCTAACCTGGCTTGAAGAAAACCTACCAGGTGTATTTGTCTTCTCTAATCAAGTGATGAGCTGAAGACACAAACTAGTTGCTGTTCTCCAAGTCACAGGTGAAATCTAGGAGTGCGGAGAAACAGTCTACTCTGCAGGACCAGTCTGTGAGAGGGGCTGGTTTGGAAGAATGGTGTTTGGTTCCTTTACCCAATTTCAGCATCTCTTTGGCTTATGTCTGCTCCCCTTTTCCAGGTTTTTGCGCATGTCTCTCCTGCCACTCAAATACATCTTTGGGCTCAAGATAGTGGTGAAGGGCAAGGAGAACCTCAGGACTAAGAAACCTTTTGTCCTTGTGTTGAATCACCAGACCTCCCTTGACATTATAGGTACGTGGCAATCCTGCCTCCTGCTCCTGGCCCCAGTTGTCTGTAGGGGAGGGTAGTATGAAATCCCAAATACCACAGGCAGAGGGGCAGGAGTGGCTGCTACATAGTCCATTACAGGCTAGCCCCAAGCTAGGGCTGTTCTTCAGGGTATTAGAGCCCAATAGGTATTTTCAAGCTAAATCAGCTTCATCCATTCCAAGAGAATGGGGACGAGATTGTCAGTTGACCACAACCGTGTCGTAGCTGCTCTCATTCAGTGTCAGCAATATTCCTCTTCTAAGTGGGTGGTTGGTCTGGAGACCCCCAGAATCCCTTTCCCAACATGTTTCTGATCCTCTGAAGCTGGATAAACACTGCAGGCATGGCATCTCCCAGAGCAGAGGGCTGTAGCCCAGAATCTGGAGGAAACCTCAGTGCAGATGACAACTTGTTCTGTCCTTGTTGTCCCCTTCCAGTGATGATGGAGATATTACCAAGTCGCTGTGTGCCCATTGCAAAGAAGGAAATCCTATACATGGGCACTTTTGGCCTAGCATGCTGGCTTTCAGGACTCATTTTCATTGACCGCAAGAAGAGGGAAGAGTCTATCACTACCTTGACAGAGGTGGCACACTCCCTGCACAAGGAAAATGTGAGTGGGGAGGACTCTGGTGAGGAGCCACTGGAAAACACGAACCCTGATATGGCTGGAAAGGGATCTTTGTCTCTGGGCTGGGCACAGGGCAGAACAGAGTAAGAGCATCTCTGGTAGGTTCAGTGTGTTGTGTGTCCATAAAGTRCTTGAAGTGGAGGAAGTGGATGTCTCTGTATGGTCAGGAGTAGATAGGATCAGTCCCAGGGGAGTACACCTGCGCAGTGGTTTAGAATAGTAACTGGAGTTCCCTCTATCTCAATGTCTTCTCTCTCCTGCAGTTCCGCGTTTTGATCTTCCCTGAAGGAACTCGCAATCATGGTGGCTCCATGTTGCCCTTTAAACGTGGGGCCTTCCAGCTGGCTGTGAAAGCCCAGGTGAGACCCACTTTCCTCCTGCCTCTTGGGGTGCGGTTTGCCTACCATGGTCCACCAGCAACCAGGGCTATGTGGCTTCTGGTCCCTGGCTTCCCTTTGGATCAAGCATGCATCCAAGAACCCAGCAGGAGCTTGCAGATCRCACAGGAGGGGGCTGTTTCTGGGACAGGTGAAAAAACTTCATGAATCAGCYTGGGAAAAAAGTGGGGGGACCTTGACAAGAGCCCTGGACCTGCCTGGGGGGAGTTTCTGCTGAACAGGCCTCTGTACATACTAATTTGGCAAACCATGCAAAAAAGTGCAAAAACCAACAGCAAGGACATTGGGTGATACAGTTAAAAGATCTAAATATCCTGCTGAATGCCTACTGTGAAGCTGACTGGGATAATTAWCAGCAAGGTGCAGGATTCACCTAACACCAGTTCTGTTTTGGGAGAGGAATGGGAAAATTTGTAGATTCACTGTAGACTGCCTCCCCTCCAGGTGCCCATTATTCCTGCAGTGATCTCTTCCTACCATGACTTCTACAACCAGAAGGAGAAGAGATTCACACCAGGTGAGGATGACTTGGTGCAGAGAGCAGGCTGGGTGTTGGTGCAAGCTCAGTCCTTGGAGGGAGCCATGAGGTGGGTGGGCAGARGACCATTGTGATGTGGAGACAGCAGCCGGACAACGGCAGTTTCTGTCTTCTCGAGAGGGGAGCGAATGGGGGATTTCAGGCATCACTTTTGCTTCTCCCCTTGGATTTCAATCATCGAATCATAGAATACCAGGGTGGAAGAGACCTCAAGGATCATCTGGTCCAACCTTTCTTGGCAAAAGCACAGTCTAGACCATTCTCACAGCTTGCCCAATACCCATATGAGGGAACCTGGAGAAGCAGCAGAGTCCCGGGGCAGGTCCTGCCCCTGGCCCCACCATGCTGTCCTTGGATCTGCAGGTGCATGGAGAGGTGGGGACCGAAAGCAAACACGGAGCTCTCAGCGAAAGTCATGCTGAGAGTGTGTCTCCTCCCAGTTACCCTGTTCTTTCCATGTTTCAATCATTTATGGTGACAAAAATTTCTGCTGGTCACTGATTTATGGGGAAAAAAAACATAAGTCATGGGGCTTCWGAAGGAAAATGCAGAAAAAATCTTTCAAATTCCAACAGAGAAAAGTAACCCACACTGTTCCTCCACTTTCTTCCCTGACACCCACCCCAAAATGGGCTTCTGCCACTTCCCACCCTCCCCCAGGCCAACCCTGCTTTTTCCTAGGGGAGGATTTGCATCTGAAATTCTCATTCCTCCCATTTTTTCTAGCTGGGTGTAGTCATTCCTTGCAGGCAGACACCTGGAAGAGAAAGTCGGTGCAAATCTTAAACACTGCATTGTCTGTTTCTACTCGTCTTTCACCCGCTGGGTCTGTCCTGTCTCTGTTGGCCACACACCAAAGCTTTGTGGTACTGGAAGCATTCCCCCACACGGGGGTAGATAGGAGCATGAGCAGGGATGTCAGCCCTGCTCTGCTAGCCTGCTCCCTCCCCATCACATCCCCGCTCAGCTGGGCAACCAAGATAGAGCACTCCTCTGGGAAATCAGAGAATAATGCAGTGGGAAGGCACCTCTGGAGCAACTGAACCTTTTGSTTTAAGCAAGACCAACTCCAAAGATAGATGAGTTTGCTCTGTGCCTTGTCCAGCCAAGTTTGGAGTAACTCCACGGAAGGAGATTCCACAACCTCCCTGAGCTTTTCAGGAAAGACTATTTGCAGTTGCGTGTACATTTGCCTTTATARTAGCCTCACCCTGGGAGTTTGTGGTTAGCTGACCTTTAAGCCCTTTTCCAAATTGCTGTTAAACAGGTAGGACCTTCACTGCTGGAGAAAGAACCAGTTAGCTTTTCCTGTACCTCCCCACTTTTCCCACCTGCAAGTTTTGCCAGGGCTGGTTCTGAAGATGTGCTACACGTGGCCAAGATTTCTGCATGTTGAGCAGGCTGATCCTCAGGTCAGGACAGCTCGCCAAGTCCACAGTGGCTCTGGGCATACTGATGATGAGCTTCTGGAAAGCCCAACCCTGTGTGCAGGGTGCGCACATTGTCATGCATGGAGGAAGCTTGGTGCTTGCTGGAAGTCTGTTATACCCCGACAGACCGACCTTTTCAACACAGCCCCGTCATCACTCAGCTTTTTCTGTAGGACCGAGTGAAGCATAGTAGACTCCTGAGATATCAGGCCTAGCTTTGGATGCAAGATGTGCAGGCAGGGAGCACGCCCTCTTCTTTTGTGAAGCTCTTCTATACACTTCTGTTTTGCCTCCCTTGCGTGGGTCTGCTAGCAACACTTCTGGATCTCATTTCCTAGCATACGTGTAAAGGCATGCAAGAAAGCTAGAAAATAACACAGACACTCCCCAGATCCTCAGGTGGGTGTCTGTGCAGGCAGTGTCTTGTCTCTGCTGGCCAGAATAAGGGCCACTGGGTGCAAGAGCCGAAGAGCATGATGACAGGTCCCCAGTATATTCTTCGTGTTTGCACCAGTCCATTACTCAGGTGGTTCCCAAGAGAAATATGACACACCTTGGCCAAACAGGGAGTCTTGGATGCAATTTCTCCCATCCAAAAGCGTGTCTCTGGAAGGAGGGACTCTGCTGAATTTTGTATACATAGATCAGAGCATGGCCAGTTTGTATGTATGCGTGGTATTACAGACATGTCATTCTCTTTGCCGTGATCCAGACAGACCCTGAGGTCTTTCCACTGTGAAAATTTATTCGATATGAATAATTGCACTGAATATATTTGGGGAGAGATTCGCCTGTTTCTGTTTTTATGATTTTTGTGGTCTCTGTGGATGGGAAAAGTCTGGTTTGGGTTTTTGCTGTGTGCAYCTGGGGCATGGCTGTGTTGCTGCACAGTTGTTGGTGTGTGGAAGAGGGCATTTCCTTTCATTTCTGTCTTGTTCCTTCATTTGGACCGATCCCTCTGCTATACCTTCTCTTGCTCTTCTACACCACTCACATATTTCCTTCCCCCCTYTCTGACCCTCCTGTCTCACTCTTCCAGGGAAAAGCATCATCCAGGTCCTGCCAGAAGTGGAGACCGTCGGCCTGGGCCCAGACGATGTTCCCAAACTCACCGAGCAGGTCCGTGACTCCATGCTCACCGCCTATCAGGGGATATCAGGAATGACGAATGGGGCTTCCCATTAGTGATCCTATCTTCCAGCTCCAGCTGTGTGTGTAGCAGAAGATCTGGAAGCAGAGACAACTGTGGATTGCAACCCTGACATACCAGAGACATGCAAAACATCCACAGAGGAAGAAAAGCTTGTAAGTGGAGGTGGTGGAATGGTTGCCATGTTCCTTCCAGAGAACTGTGCCACCTGCATGGATAGACACACGGTGGGTAGCTGGACATTTCTTTGTAATCGTAACCCTGAGAAGTTCTCTCCAGCTGGACCCCAGGCAGAACCGGACCCTTCCTGTGAGCATCTTATAATCAACTTTTCCTATTCCAAACCAACAAGGTGGAGGCATTTACCCCCGAGCCCTTGGCCATCCTGCCTGGGGAAGTGGCTGTCCTGGGCTTTGAGGGCTTCCCCTGGAAGCACACTCAGGAGAAGGCACTGTCTCCTGCCTCTTTCTGTGGGTGGAATTGGGAGGTACCTCTGCCAAGAGAGGGGAAAGCCAAGGCAGCTTTGGGAGAGGGGAATTAAAGACCTTACATGTGTCTGCAAGGGTTGGTGGTTTCTTCATTTTTCTTAGCCTTCCTTTTAAGCAAAGCAAGATTTTGCTTTCAGTGRTTGGGCAGATCTTGAAAGTGTGAGGGGAACATGCCTGGGGACTCAGAAAGCAGAGGCAAACAGCAGAAATGTGTTGCTTAACATCCTTGCCGTGCCCTGATAATCTCATGATTTTTAACACAACCTATACATTTTTCAGTCCAAATACACTCTGGGAACTGCAGCTGCCTGGTTTTGCCCTGTCCTCTATGTGTCAGAGGATGGTGTCTTGCCTTCCTCTGCCCAAGGTAGCCTTTCCCCACTGCCCACACGCTGGGGGCTCATGGATCAGCACGGTCCCCATGCTCCATTGCTCACCCGGGGCCCTGGCAGCCCCGTGGGTCTCCTGCGGGTCCCCCAGGCCATGGGTGGGCAGCATGGGGCACTGGGCTGAGGTGGGCATGACTTGCCAGCACACTCCCGCCATGGCAAAGCACGCATGCAGATGCTGTAGCTGTGGGATTTTACCGAGCATCTCCTTCATTAGTCCTCATCAGAGAGGCACCTACTCCACCCAGAAGCTTCACTCATGACTCTACCTTAGGCTGCCGCCTTCTTGCTCCCAGTCCCCTCCTTCCCTCCCGGTTGTGCCAAGGAGAGGTGGAAACTTAATATGATTTTTACGTGTTTGGTATGTATTGACTTAATATGTTCCTGGGAGTGATTATCCCAGCCAGATGATTAATTTTTAGCCCTAATGCTTGTGGTTTGCATACCAGCCAGCTTATGGTTTGCTTTTTTATGTTGACACATTTAGCTACAAACCATAGCCAAAGAATGTTTTGTACACATGCTTGACATACCAGAATTGATGCCAAATGTAGATGAGTGCTTACAATGTATTTTATTACTGCCCAGCACACCCAAACACATACATGTTCACTATAGGATTTAAACACAAGATGTCTCTAGGCTTCAAGATGCAGCTGCCATTCTCCAGTGTCTTCAAAGACTGAAATCTCACTGCTAATTAGAAACAGCCTAAACAGTTTACGCTCCTGTGCAAAACAAGGAGAAGATAAGGAAAGTTTTGATAAAGATTACATGAACTTGCAAATTTCTGAGCAGRTACAAAGGATAAAGAATTTGATTTTGAAATGCAAGCACACCAACCTCCAGATTTGACACCCATTCAGGATGGGAAGTAAAAAATTTGTCTTGATTGTGCCTTGAGAGAGTCATAAAGCATCTAGCACCTAACCAAGTCTTGCACACGTTTGAACATTTCTTTAGGGCAATAAAATGTCATTACCCTTCTGTCTGAAGACTTACATTACTGGAAGCTTTTACAAATAAATGATATAAAAATCACAGTATAGGAAATAAAACCATAGACATAGTCTTGAGCTCCTCTCTGGGAAATCATGTGCCAAGGCTCAGTTGACAGCAGTCAGCTGAGCATGATGTACAGGCAGCAGTTTCCCAAGAGCAGCTCAGTGGCACCGTTAGGAGTTTCCAACGCTGGTCTGATGAGCAGGATTAGAAACTGTTAATGAAGCAAAAAAAGCTACTGAGAGGCAGAAAGTCTTTCCGGGATACAAAATTTCTCCCCACATTTTTATTTGACTCCATAGCTTAAAATAGTCACTGGTGAATGGGTAACTGAGTGCCAGGTCACCCCTGCATCCTTGTACCTCCGACACACCGCGGTGCTTCCAGCCTTGTCAAAAGGTACTCCGGTGAGCTAACATCAGACAGCCCTTTGGACAAGTGCTTTTAGGGCAATTTCTTGGCACTTGAAAAGGTTAAACTTTTAGCAGTTGCTTTTTAACACCCCAGGATTTCACTGTCTCTGGGTTATGCAAACACAGTTCAGCTTCCTCCCAGCCCGGTGATAAAAGAGCCACAGGAAGCAGCTCAGCAAATTTTAGTGACTGTAAGACTAAGTTAATAAAAGAAATGAGGAAGCCTCTATTGTTCAGAGAGGTGAGCATCAGCTGGACTCTGTTCCTAAAGAATGGGGTGAAGTCACCATAATTTAGCCTTTATATCAAGTGCAAATACCTGTCTTAAACGGCACTGYCTGTCTCAAATACAATTAATCAAACTCAGTACAGGAATTGCATGGGGATGCTTTGTGGTCTGTGCCTTGCAGAAGGACAGAGTAGGTGATCCCCAGGTATTGTGATCATCAATAAATGGGTTGCCAGAAGGAAAAATTCAATCCAGTCCATTCTGCTCAGGCCATACCTGTCTTCTACAAGTCTTTGTTCTCCCTACATTATTTCCAACTGGGAGAGCCCATGCCAAAAATAAATCAGTAGGAGGACACAGCTATTTCCTCATCTCATATATGAGGACACTGTTTTACTGTCTTTCAGGATGTGGCACTTCGTAATCTCTGACTATGCGTATTAAACTACTGATGTATCAGGCCATACAGTCTCAAAACAACTCCAGATATACCTTAAAATGCTTTAGAGCTTTAGGGAAGGCAAGGGGAGAACAGRGGCTTAGAGCAGCAAAGTAAGAATTTGGCACAGGTTGGCTAATTCTGATTGATTTCTTCATGGACCCTTCCTGTGAAGTAAGACTCCAGTTGTCCTGCAATAAGGTGCTTAGAGAAGGACACGTTTACAAGGACCAGAACAGACTGGATTTTCAGGGATTTCCCATCTAGTTGAAAAGGAAGAGGCAGGCTACTAAGGGATGATGAAGGTGATGGATTGCAAGGAGACTAGGCTAACAACGTCTGCCTCCTGTGGTGTCTGAGYGGGGCTGAATGGATGGTCAAGGTCTTTTTGGGGGCAGAGTCACTGTAATGACCTCAATTCTTTTATTTCTTTAGGCGCACGAGAGTCTGACCTTGTAGGACATTTATTATTTTTGACAGACCTCCGACAACTGCTTACCTCTTGTGCCACATGCAGGCTCATCTTTCCAGGGTGAGAGGTCGAGCGCATCAATCTCATGGCAGTCAACAAAGTGTTCAGGATAACTGTTGACCTTGAACACATCCCTGGGTATCTTTTTGATATGAGTATTGTCACAGATCACTGTCGACAGTGAGATTTTTCTCAGTGCGTGCAACTGCTGCGGAGTGAAAACTCCCGGTTTCTCCCACCAGAATCTGCAATGATATTTTCAGAAGCAGCTTATGGTCTCCTTGAAGGCGTTTGGTGCTGATTACTTGCCAATATGGGAATCTGGCCAAGGTGAGTCTCTGGTCAGGTCCACCTTGATTTATCAGGCAGCTAGCCTGATAAAGCTTTCCTTTTGGAAAGAGGTGTCTCCAGGTGTGGCCAGGTCTGGATTCTGCCACTCATCTGCCACTGCAGAGAGCCTGCCTCTTCCATGCAACATCACCGGGCTGCTGGGACGCAGTGACTAATCCTCCCCTTTTATACCCAGAAAGCAAATGTCACCTCAGGCAGAGACTACTGCAGATCACCCATGGCCTGGAGCTGGTGCTTCTCAAGCGTGTAGGTCTGTAGGATGGGCTGCTAAAAAGAGCCCTTTCGCAACTGGCCTAAAATCAAGGTGTGAGCCTTGCTGGGAGCACTCACTGGCRTGTTGTAGATGGGCTGGATTAGTGTGTTTCTTGAAATGTCGGCATTTTTTCCCATAATAAATGCCATGGGGAATGTTTGCTCTCAGAGCTACCTACCTGTCCCCATCACGCAGGTTCCTGAACTGGGTGCCAATGATGCAGGCCAGGAGGGGTCCAACTCTGCCCTGGGGAACAAAGGGCTCTGCGGTTGCCCCAATCCAGAGGTCAATATTGTCCGGTGTCCCRTACAAGTCTATGAACTTTTTGGCCAGTTTGGGATTGCCTAGCACCTTAGAGAATTCACTTTCGTTTTGAGGCTGGGAGAGCCCACAGAAGTGCCTCCAGGCATTGTAACCTGCAAAAGCAGGAAAAGCAGCTGCTCAGGACCCTTGTCTCCCCACCATCTGCCTAGGCTCAGGAGCTAAACAGACCCCTTGGCCCATGAGCAATATCTGCTTCTTCTCGTAGCATTCAAGGATCTGGAAGACATTATTGTCTAGACAGTCGCAACAAATTCCATGTTTTCAAAAATCCTTTTTGTATGCACACACTAAACTAACAGTTTGGGTTGTCTTTGCACGGGACTACAGGTTCATCGCATCCTGTCGGTTAGAGCTACCTAGYGCTGAGGGTGAATGCACCAGTCTTTGGAGTTTTAGGAGGCAAAATTTCTAGGATTAAAGTCCTAGAAAAGAGCAACATTTGATTGTGYTTAACCCAAGAGCACCCGTTCTTCTCCAGTGCCTGGGGGCAATCTTACCTGTGGGTGCAAGCCACTTCTGCTCAGAGCTCTGGTTGTTTGAAGACACAAAATAAGCATTGATGGGCAAAGAACAAAGCATGGATGGTCTGTCTAGTCCATGTGAAAGCTGAACTTGGTTGCTTGCATCTGTACCTTCTGTACCCCACATGCTCTCTCTTTGCAATACACCATTGTTTCTACCCCTCTTTATTACATTATCCCAACTATGATCTTTGCTTTCCAAGCCTTTTGTCCTTGTCTTAAACCCCTCAGAAAAAGGTCTTTAYAATACAGAGACCTTTTCTTCCCTGAGTTTGACTGTCTATCCATCCTTYGCCCTCAAATCAAGGTACTGTTTCTTCCCATTGATATGGAAAAAGYTTAGTACATTCGTGGAACTACTATAAACAGCGGAAGAAAAAAGAGTATTGTTCACAGGACATGTGGACTCGTGTCTCCTTACCTGGAAGGCCATGGTCTCTTCCCCGTTGCATGTTCACGGCTGCTAGATCTAGACCCATTACCTTTGTCTGTTCAAAAAGRTGGTTCTGGAGCTCCTCAACAAGCAGTTGATTCTGTTTCGACAGTTTTGCATGATCAACCACCATGCCCCGTATCAGTGGGTCAATGCCACCTGCATTCAAAATCAGAAAAAGACTTTTTGTACCAAGTTCCAGCTTTGATGGTCCATTTTGTGCAGCTGAAACAGTGTTGCATTAGATGTCTTTTCTACTCTGGGCTGTGCGGTGTTCACCTAGCTCCGTATTTCCATTTCAACATATATTAGTACATATGTGCATACCTGCATATACCAGTAGATGAGGCCTCCCTTTGGTAACTAGATTCCTCACCCCTTCCCATCTCCATCCCTCAACCTTCCCTTCTGCAGCCCTAAATCCACTTGTTGCCCACCCGGGCCTCCAGTTCACTTTCTGCAGGACTGCTCCTTAGCTTGTCAGTCCCCAGCGTGTACTRATACACGGGGTTCTGTCCAAGGTTTAGGTTTTGCAATTGATTTTGTTTATAATTAGCTATTAATTGACAAATATTTATTAAAAATCAAATACAACAGTAGAATCAATTCATGCCTGTTTGTCTATGTCTTTTTYATAGCCATTAAGAAGACAGTATTAGTAAAACAGAGGAAAATTGGCTGCATGTGTGTATTTTGGTATGTTTTCTGTAATTAGTTAGACAACTCATTTTGGAAGAGACATTTGTCTCCTTGGAAAGATTCATGCCTGCAGATATCAGCTGTATAAGAGCAGGATCCGATAACTCCCTTCAGAGTCATGAAGAGAGATGGCCACCACTAGGATGTGATTATGCTCTCTTAGCTAGACTGGATGCATCACCCTCTGGCAATGCCTACTAATTACAGGGGGATATAACAGCTTAGGTTGACCTAAATTTTGGTTGACTGACATTTGGTGCCATGAGTTTCATGTCTCCTGGAACAGCATGAGCAGTTGCACTATTTGAGTGAATGTGCAATGCTCACACTGTCGGGTCTTGCTGAGCTGAGAGATGTACGGCAACCTGAGAAGGAGATTTAATCTGTCACATATTCTATTTATTTACTGACATGTTCAGAATATGAATGCAATTATCGTGCAATGAACTGAGGAAGACAACCCTGAAAAACTGTGCAAAAGAAGCTACAGAATTGAATGTTCTGATGCAAAATCCTGCTCCAATGTGGCTGCTTCTGCAGAAGCTGGTGCTGGATAACGTTCAATGGTTGGAGTATAACAGCACATAATTTTTGGCAGGGCTCCTTTGCCTGGGTACAATGCAGAACCAGTGTGTTCAGAACAATGCAAACTGTGTTTGGTGACAATTCTGCAGGACTGTCCTGCTGCCCCACATTTAGCAGTCCACCGATGTGTCTGCAGCCCCTTGGGTAGACAAGTCATGAGCACCTTCCAAGCTGAATGGCACTGTAATTTGTCTGAGGCCAGCTAAATAAATGGAGCTAGAGCAGTTTTTGGAGTCTACGCTCATGTGTCTTACCAGCTGACCTCCACCTGAGTGTCTGCTTCAGGACCAGACCAGGACTGCTGGCTGCCACATGTTCTTACCTTCCATTATAATTCTCCATGTAGCACAAAAGGTCAAATGAAGAGGGATGTGGGACAATGAACCCAAAGGCTGAAAACTGTCATCCAAACGGGATACAAAAGGCAGTACTGACGTATGACCAAATCGGAAAGCCAGGGAAAAAACATTTGAGACAGTAGGATCCACATTCTCATTGTAGCCACTGTACAAAGGGATCCACTTGCTTGTCTCCTCTGCAAGCAGAAGTGGGAGGTAATCTCTGTATGTTATTATCTGAAAAAGTACAAAAGCAGAGCAAGTTGTCAGCARCTGTAGCAGAAGTGCCATCAAAGTCAAGTGCACAGCATGGACTCTCCATCCAGTAGCAGAGTTCATTAAGATCTTCAGAAAAAAGAGCTGTAGCATTGGCATGAGTTTGGCATAATATATTAAAGTTATTTAATATAATAAATAATTGATAAATTGGTATAATAATGGATAAAAAAGCTCTGGATACCCGTGCTGTCTCAGATAGACCATTCTTATTCACAATTTTCGAATCCTGCAAATAACTCCACTAGATCTTCAAAGCACGGTTTTCCTTCTTTTCCTGGAGAAAAACCATTCCTAAGCACGTGGATGATAAACAGTGAGCAGTGATCAGTACCTGGTTTATGGCAACTACAATCTTTCGACTCTCTTGGTAAAGCTTTTGTCCATCCCAGTGAGGATTTAATTTCCTCAGCTCTGTAACCAGGCGGTTGTGTTCTCGTACAAAGACAGTGTGCAGTGCAGAAAGTCCCAGGTTTTCAACTACCCGTTTGTCACCTACAAATGAAAATATTTTAGGAATTTTGTAAATTGCTTTTTATTTCARCAGCAGGCTTTTGTGTTAGGACAGACGAGTAACAACTGATAGTCAGTGTTACTGGCAGTAATGCTCATGGTTAAGCTTCATAGCAGTCATCGTTCATGCCAGGTATTTCTTTCCAGCACAGACAAAACATCTCTGTCCAAACCATTTAGCCAAAACCGTTGGAGAAGAGGCTTTGGGCAATTTAAACTATATTGCACATGGTTGTGAAGCAGCTGTAAATGTCCTGTTTTGTGAAAAATCTCATATCTGCCTTCCTTTCGTATCTCAAGGATACAACCTTCTTTTATATCAGTGCTGTGAATGTTTGGTTTTGAAAATTTTTCTCAGTTCACCCAGGTTGTAAACACCTCTGAGAGGTCTGTGGATATGCCTTCAGCAGAGATGCTGAGAGAAAACTGGAGGGGCTGCAGTGAAGACCCTCTGACAGCTGATGGAAGAAGCACTGAGTACCTCCTCACCCAGCAAGGAGCTCTTCTYGTGTGCAGGGAATGAGAAAATAATGTGCAATGGGAACACTCTATATTCTTTTGATTGACTTTGCAAGCTTCACATTTATAATTTTTTTTTAATGTTGTGCCTATGATGGATCACTTCCCATTTTAAAAAGTTGTGGTTTGAGTCATCATTTTGTTTAAATTTCAGATGAACTTCTAGACTTGTCTTCTGATGTAGGTTAGGATATTTGAAATATTAAAAATTTAGAATGTGGTACCAGGGAGAGTTAACTAAATTGATTAAGAGAGTTTAATTGTATTATTGACTGAGTTGAAAACTGCATGGTGAATTCTAGGTTGAGGGGGAAAAAAAGTCACTGAGAAGTTTTAAATGCTGGTGGTTATTCTATTGAAAATTTCTCCTACCTTTGAAAAGGGAGGATGATTTGCTGTAACTCTTTTGGGAAATTAAAACAAAATCATTTTTGTGTTCAATTATTATTCTTTTTTAATGTGGGGAGGGTCCCCTGTCTTTCACCTCACACAATCATGTCTTGTGGCACCTCATAGAAATATAAAGAGACATCAGTCACCTGACCATAATGATCCTTTTTGACTTTATGGGCCACTGAAAACTACTCCACAGATGCACCTTACCTGCTTTAAAACAGGGGATGTTCATGCTCTTGTTGGTGAGAACACAAACACTTTTCGTTTTGTTCTCAAAGGGCAATAATTCCAGCCCCGCATCAGTAAAATTCTGGTTCACAGCCATCAAACCCAGCTGGTTCGTCTGATTTCTAAGACTCTTTGCCACAGAGTCTTCACTGCCATACACTGTGCTGGCATCGATGAAYGAGCTGACGGCGTTGATCTGCTCACGAGTAAATGTCCTGGGATTGCACACAGATGCCGACTGGATGAACGGCATGCAAGAGTTTGACCTCAGCATCCGGGGGTCATCGGGGGGAAACTAAAGCAAACGAACAGAAGTGATGCCTCAGAAAGTCATGTGGTTGTATTTTTACTGTCTTAAGATAGCCTGGGATGGAAGGAAAGTCAGGGTACCTTAATCGGGAAGCAAGGGGACTTGAAAGCACAATCAGTCCCGCAGTGAAGCTCTGCGCTCATTCCTGCACCGCTGGCAGGGGCTAAGCCTATGTCGTGGGCGAGCCACTGGCCCCACTGCATGAAGACAAGAGAGAGCTCTTGATCTGGAGTGATGTTCTCGTTGGCTGTGTGAGCAATTTCATTTGACACTTTTCGAACCTGCAGAAAATCAAAATAAAAATGTGTGTGACTATCTCTACCAAGGTGAATTTACCTCTCAGTATAACACCCACTATGAGATCATGCATAAGAAGATCTTAGATAAGCTCATAAGAGTTATTTAAACAGACCCATGCCATGCCCCAGCTCTATCAAAACAGATGTGATAAGTAGCACCCTCTTGACTCCACAATTGTTCAGCCAAGCCCAGCTTCATGGAAAGCCTTTTACAGCTGAAACTGATGTACGTGTGCACATCCAGAAAGTCAAGAAGATGGCTGAGGAACACCCAAACCTTATGGTTTATATAAACATCCTGGTGTGTCTGAGCACACTGTGGTGCTGTCTGCATCAAACCTTGGCATGTACACTTCTGAAAATGTTATGTTGTCCATGCTTTGCTTAGTGAAGTATTCACAACCTTTTTGCTCATGTCTGTCTCCAACAAAAAATACCACCCCAAGCCATAGCTCAGTTGTAGAAAATAAGCCTCCAATTAGTACCTGAGATCAGGGGAAAGGATCAAGCAATTTACACTCAAGGTGTTGCCACTGTTTCATTTCTGATGGATGCAGTGAGGGCAGTGTCCACTACTGTTATCTGGACAAGAATAACAACTCTCACCAGCGGGAGTGGAAATCCATTGTACAACTTTCCTTCACTTGCTCCTCTGGGAACAGACACTCCATCTTCATACACTGCGGGGAGCCAGCGAGCAAACGCACGGTTCGAGGACCCCAGAAGATAATGCTTTCTGGAGCATCACAAGAAGAAAAGCAAACACTGGTATTATTTCAGAAATGAACAGCCTTGTAGAGACTAACGTTTTGCAGCCCTTTAATCCATGTCTGGTAACAGAGGTGATAGTCAGAAATTAAGGGCATTATTTACTGAGAAGTAAATAATACTAAGATTATTACTGCAGAGAAAAATGAACTTTTTTGACATTAAGAAAAGATTCCTCATGCCATTATATTAATTTTATTTGGCATTTAAACCTCTGTAGCACCTCTGTCTCCACTGCTGCTCCACACAAAATCAGTTTCACGGTAGGGCCATCACCAATGATCAGGGTGGCCATGCCTTTGTCCAGATGAGGGCTGGAAGCTTCCAAGGATGAAGATCCTCCACCTCTGCGGGGACCTGTGCCAAAGCTGACCCTTCAGGAATTTTTTCCCCATGTCCAACACAGAACCTCTTAAACTGCAATCTGCAGCTGTGGCCACTTGTTATATTTGCCTCATACTGCTCAGAAGAATTTGAATTGGTAAATGCAGCAACACTTGTTCAGAAGAACAATAATGCTGGCTGAGCCAATGATCTGTGGCCCTAAGGACACAGAAACACAGCTTATTTTGGGGAAACCCAAATATCAGCTGGTGCACAGCAACTTTCTATATTTAAGCTCTTAAATCCACAAAACATGGGTAATGCCTGCCTATCCTGAAAAAGGAGTGGTATACCCGGAATTTATAGCACTGTGTGTTGAGCATGCCCTAGAACAATTGCCACCCCATTGCTGAAGCAATTCCATCAAATATTAAGAACCCAGTACCACCATGGCTCTTGTTTTGATTGCTATTACTGTCCTTGCAGGCAGATTTTTGCAAAATATTCAAGTGCTATCTAATGGTATGTGTCTCAAGCTGAGCAAGATCCTTGGAAAAATGTTAACCTATCACAGAGTCCCCTCGCTTCCGAGTGCCTTGCTATCTCACCGGCAGCCCACTAAATTAGCAAGCCCAAGAACAGCCCTATCCTGAGCCTAAAAGTCAGCACGGACACTGCTGTCCTTGGGGAGCTGAAGGCTCTCTGGCTAAAGGTACAGACTGACTGTAACACTAGCACCGTGAGTGTGAGCTCCCTGCACATGTGATGCAGAGTTGTGCTATGTCTTCACATCTGGCACATCTGTTTCGTGCCAGATGCACACTGGATGCAAGTCCCACTCAGACCTGGGGGCTGGAGTTAGCACACCAGGCAGCAAATCTATGACAGAACAGGACAGCGAGCTTTGACTTCCAAGTATTAGGCTAGAAATTTTGCCAACTTCTGGTCAATAAAAAAGCTAACAAGGGAATAAATAAATGTATGATCCCAGGTTTGAACCAGGAGGGAAGCTCTGTGCAAAAAGCTGAAGAACTCATTTTTTCRGATTAAGGATACACAATACATGAAGCTGGAAGAGGCAAGAATTAAAGTCTTATTTACTTCCCATCCTTATGCATCACAACAGTAGCCACACAGATATATTGATAGCTGAATATTTTCATATGAACCAGCCTGGGGAAACTAGTATTATCCATGCTACAGAAGAGTGGAGGTGTGATTTCCTGGAGCCTCAAGCTGAGTGAGAATCTGGCTGTCATAGCCCCAAAATCTGCTTTCCTCAACTTTCCACCTCCCCCCACCCCAAGRAGTCCCTTCCTTCATCCAAAGCAGCACACGGAGGGCTCAAATATGAAATTATCAAGAAATTACATCTTTTTCCTGACAGGCATAGGTAGAAATAAAAGACCTGTTATAGGCACCACTAAAATGAGCATTTCACTCTTCTTGCCCTGTTGAAAGGTACTTAGACAAATGACATTAAGCCATCTATCCTGGGTCAAAGTACAGACTTGAGAYTCTCCTTGTCCACACACAAATCCTACCTATTGTTGCACTCCCCAGTAATGGTCCGGTAAATGTCATGCTTTGGGCATTTAATGGAACGAATCTGGTAGTCACAGCCAGTTTCTTTGGAAATCATCTCCTTCTGTTTTCTGTCTAGTAAGTCTGCAAGAGAAACCATGCAAAATAACATCTGCTCTTATTCATATTTATTTTAGCTTCTCAGTATTCTAGGTCAACGTTGAAGTCAGATGAGTCAGAACTGTGGATGTATAACATCTGGGTTTGGTGCCTAAACCCTTTTGTGGACCAGCTCTCACCTCTGGGTTAGGGAAACTGGGTTGGCATGGAACAACTTTCCAGAGGAATATGGGGAGCATCATCACCAGCAGCATTTTACCCTAGACTGGGAACAAAATTATGAGCATGCAGAATGGTACAACGTGGGCAGGTGGGTGTGAGGACCAGAAGTGGAAGACGGGCTTCTGTTCTCAGTGGTCAGAGTCTCCTGACATTCAGTGCGTTTCAGCAGGATTATCACACTTATTGTTAGGTTGTTTTTATCATCAAAGATATGAGACAGGCACTGCCAAAGATAATGGTTAAAATACCAGGTGGTTTGGTCTATGCTTAATGCTTAAAGTCTATTCACCTGGGGCTGTTGTGGGGAAGGGCTTTATCACCAGTTATTTGGATCATGGCAGCKCTGCTCCCTGACACTCCTGCTGTGGTAAATTTTCTGTTCTTAGCTRTTTGTAAGACGTTTTGGTCTGAACCACATTACCTGTAACATTGCACCTCCATTTCCCGAAGAAATGCAGCTTTTTTTTCAGGAGTTTCAAAGTAGTTTCCAAGTAATCGGCAGCACGGACTGCACATCTGGTTCTTCCTACTGGGTCCTTTAAGTGCTTCAGGAAATCCATTGGGTTGGCGACCATTTCTTCTAGTTTTCTCTTTAAGCTGAATATAAARGAGTCCCATGAAGTGCCTTCTCCGAAATCGGACCTCCTCTGTCATGCTAGGCTGGGTGTACTTAGACGTGAYAGCACTGCTGGGTCCCAGGCAGGCTCTGCTCACCTAGGACAAGCTGGCTGCTCATCAGCTTTGCACATCATCTCAGACAGATTTTGGCAAACAAATCATTGTGATCCTCTATTTCAAGTTTGTGTTATGTTCTTGTCACAAAAAATTTTGTTRTATCATGTGAAAAGCTAGATCAGTGGGAAACTGAGTTATTCAGTGACTGGGTAAAATTATACATTTAGTATGTCACAAGTTATGTTCTGGGACCAGAGAGACAACCTTAGTCCTGTTGCTTCTCTTCCTGGTTCCCTGACTCTTTCTTGTACAATGAAAAACCTTCTGTAGGGCAGGTGGAGAAAGACTCCTCCCCAAAGCATCCTGCTGCCTGGATCCAGCCTTTTGGAACAATACACTGCGGGATACCTGGGTTTTGACTTCCACTGAAACTTATGTGTGACAGGGTGCTCATCTGCACAACTGCCTCCTGACTGTGGTCCTTCCAGAGAGGGGCAGAACTTCAGCAGCAAGGAGAGGACTCAACATGTGTTCAGCATGACCACTGTGGACYACTGAGAGGTGCCCATGGCAGTGTAGGTGAGGACGCGATAGCTGCAGGTGATGAAGGGTGGCCCTGGGGACGGGACACTAGAATCCAGCCAAACTGAGCGAAAGATTCTTTCCAACTACGGCAGGGAGAGCCCTTGAACAAAGGCATCTCCATAATAAATATTCATTGGAAAACAGAAGAAACACACATATATTTTCTCTTATTTCCTTATAATGTTAGGGTCCTCATGCAAAAAGGACTCACCTTTCGCGGGCCTGTAAATATGCTGTGTTTACCAGCTGCCTCGCTTCGCTAATGGTGCTCAGAAGAGATGAGTCTGATAGCACCTCTGAGTCCTCTACTAAAAAAAGAAGAAAAAGCAGAAATTGAGGATAGTTTGTAATGTAGACCAGGAGCTACACATCCCACCCCATACCTGGGTGCTGAGGTGCACTGATTCACTTTACACGCAGTTCCCACTGTGTGTTTAGTGCTACCTGGACACCTTTATCTGTGCTCCTCTTGCTCATCTGCTTCACCCCATTGCTGAGGTCCTGAAAGTCACAGGACAAGAAGTGACTGTAAAGTGGTAGTTTTTTATCCATTTCATAGAATTGGCTCTGATGGTTTTGGGAGGCTTTTAGGGCGTTATGTTTCACTCTTCTTTTTGAAGCTATTCTTCCCTGTAAGAAGGGACATGCACAGAACAAGCCAAATATATGATCTGTGACCCTGGTTCCCTGTCATAAAATGATCATGTGCTTGGAAGGCCTGTTGGTTAAATAGACAGTTCAAGTTTCTTAGGCATTGACTCCACTACTAGTGGGTCAATCTACAGGATATTTCAATTTTATATTGGAGCTATATCTGATTAGCAACTCAGACTGAGTTTTGACTCACACCCTTTCAAGCACAGTAGCAGCAGAATGAGAAACAGAAACTTACTATTTAATGAGGAGTCCAGTGCTCCGACTAAGCAGAGTGTGATGATGGATCCTAAAAGAGTAATTCTTGGTTTTTTGCCTAGAGAGAAATGCAACATAAATCTTCTGAATGGGCAGGGCTTCACTGAAGCATCAGAAGAGATTGACACATTTGGTTTGTATATTTCTTTCAGGATCTAGGAATAAAATACAGCACCCCTCTGATCAGGTCCGTAGGTGGGACTCTGGCTTGCAAGGGCTGTAGCTGTAGCTGTTGGCAGGGCACAGGGACATCCCTGTGGTGTACAATGTTCAGTAAACTGGGCTGAGTAACTGCCAGGGAGGAGGCAGCCAAGTACAGTCCAGGCTTCAGGGATGGAGACTATTGGGAAGGTGCGTTGGAAGAGGGCAGTGTCCTGGCGTCCTGCCTTTGGGACCGTCCTTCTCAGGTGGCTGGTGTAGAGAAGGTTAGATGCCACATGTCCCTCTCTGCCCCCTCTCAGTCTTGTTAGTGAGCAACACAAGCTGGTATGTCCAGCACTGATCCTCCAGCCTTCGACCCCCTTTATTAGTCTTCTTTATGCTCCCTGAAATTTATTTCTATTCCTTTTTCATGTTAATGCTAGAAATGTGTATCATTTGGTCTCATCAGTGTTATATACAACGGCAGAGTGCCTTCCCTGAAAGCAGATCTTTAACCAAAAGGTTGCAATTTGATATATTTTAAGTAATTTAGTCCACATTTTAATTGTTTAGAACAGGAAAGAGACAAAATTTGGAATAACTAATGAACTTCTCACAGTGGGGCAGGTTATCTTACATTTACAATCTGTGGAAATTCTTCAACCATCTTCACAGGGATTGAAGGCTGCTTATTCCTTGCAATCTTGCAGGATATTGCTACATGAGGAGGGAAAGCTGTCTTTTCTCGCTTCTCAAAATAAATGTATTTCACATATGGGGGGAGAAGGAACTAYGAAGGACCACCAGCTCCTAATGCTCTATTCAGTCTCCTCATCTCCTTAGGCTCACCCATGGAATGCAACAATACCCACGCCAGAAATATCAAAACAGTCAAATGCATATATAAAATTAAAAAGCACTGATCTTACCTGCCATCTCTGCAGAGCTGGTAGGACTGGGAAACAAGCCCATAGCACTTGCACCAGGGCAGAAATTAACTGGGTCTGACCTGGGTGTGGCCAAAAAGGGAGAAACTGGGACCAGATTGAGCCAAGAGGAAATATCTGCTGGTTTGCTTTCCTGGATTAAGCAGAAAGGTGCACACTTCTCCATTCCTTCTGAGTAAATGTTGACTCCCTTTTTGACAAGTGAATAAAAAAGGAAAAATAATAAAGGCACATTTCTTTTCTGCAAGTGAAAGAGATYGGCTTAATTTCATGATGGTAAAAGATGATGCTGAAATTTGGCTTCTTTTTCCCTGTTGGTTGACATGTCAAATGGTTTGGGAAGCCAGAAATGCGTCRTTTTGCCAACATGCATTTGTGGAATTCACCAGGGTCCAAATACAGCATGTCTGAATGGTGGACCTGCCAAAATTTGTATCCAGGAAAACCAAAGTTGTGTCCCATTTAAAATTATGTAGTGAGATGGTTTGTTATAATTAAACAGTGGTCAGATCATCAGTGATTTGGAAATGCATATAAAATAACTGCTGATCATTGTGGATGACAAAGACTGGACAGAGAACAAGGTAGTTGCAAGCTTGAGCTGTCCCAGTAAAATCATACGCACAGTAATATGGACAATCACAAAGTTATATCTGTGCAAATAAGAACAGGCCAGAGGCAAAAAATGGGAGATTCCATCCTGAAATATCCAGAAAGGAAAAAAGTGTTGGGTCAGCCAAGCACTTCAACGTGGATTACAACTGCTATGTAGTYGGAAAAAAGGGCTGTGCTTCAGTGGGCAAACGGGAAGGTAGCAGAAATAATGTAATTCTTTGAACAYCAGTCAGGCTGATCACAAAAGACAATGCTTAATTCTTACTGACAGTCAGGCACATGAATCTCAAAAGATTAGGTAGCCAATCCTTCCTACTGTTTAAATATTTTCACAGTTCTTATTAAGCCAAAATAAATAAAAAGAAAATATGAGAAAGGAAACTGATAAAAAACATGTATCATTTTAAATCGAAAAAAAAAAGATTTGTGAAGGTCAGGTTTTCGGAAGCTGAAAATACAGTGTCAATATTTCTCCCCTGAAGAGAAGCAGAAGCTGGCCCCTAGTATCAGAGGGGCTCTGACCACCCTGGCAGGCTGCCTACAAAATGTACGTAAGCAGAAGTCCAGGTACCTGAAGGATGGTTTTGCTATTTCTTTTGTATTTTTGGCACATATCATCACAATTGCATTAGCGCCTCAGTGACAGTCTGGGAATCCCCGGTTGCCCTTGGTACAGGGACACGGTCTGCCTTCGAGGATGTGCACTGTCATTTGCAGGTGGTCCAGTCCTGCTCCCAAGATTGTAGTCACCCGCCATGCAAACRTTGCATTAATATTACATGTGTCCTACCAATTTCTTTAGCCTGGGTGTAAGTGCAGTACCCAGGGCTTTCACATATCCACAGGCAAGCTGTACTATGTCACCTCCAACTAGGATTTATGGTGTTTTGGTGCAATCTTTTGAGCTTCAAGAGAAAGCAGGGTATCCTGCCCACCAAGGCCGATGTTCATTCAGCAGAGCGTTCAAGACATCTGGGCAGCCAGGGCATTAATTATCCATTAATTAGCCTACCAAACAGCAGATTCCTTCATCAGATCTCCTCTCTGTCCTGAGTGATTAGAAGCTGCAGATTTCTTCTCTTCCAGGCTCTTGGTATTACTATTCAGGCTGCAGATCTTCACCTGAAAATCCCAGTGTAAATCTAGCAACCCATAGCTRTGTGACTGCTGATGGTGTTTGCTAAATATGTGATTAGGCATTAGCTGTAGCAACAAGATCATTAATCTTAAGCAACACAAAAAAGAAAGAGCTCATTATTACATTCCTTAATTCCCACCCTAACAGCAAAAAGCAGCATCCTTCTCTTCCYGGTTCAACACATCTCTGATTTTCCTGCAGGCTCTTTCAGCACCCATTTTCACGACACAGACRCAGTTATGCTAGTAAAACCCAAGCACGAACCACGATGTCTCAAAGTTGATAACGATTAAGGACTTAATTTAGGTACAACTTCAAACATACAAAGCTCCTTCTTCATCTGCCAATGGCATATTTTTCCTATATTTCAAACTGTAGATTTATTTACAGACTACCGAGAGCCAACAGCCCRTACAAGCCCTGTCCTTGTCCAGGGCATGGTGGCATGGCAGAACCACGACGAGTTTACAAAACTGTGTCCAGTGCATCTTCTGCTCCGACAGATGAAGGGCAGAGCTTGTATAAGGATGGAGTGAGCAGGATAAATCAGAAAAAAGTAAGAAGTTATAGGTTAGCAGCACAGAAATTGTAGGKTGAGTAGAGGAGGAAAAGTTCCTAGCAGTTCAGGAGTGACATTTAGTAAAACCRGTTTGTCCAGCTTTAAAAATATAAAGGCTGCAGCACTAAAAAGTAACTTTTAATCTTTATGGAGAAGGCCATCTGGTTCTATGCTCAAGGCCAGATGCTGCACTGAAATACAGCCCCTGGACAGCAGAGGACTTTCAGAAGATGGTGCACAGGAGAAAGGTGGTGATGAGAATGCACAGCTCATAGTCCAGCTTCCTGGAATAGCTCTTCTGGACTCAAGGGTACATCCAGGGTCTGCRTACAGGCTCACTACTGGATGCTCTCTGGGGAATATGTAAGGGGCCAACCCCAGAGCAGCAATGTGGGTTGAAAGCACATGAATTAAAAACTGAGAAGCTGTGAGCTAAGAGATTATTTCCTCTTTATGTCATCATACTATAGAGCTGTAGCTCTCCCACCCAGAGCACTTTCCTTCTGCCCATGGTTCAACCAATCTATTCCCATCAGCCAGCAGCTCTGGAGGAGGGGAATTGGAACACCAGGAGGGTCTCACGTTCCAGCCTGGGATGGTAACTGGTGAGGTTTGCTGAGAAAAACCCTCAGTCCCCCAGCAGGAACTGGTACCCATCCTGCAGTAGCTGCACATGTCCTTGAGAGCCCCATGACCACGGCATGGTCAGCTCACTTTTGACTCTTCTCTCAGTGAGACCTTTCACAGTGTTGGTGTGGGAGTCACAGCAACAGCAAAGGATGCTCAGGAGGTGGCACCACAGGTCTTTCCAGCATCACTGAGGTGTTCACTTCAGGGGTTTCTCCAGCTGCATGATGCCCAGGGGTGAGATTATTACCTCTCTTTGAAGTCCTCCCTTAAAGGCTCACCACTCATCAACACCCAAGGCTATGAAGCCTTCTTAGAGCAGCCCTCCATCAGCCATGGAGACTGCTTCATAGCCACGACAAGGTACTCTGGGCAAGCGCACAGTGGCTCTGGCCGCCATGCAGAAATATGTGAGCCCCACAGACCGGGCGGTGCCATCAGTAAGTACAGGCAGCTTCATGTCTCTTTCCAGAAAAGACACCCATGGGGTGACCATCTGTGGCCTTCTCAGGCTGTACTGTGGGGCAGCCCGAGCACTCTTGCTGCCGCTGTCGCCTGCAGTGCTCTTGGCAGTCTCTGCGGTCGTGGGGGCTATGCCAACTCAACATCACTCAGTAGGGTGGGCTGTTCAGACCCAACTCTGCCCTGAGCAGTAAGCACAATTCCCAGGGCAGGAAAGCTGTGGAAGGCCATCTGTGACTTTCTAGCACAGTGGTAGGACCCACCACACCCACCAGGACAAGCTACTGCACATCCATCCATGGAAAGACCTCAGCTTGCAGGGCCCAAACATGACTCCTGTCCTGAGCAGCAGCTAGCACACCTCTTCCTTGTGAGCAACTCTCCTTCCCCAGTGGCTGGTYCCTTCTTCCCTTTCCTATGGACCAAGCTGCCTCTCTTCTCTGTGAATAAAATCTTCAGTTCCTCCTCATGAACCAAACTTCTTTCTCCCCATCTTTGAGTAAAACCCCCCTTCCATTCCTTCCACTTTTCTTTCAGACTGTGACCCCATGCTCAGATGGGAGCGTGGGAGATGGCTTCCCTGGAGATGGGGTTGGCAGGTCTAGAAGGAGACCTCAGCTGCTGCCTATGCCAAGCAGAAGAATGGTTTCTCCATTCTTCCAGTTTACTTTATGTTCCTGCTCCGGAACCAGTTCCCATCTTATCTGGGAGTCTGGGACACAGCCATACACCAAAGCAGAAGCAGTTGTCAGGCCCCTAGAAAGCCACTGGGAGAATACATGGCTTCAAAATTTCCAGAGATTTTTTTAAACAAAGAGAGAGTGGAAGAAACTTTAGATACTCGCTGCAGTTTTCATCATGCCATACCAGCCGGGAGACATGGGAGTCACTCGCTGCAGTGGACTCTTTTCCCTGGACTACAGCTTCATTTCTAGAGAGGCTGAATACAAGAGTAGATRTAAAAAAATAGCACAAATTTGGGGGTTTGATTCAATGCTTACCCATGTGAAGGGATGTCTGTACGGACARAACTTGCAGGGGTTCATTAGTATTTATAACGCACATGTAGTAGTCTCCTCTTGATCATCATATGCCATCATATTACAACCAGTGAGATGCTTCAGCACCGTTTTATGGTCAGGACAAAGTGTCTTCAACATTGCATCAGGTAACGGGACACAGCAGTGAAGGGTGACCACTGTGTGCTGGGTCCAGCAAAGTCAGCACTCAGGCAAGGCAGTCGCTGTTTTCTGAAACTTGGAAGATCAAAGGGTGAAAACTTGCAAGTAGAAGCAGAGTCTGAACGTTTATTTGAAGAAGAATAAGGTCTGTCTCATGACAGACCTTGTGGCTTTCTATGTTGCATAATACTGAAAAGTGCCATTTCTTATGAGAGAAGAGCTGTCAGTTCTCTGTTAACTCAGACTTTTCTATAAACACATCCTGTTCTTCCTACTAGGCAAGATTGTTTTGTCTGTAAATATCACAAGAATTGTAGATGAAAACAGGTGTTCACTGCCAATGACACAAGAATAGATAAGAAAAAAAACTCAACAAAAAAACAGCTCCGAGAAATACTGTGGGAATTTTGGCCAGTGCAATGGAAGTCTGAGTCTAGCCAGGCTGCAAGAACCAGCTGAGGATACGATCTCCTCTAGACCCTTCTGTGTGGGCTTCAGAGCTCTCCAGACCTTTTGCCCTCCACACCTTTTGCCCTCCTTAACCCCTTCAGACCTCTCTTCCAAGCTCTGGTCCCCTCCAACCTCCTCCGTTAGGGTACTATGGCTCTCCAGGTCCCTCTGCTCCCCCTCTGGTCCTCTCCAGGTCCCTCCACTGGGGTCTGGACCCCTTCCATCCTTTCCATATGCACTGTGGACCCCTCCAGGCCCCTCCTTTTGGGCTCCAGTAATGTGCAAGTCTATGCACTCTGGTCTGGTCCCTCCAGGTTCCTCCCTTTGCCAYCTGAAGGATGTTTGAACCCTTACCCTAAAACAAAACCTCACCTCAACCGAGCTCTTTGGATACCAAATGCGCAGTACTTCATCCTCAAAAGGAATAAGGAGAAACAGCTCATTCCAGATGATAGACCTTATTTTCACTGACTGTGCCCATCAGGATGTTAGTGGTTTTCCAGCTCTGAAGGCTCTCCACTCTTGTGCCACACTCTAACCTGAACCCCACGGGCACTTCAGGAGATCCAGGGAATGTATCTCCCTGCTCTGAAAGTGAACATGGRGCCTAGAACAGGGAGAAGGAAACCTGAATAACTGAAAAGCATGAATTTAAGCTTAACCTTTCTCCTGAGTCTCTCCATAACTGTCCAAAGACAGTATTCCCTCCACTCACCCCCCTCTTTGGCTCTATCACATTTGCTGGCCTTGCTCTACTCACTGCCTCATGTGTCCAGTGGCAGAGCTGGTCTGAGCACCTGGTTTCCAATGCATTGATGCATCTGAGCAGGTGGCCACCCATGCTTGGGCATCCATCCATGCCTGTGGGACTGTGCCAAGCCTGACTCAGTGTCAGGACTATGCTCCTCCCTGGCCAGTGGAGGAGGGAAATCAAACTTCCCAGCGAAGCAGAGGGCAGGGAGGGTGGCAGTGCAGACAGACCCTCCTTTGGGCTGGGACCTGAGCATGGAGGAGCAGTTCCTACATGGTGAGGTTTCCATCCAAGCTACTCCCTGCTGATAAATCCCCATGGGAGAGGGGTGGGGTGCCAGTGACGTAGTGAAGCACTTGCACAGCTCTTGGGCATAATGCTGAGAACCCAGAGAGGGCTCTAGGTATCTCAGGATGGGTTCCCAGAGCCAGCTCCCACCCAAACCAGGGATAGGCAAGTGCTTCTAGGACTGTGCTCAAATAGGACCTTTGTTCTCCGAAGGAGAGACCAAGGTCACTACCAGACCTCACTCAGCAAGGATTTCCTCTCGACAGTCACCTTTTCCTCCTTTCTCCAAATCCCCTCTTTCAAAAGCCAAAGGGCAGGCAGCAACCTGGTAAAAACCACGCAAGTCTGCAACATCATCCTGCCAGCTATAGGACAAAACACTGCCTGGACTGTGTATCAGACTGCCTCAGCTAGCAAAGTCTAGACCTGCTTTCACAGAGGCAAATGTACGTTTGGGGCAGGGGGGGGGAAGGGACATTCCCAGAATGGGAAAGGAGGTTGGGGATGGTCCAGGGACAGGTTTCCTGTTGGAAATGAGATGGGACATAGACCTCCCACCATCTCCCTCTCCTATGTCACCACCACTGATGTTGTGACTGGTGCCCAGTTCCCTTTCCCAGCACTGCTGGGACACTGATTTCCATATTATCAGCCTTAGCTCTGTGCAAGGGCAGSTGACAGCACTAACAGTAGAACCCGTGCCGGGTGTGCAGCAGGGGCCAGGATGGCAGAACCCATGTCCAGGGTGGGATCAGGTCCTGCTGTGGCTCCTGGGGCAGGGTGACAGCCATGGGCTCCTGCCCATGAGACTCTCTGTGCAAGCTGCTGTGATGGCCGAGCGGTGAAGGCGTTGGACTTGAAATCCAATGGGGTTTCCCCGCGCAGGTTCAAATCCTGCTCACAGCGGGAGCTTTTACTGGCAGCTCCTGCCCTCCTGTCCCCAGGAGGGACAGGCAGACACAGACCTGTCACCCCTCATCAAGGGACCCTGCATTCCCACCCTGGCCTTGACTCTGATCTCCCAGGGAGCCCTGACCTTTAGGAGAGGGCCAAGAYGGTGTTCAGGAGAGCAACCCTGCACCTCTCCTTATCACAAGAAGAAATTCTGCAATAGCATGTCCACCCCACACAGCTGGGTCACCCTGCTCCCTACAGCTCATAGCTGCCCTCCACCTGGGGTATTTTTCTGCTGGGGGGTGCAGCCTGATGGCAGTGGGGGGACAGGAGGCTGCTGCCACCCCCCAAAATTCACCCAACCCTGACCCAGACCCATGCACTGGGTGTGGGAGCTCCTGAACCCCATGCTGAACCCCAGGAGTTGCTTGAGCACAGCGCAGCCCCCCAGGAAAAGGCTGGGACCTGCAGTGGCTGCAGGGTCACCTTTCCCTGGCTGGGAATCCAACCCAGGCCGCGGCAGTGAGAGTGCCGAATCCTGACCACTAGACCACCAGGGATGACGTGGTGATGGTGGTGAACCTGTTAGTGGCCACYAACTAAGCCCTGAAGGGACAGGGACACTTGGGCCCCACGGCCCAAGGAGAGAACCAGATGGGATGGATGCCACAGCCTTTCTGGAGGATTTTGCAGGGATGCCTGCTCCTTCCTGAGAGCTGTGGCATTAGGAAGACCCTCTGTGCAAGAGGACCCCATCTCTGCCAGGCCTAGGAAGCAGGAGGTGGCTATGCCAGGACTCTGATCACCTCCAAAGGCAGGTTTGGGGAAGACAATGATGGCCAGTGGTTAAACGAATCACTTAGCAGTCCCCTGGGGGTTCACCAGGGAGGTTCAGTCCTGCTGATGATGGAGCATGGACCCCATTTGTGCTGCTATACATTGCCAGGCTTGCGTGACACACACTACATCGGGCACAGGCAATCCGGCTTCACGGACACAACAACCCCAGCTCCCGGTGCGCAGACAGGGTTTCCCCGTAGTCACCTCGGGAGAAGCAGAACAGCGTAGGTGCAGGCTGATTGTTGTCAGCAGAGCCTTCCCTGTYCGGGGGGAGCAGGGGTCTGAGCCCTTGTGCTGGGAGAGTGTGTCTGGAGTCCCCATTCCTCCTGGTTTTACAGTAGCATTTGCATCTTGTTTTTCTAGGGGAAAATAGCTGGTTGGGGCCATCCTTTGAGACTTCATCTGGAGCTGCAAAGAGTAGGTGATCMCGGTTTCCAGAGAGTCCTTCTGAGGGAGCAGAGACTTTTGCCTTCGTTTACCCTGAGAGGGAAGCGGGCCCTCGTTAGCCAGTGTGCTCGGGGGGCTGTGCTGCCGGAGGGGCTGGGTGGGAGTCACGGGCAGCAGCAATGTGCTGGCATTGCCCAGCATCCTGCAGCAGTGATGCTTGTGATCCCCCCCCCCTTGTCCTTCATACCACACATAGCCTGTTTTCTTGGCCCCATACATTCCACTTAAGGAAATGACTTAAGTATGCTTTTCACTTAAGAAAAAAAAAAATAAAAAAGAGGCTAAGTCAGGCTGGGGCAAAACCAAAACCAGACTTCTCCCCCACCACCTGCACTCACCTCCTAGAAAAGAGGCTTTCTGCTGAATAGGAAGATGGAGAGGGGCTTGAAATGGGCCCCCCACTCCCCAGGTGGTTGCTACCAGCATGGGCAGGACAACAGGGCGCTGCAGAGCCCTGGACCCCTGCCCAGGGCAAAGAGCCCAAGGGGGAACCCAGGGCTCAAGGTGACAGTACAACTGTCACCTGTCCCTGCAGCACCCAGCACAGTGGGGTTCAAACCCAGAGGGGAATGAGCACTGACACAGAGGATGACACCCAGGGGGTGCCCGGTGCTGGCAGGAGCCCTCCCTGCCCCAGGCTGTGTGCAAGGAGAAGACCCCCACCCATGCACTTGGGTAGGAAGGAAGAAGCAGTGCAGGGCTTCTCAGCAGATGGATGAGCCGTGACTGGGATGGAGATGAATGAAAGGGCTCCAGGAACATTTCCTGCAGAAGACGGCAGAGGGCTCGGTGCTCCTTGGATGCTCGTGTGTGCTTGGGAGGGGAAGTAAATGGACAGAGAGAAAATCTCTCTGACTTGCAGGGGTCAGTGCACGCAGAGTGGGGAAACCTCCTTGTGGCTTGCCTGGTCCCATGCAGCTCCCTAAAATGGCCAGTGAAGCTCTCCTCTCCATCTGAGGCTAAACCCCAGCATGGTCCCCATGGTCCCCCCTTGCAGCCCATCCATGACATGGTCTGGGGTCATGGTGGGACACCTGGCATCCAGCTCCCTTGTCCCCACRGTGCCCCAGCTCTGCCCAGGTTTCTCTGCAAAGCCTGGTGGATCCCAGCTGCTGGCCGCTGCCTTTGCCACCACCTTGCCCTGAGGAACTGCACTGCAGTGAGCAGGAGAGGGCAAAGGGAGGCAGCGGGTAGCTTTGGAGGAGTGCAGAGTAGGAGGAGAGCAGGGAGGATTGTCACCCTCCTGCAAGAGCTGACCTGGAGCAAGGATGGAGCCACGATGAATGGTCTGGCATCTTTCCAACACTCTGGCATCTCTGCCATGATGGTCAGGGCTGCAGAATACACCTCCAAAAACCTGCACAGGACCAAACCCCTTGAATGAGGGGCAGGGCTGGGCTGCGCAATTGGTCATACAGGATTATGCCGTCCCTTGGGCATGGTGGGTTGGGGGAAGAGGGAGCTGTGCTGGGCTGAGGCACAGCCACCCTGCGCTTTCAGAAAGATATGCAGATGTCATGGTTTCGGTTGCCTCTACAAGCTCTAACAGAGCGTGAGCTGTGGCAGCCTTGCGGTTGGGGGACCGTCAGTATCACTCTGTGGTTTCTTAGATCTCTATCTGGACCTGTCAGATATTTTGTCATAGGCAGTAACAGTTCCTTCCTCTGCCAGCAGACCTGGGCACACCAAAACATGTTCACTTGCATGTCCCATAGCAGGACAGTCTCCATCTGTGATGGCAGAGGAAGGGGAGATGAGTGACTGCAACCCAACCAAATCCAAAAAGGAAGTGATGCAGCCCAGGAGCTGGATGTTGGAGCCCAGGAGTGTGCRGGGCCATGTGGTGAGGCAGGTGGTGGGGATATAAAAACTTACTTTCTCAGGCACTGCTCCTTCGAAAGAGAAGTCCCAGCCCCAGGATCAGCTTTGGGGCAGCAGGGACAGGTCAAGGCTCAGTACAAAATGCAATTGCTGTTGTAGGGAGGAGACGAGACTGAGACACATCTCCTTGCTTTGCACCCCTACGTGGATCTGGGGCATGAGCAATGCATACATAAATTAGCCAGAACAATAGGCTAATGCAATACTGGAATACATGCAATATGGGAGTAGCAATAAATAATCCCTCWCCCTATCTCCAGGAGTGGGAAGTCCCTTAGCAAATTCCAGCTGAGATTTTGTCCCTTGCAAAGCCTGAGCACCTCCTAGCATATTGCTGTGCTGCCCCAAAATGCCACCACCGCGTGTTTGTGACAACCCCGTGGYGTCAGTCACTTGGTTCAGCTCCAGGTCCTTCATGTGCTTTTGAAGGCAGGAGTCCTCAGGGTCCCCGACACCACCACCCCCAGCCCCATGAGGATGGCTCCTGGGAGGATGAGTTGGGAAAGCCATGGACTCTTGCGCACCCCAGCAGGGTCCCTGGCACAGGCCATGGGGACCCTCCTGCAGCACTGGTCCCCACCCGTGGGGACACTGCAGTGAAGGGTGCACTGTGGGGGGGCAGCCCCAATACACCCAGACACAAGGAGGTCTCCGAGGGCCCCACGCAGACCCACGCGACATGGTGGGGGAGAGGGAGAGTGGGAGCAGAGCAGCACTGCCCTGCYGTCCCCGCTGCGTTACTGGGGCCGTGGGGCAGCGAGGAAATCCCGGGGAGATGAGCTCACGATGCCTCRTGAATGGCAGTTGTCACTGGGAGCTGGGCATGAAAATACCCGGAGAAACCACAGGCTGTGAGCTGGCAAATTTGGTGCCTGTTGCAGAGAAGAGGGAGGTGGAAAAAGGGGAAATGCTCCCTGGGGCATCCTGGGGAGCCCATCACCTCGTGGCAAGGGCAGTGCCAGGGGGCTCTGGGCAGACCACATCACGAGCCCCATGACTGTGAGTGTGCACAAGGGGATGGGGGTACGTGTTTGCATGAGAGCTGGTCCCTCTCCACTCCCCGGGCAGGTGAACCTCCTGCTCTGCCTTCTGCATCCCACCTTGTACCAAACCCACGCTGGCACTTGTGTTTGCCCCTTGTCCCTGGGGGAAGGCGGTATTTGTAGAGTCAGACCATTAAGTCAGGCTTCCCAGGCAAGCACTCCCCTTACTGGCTGATGCTGGGGTGTTAGGAGGGGTTTGGAGGTCCTGAGATCCATACTGGAAGCAGAGCATTGAGGATTTTGTGTTTCATGGTGCCAAGACTGCCAGCCCAGGTCTACAACCAGTCTCCAGGGTGCCAGCCATCCTTGCTGCCTGCACAGGCAGCAGAGCTCAGAGCGTGCCTGCTGCCCATGCTGCCCGCACTGACCCCTGCATCCACCCTGTGCATGTCCCAGACCCACCACGGGAGCAAGGACCCCCTGGCTGGACCTGCACTGTCCCCAAGCCATTTTGAGGGTCTGAGCACCTTTGTCCTGAATGCCTGGCACCTTGAAAAGGAGACTAGGTTGAGGTCCTCCTAGTCCTTCAGGGAGGATGCTGAGATGAGTTTGATGAGTACTGCTGTCATGTTGGTGAATCTAAGTGTGAACCTGCTGCTCAAGGGTGGTTTCATATCCTGTCTTGGTCAGTATAGCCCTCATGCGGGTGCCGATTTGCTCAGACTCACCTCACCTCACACAGAGGCTATTCTGGTATTTCCTAGACCTGCTGCTTCCTTTTTTTTTTTCAGCATTTCTGAGACAAAGGTGCCATGACATCAGCTCTGTTACGCTTTGGAAATTCCAAGTGTTTTTCTTGAAATCTGACTGACGGGGCTGGCCACCGTGCCTATAAAAACCAAGGACTGAGCCTTCACCTCGCATCAGACACAGGAGGAATCTGCTCTGGTCCTGCCTCTGCTCTTGCAGCTCATCTCTGTCCATAATGAACATCTCCCCAGTGTGCCTCTCCATCATCCTCGTTGCTGCCCTCTTTTCTCAGGCCTCTCCTGCTCCAAGTGAGTACAGCATCTCTCTCTCTGCTCTCTTGGGGTGGATTTTTGCTCTGACTGGCAGTAATTTTGAAGCAGAACTGGAAAAAGTTAGCTGCAAAGGTTGGAAACCCATGTGAATAGCTTCTCCTGCTTTCTTGGGACTGGTCTTCCTTTCTAGCATCCTTTTATCTTAGGGATGAATTTTACTGATAAGTATCAAAGTTTTCAGGTTTAATCTCCCCTGATTTTGTTGCTGGGCTTTAGGAGTGGTCCCAGGGTGACTGAAGGGATTTCTGTCACTAGAAGTGAGTGCAAAACATTTAACAACCAATCCTAGCAATGACTTTAATTAAGCTTTGGTGTTCACAGCAATTTCTTGCTCACTTTCTGGGGAAACAGGAAGAGAAGAGGCCTCCACAGCTGATTAAGGGGATGGTTGTCCACGCTCTCAGCTGGGGAATGTGCAGTTTATTGAGTGATAGACTCATGCTGGCTTTCCTGATCTCTTCCAGTTGGGGCTGACACAACTGTGTGCTGCTTCAGCTACACCTTACGAAAGCTGCCCCAGAGTCATGTGAAGGATTATTTCTACACCAGCAGCAAGTGCTCACAGCCAGCAGTTGTGTAAGTACCGGCTCCTGCTCTGGGCTCTGCGGAAAGGCTCTGCCAGCCTTTGGGCTCTTTGCTTCACGTCCAATGGGGCCAAGAGCATGGTGGTGCGAGGAACCATACGTGGAGTAAGGGAAGGGGGCAATCACCACGGGTCCCATGTGCAGCACATGAATGCTCATCCTCCTCAGCTGAGAAATAAGTGGTCTCCTTGGTCTCCTTGAACTATCTTAGTGCTGGGAATAAGGTGTGGGAAGGAGGTCCCTGTGTAGCTGGCAGGACCTCGCAGTGGTGATGAGCCCARGACACATAATGTGCCACCTGCAAGACTTGCACATGATAAACCAGCTGCCCACGCGCTGCATCCAGGCTCACCTCCGCGCTGAACATGGCCAGGAACATGGGGGGGTTCCCAGGGGACCTTGATCTCCCCCTGCCCTCTGGGTTTTATCAGGCTCTTCAGCCCCCTGATGCTTGGGGGTTTGTGGAATGGGAGCTGGGAGGGGAGATGATCCCCTTGGGAGCTAGCCCTGATCACAGGGCAGGTCAGCATGTGCCCAGGAGGTGACCCAAGGCGCTCATGTCCCTTTCCCCGCTCTGGAGCTGTAACACCTCCCTGCCTGACTTGACAGGTTCATCACCAGGAAGGACCGGGAGGTCTGTGCTAACCCTGATGCCAGGTGGGTGAAGGAATACGTGAACACCCTGGAGCTGCAGTGAGCGCTGGGAGCTGAGAGGTCTCTGCCCTGGAGAAGTCCTGCAAGACCATCCAGTAGAGTCTTGGCATAGACCTAGAAATCCTGCTGCTGAGCACCAGGACCTGTTGAGCCACCTTGGGACCCCTGAAGTTCCTTTTGTCTTGCAAAGGTGCCATTTATCCGTGATAATTTAGCCACCCTTATGGGCCGCTGTGATGCTGGGGACCTCCTGGCCTTGCAGACCCATCTTGGCATAGCCTGCTGTGTTACATGTGGCTAAACTGTCCCCTCCTTGTGCCTCCGCTGCTAGAATGGGAGGGGGATTTTATCCCCAGAGCTATTTGTGGGAAGTGGTCTGTCGAAATTAGGTATGAGTGCTGTCATGTAAACCCAGGCTGACTTCCGAGTCAGCTGGCTGAATTTTGCCATGGTACAGTAGATGCTGTGAGTAAGATCTGTCTCCTTAGCAGATGAAGTGGTACGCTGGTTACTTACAGGATGCTCATTGTGGAACCACATTGTTCAGCCTTGTTCTCAAAATGCTGTCTCTTGCTGGTGCCAAAGAATAAAGATTTTTTTCTCTCTGTGTCAGCTCTGGAAGAGGTTGTTCCACTCCTGTCTGGAAAAACTGGGCCCCATTACAACCATTTTGGGAGGGGCAGGGGAAGAATCCCAACTTCCCATCTGGAAATGCCTCAGCCTCCTTAGCCCCAAAAACTTTCCCTTCTGCATCGCCTCCCTGCTCCCAGCACGGCGGCAGCAGCAGCCCCATCACCTCCCAGGGCTGTTCCCTCCTGGCCTCTGTGCTGCTGCAGAGCCAGACCTCTCCCCCAGCCCTTTCCCCCCATAGTACCAGTAGCCAAGGCCAGGAGCTGGTGGAGCTGGACCCACTGGATTTGCCATTGCGGGTTTGGCAAAGGAATGTCTGGAAATCACAGGGTGGGGGTGCAGCGGCGTCTCTGCAGTGAGCTCGAAGGAGGGTGGCTCAGGGGCTGGCCAGCCAGGACCACGTCCCCAGCACAGGCTCCTCTGGGGATGCAGCCTGAGCTGTGCTCAGCTCTGGGTACGCTCTGTTAGTGTTTTACTGCAAAAGACAGGCACCAATTATCTGCTGTTCTTCAGCTGCTTTGGGATGGAAACCTGAACTTGGTTTAAAAAAGCGCAAGAGAACTTTTGCACCAAGTAAAACTGACAAAAGCACTTTATCAGCCTGTGGTCTGCATTTAGAACTAGCTGATATCTTTGTGGGTAGAGAATGAAACTGCCGGCTCTGACCTCCCTGCTGCAGAAGCTCTGCGGGGGGAGGACGGGGACCTTTGCTCTCCAGGTTGTCTCCATCAGAGCTGTCTGAAGCAAAAGCTCAGAAGTTTTTGTATCCCCCTTGGCCAAGAGTATCCCCACCTGGCAGCTTGTGCATGTCAAATCTTCACCTCCCAGGACAATTTCCACTACGAAATGAGCTACTCATCACCCCTGGGAGTAATTTCTCAGGCCCCCCTCATTGCTAGCAGCAAATGATCTCCCATAATTAGCGGTAAGCAAACCAGTATGAGATATAGTGTCCGTAAACACCCCCAAGCTCATTGGTACCACGGTGGTCTGCAAATGTTCAGGTTGTCTCCTGTTCTCCCCTTGCTCATCACTACCTTTCCACAGGTCTCCCTGTTTATTAACCAGCATTTCCTATTGCAGTTCCTTATGAACTGCCTCAAAGTCTCCATTTCTGGCAGGAGCTGAGGCCACAGCTCTCACCCACCACTCTGGGGYCCTCCGCAGCCTGGGACTGTATTCCCAGCAGCGGCTGCCTGCATCAGTGCAGGGAAGGGGTGCAGAAACCTCGCAGAGCCCAAGGGCACAGGGGAGGCTCTCAGTGCCCAGGACAAGGGTCTCCAGAGAGGAGGGGGCTTCCCCAGCCATGAGGCCAAGGTCAGCAAGGGGCCTTTGCAGTCCTGGTGGACCCCGCTCTGCCAGGCTGAGCTGGCAGAGCATCCTCCCAGTGAGAGCAGGCAGTGGAGGGAGCCCCGAGATGTCTGTGCACCCAGAGCTCATGCCACAACCTGAACTGATCTTGTCCCTGCATCCTGGCAGGGCACCTGCCTACGTGCTGCCCCAGTGCTGAGGGATGGAGGGCGTCCCATGGGTCCCAGGGATGGAGGAGTCCCAGGGATAGAGAGGGTCCCAAATTCTTGGTGGTGGGACACAAGGCGGCATAGCCCCAGGTGGAAGAGGGTGGTTGTCCCTGGGGATGGGGAGGAAAAGTGTAGGAGAGTGGAGGTGGGTGCTGAGGGGGGGGTGCAGGGCACGCTGGGGTGCAGATTGCAGCAGAGCATCAAGGAGATGCAGAGAGAAAAGAGGCAGGGAGGTGGGAGGCTGGGAGCAGAGGACAGGGGCAGAGAAGGGAGAGGATGCAGCAAAGGAAGGGATCCCAGCGCTTAGGTGTGGGATGGGAAGAGCCCTGTCGGGTCAGTGGGATTTACAGGCACAGGGGCTGGGGCCCAGGGGTGCTGCCCCTCAGCCCACCCYGGCAGCAGTCTTGAAGAGTGAACAAAGACCTGGCAGGAGGAGACGAGGGACAATGTGATCCACAGGGAGCCAAGGCCCAGCTCCACCCCAAACTGGGTCTCACAGCAGGCTGATGGCTGGGTCCCCACACCTTCCCTTGCACATCCAGGGGTCTAGGCTGTGGAGAGCAGGGTTTGGGGGTCCCAAAAGGACCACTCTRCTGGGAGCGGGTGGGAAGGGGAAGCCTGTGCCTCAGGGAGGAGGTCCATCAATGTCCAAGCTCAGTGATGGAGACAGGCGTTATGAGCAGAAGGCTTTATTCCTTAAAGACAGCGTGAAACCATGTCTACAGAATAAGGGTGAAAATTGCTAATTAACAGCACACCTGAAATTCCCCTTCCCTCAAAGTAGAAGAGGGGTGCSCCAGAGTAGCTCTCAAAGGAGCCTGTCACGACCCGGCCTGATCGGACCAGGGGGTCGTAAAGGTTTCGAAATTCCCTCGGGCTAAATTAAGGTGAAACGACACCAAACAATCGGTTTAAGTATTTTTATCTAAGGCAGAAACAAGCTGAACTGGGAAAGCGTTACAATAAAACCCCAAACTTAAAAAGCGTAGTGATAGGCAATGTGGGTTCCACAGAAGCGTTTAGAAGAAGAAAAGGAAAGAAGGGAGAAGAGAGAGAGGGAGAGAGAGGTGGAGAGATAGAGAGATATCAGCACCCTTGGATCTCGCRATGACGGGTGCAGCAATCCTCCGGCGGCGGGCGCGCACCAGCTCCTTGGGCTGGTGGCCTTTTACAGTCGTCCCCTGCCCCTCGGTCGCATCAGCCACGCAGTTTCTAGAATTTTATCGCGCAGGCGCTGTGGTGGTGAGGGGTGGTCGCGAGGGGTCTCTCGGTGGTCTTCAGGTGGTCGTGAGCCCCTTCCCCAGATAAACTCTGTGTGAGTTTCTGCTGTATATGGTGAGATGTCCAGCTTGGGCAGAACAGGGAGCTGCGCACCCTCCGGCACGCCCTGCCCGTCCCGTTATCCGGCTCCTCATTTGCACCTTATCTATGCAGGACCCATTTACAGCAATGTTTGAGGCATCAATTTCACGTTAACTCTTTCAGTCTCTCACAGAGCCCAAATGCTCTGCAGGTTGGGCAGGGAGCTCAGCGGGAGGGGAGATGTGCAAGACTCTGTTCTGCACCCCTGCAAAACAGGTCTTGCACAGCCTGCTGTGGCAGGAGGCAAGGGGGACCCTGGGACACAGCCCGGCAGCAGAGGGAAGCAGGGAAGGGATATAAAATCARCCAGGTCTTCCTGAACATGAGAATAATCAAACAGTGCTCATGCTGGTTTGCTTTCATACAGTAGCTCTTTGAGCACTTCACAGAAAGCTTTTAAGCATTGCTATTCCTCACTTACAGATGGGGAAACTGAGGCATGCGCTTGCCTTTGCAGGGTCAGGCTGGACGAGGTGGGCTGATGGGGCCGGCACTCCCCGTTGGGGCCACAGATCCCAATTCCCTGCCCATAGGACCGTGATGAGCGAGAGGTGAGCAGTCCACGACACCAAAATCATTCCTTTACAAGAGGAGTGGAAGAAGCTGGGGCTGGCCGTGGGCTCCCAGGGGCCAGAACTGGAGCACTGGGAGACCAGGCAGGGGTGGCAATCTCAGTGTGTCCCCAAAAAGTTCACAAATGCCTTCACCCAGACAGCGTCAGGGTCAGCGCAAGCCCTGGTGTTTCTTCCTGGTGATGAAGCTGGGAAGTGGGGATGATCAGGAAACCTTTGTGGTGGGGAGGGAATGGACCACCACAGAGCTGCACTGAGTCACACCAGGGCTGGGGAATGTCCTTGTGACCGTTGTCTGGTGTGGAGGCAGCCAGCCAAGGGGAGGTGCTGAGAAACCACAGAAGGTCCCTGGGCCAGATCCTGGCTCTGCCTCAACTTGCTGCTGGCTCCCACAGGCAGGGATAAGGACCACAGACCACAGACCCAAGCGGCCACTGCAGAGCGTGTGGTTGGTGTCTCCTGGGGACAGGCACCTTCTGGGTATTTCTCCGCTGCACAYCAAACCCCTTGCCTGGGAGCACTTTCTCAGCGGTGCTGGGGGGATGCACCCCACAGGGTACCAGGAACAACCTCTCATCCTCCCTCCACTGGGCTCATCCCAGCATCAGCGTGGGCAGCTCCTTCTCAGCCATCTCCTTGCAACTGGAAAGCATGTCTCCTTGCCAGGTCTGAGTGATGGCCAATCCCAGATAACACCCCAACAAGTCCCACTCTTGGTCCCAAGAGGGAGAAAGATTTGTGGGGCCAAGCCAAAGGCTTCCTGCATGGGCAAGAGCCCGCACCCACACAACAGCTGGCTGCTGGCACCTCATGGTGGTGTAGAAATAGTCCTTCACATGTTTCCTGGAAAGCTTCTGCCAAGTGCATGTGAAGCAGCACACAGCTGTGTCAGGGACAGCTGGAAGAGATTTGGGGTGCAGGACTGAATCCATATGACCAGGAGGGGACACAACGTGGATGTGTACGACCAGCAGAGAATAAGCACTCCCAGCAGGCCACAGTCCAGATCAAGGAGTCAGAACAGGTCATGTCTGTTCCTCAGGCATTACAGGTCACCATCATGAGCCCTTCTTCMTCCAGGGGAGGAAAAACCAACCCAAAGACAGAGGTGGATTCACCTGGAGCAGAGCAGGATTGGGAGCAGAGGGCAGCAACAAGGAGAGCAGCAAGGTTCAACCAGAGAGACCTTCATGTTCCCATCAGGAGCTAAGCAGGCATACAGACCATGATTGTGTTTAGCACTGATCCATCCAGTCCACACTTTCCACAGGGAATCACCAGTGATGGGACCTATAAGTGGGTGGGTTTAGGAGAAAGGCTTCTTGAGTGATGTGGAACTGCCAGAACATGGCCAGTGTAGGTTAGAAAGACAGAACTCAAAGAGGCTGAGCCGTGAGGCCGAGTTCAAACCATCAACTATCAAAGAGCTGCAGGGAGAGGCCGTGTCAGGATGTACGTCCCCTAATATAGCAGGTGCTTCAGCAAAGTTGGCTAGAAATAACCAGAACTGTACTTCTCATGTTGAGGAGGAGGTAAGAACTGCCCTGCAGGAGCTGATGGAGGGGCAGCTACAGAATAGGRTTAGGAACAGGGGCCAGCAGGGAGACATTGGGTCTGAAGGTCTGCATGGGCTCACCTTCCTTCCCAGGGCTTCTCACTGGGAGAAAGGGGACAGCCACAGGGTTCATGCTCTCAAAAAGACCAGAGAGAACTGGGCTGTCAGGTGCTTTGCCCATGGCACCATGAGGGTCTTCTGACGTTCTGGGCTCCTTCTGCCACAGCAGGCAGTGAAGGAAAAGCCTGTGGTTCATGGAGTCCAGCAGAGTCAACCTTCCAGGCCCCATGGGAGCTGCTGCCCTTGGCTTTTGTCCACCTCYGCAAGCACATGAGAAGCCTGATGGCTGAGCGATGGTCATCTTCCAGCTAGCAACTGGGGAGCTGAACTCTTCCCTTGCCTCTCCACTGGATTCTCATTCCTTCAGCTCAGATCTGGCTGGTGAACCTCTTGGCCTTGCTGAGTCCTGACTTGCATCCTGAGACTTAATACYTGGCTCCACGCTTGTTTGTGCCCCATGTCCCACATGTAGTCTCATGGTGGAGCCCATCCCAAATCGCACYCCATCTGGCAGCACACATGTCCCTGAACTGCTTGCAAAGCAAAGAAACCTGCAGGAATGGGAGTGCTGGGCTGTCAGAGTTGACGTGGAGAAGGATGTCGGGGCCAGGGACTGATTTATAGCTGAGCCATTTCTTGCAGATTTATGTGCAGCAGGCAAGAAAGGGCTAGTGCTGCCCCAAGCCTCAAGACAGGACCATCGAGAGCAGCTGATACATCCCCTGGATTCAGCAGTATCTCTCCCCACAGCAGCTCTCCTGCTTGTCCAAGTGTCCCCTCCTGGCTGCCCCCCTCCCTGCCCAGAGCTGGCAGCAGGCGAGAGGCTACGGGCAGGCTGCTCCCTGCACGTTTGACCCCTGGGGCTAGGATTTCTCCTTTGCTCTTGCAGACCCCCACCCTGGTGCTGGCCCCCACCAGCCCCATCCCCATGGGCCAGCACGGAGAGCCAGGCAGCGGCGGCAGGCACGGGAGCCCAGCRCTGGGCTGCCACGGTCCCCACGCAGAGGGACCTGCCCTCACGGTGCCTGGCTCCTGCCAGGGGAGGTGGGTCTGGGATAGGGGGGAGCAGGGCTCCTGGAGCAGGCTGCCTTGGCTGTTGCTCTTGGAGCTTTAGGAAAGAAACTGAAACCAGAAAGGCTGGAGGGGGAAATTCCTACATGCTCCTGGGCTCCCAGCCAGGGACTGTCCAAAGAGCTGGCTGCAGCGMCGAATCCTTCTGCCTCTCTAGCCTGTCCCCTGTATCCCAGGCCTCGGGCAAACCTCAGACCCCCCCAAAAATTCCCTTTCACTGCAACATCCGTCCTCCATCCCCTTGCAGCATGAGGAACCCCAGATCAGGGACCATTTTGGGCTCCTACAGTTCCTCTGCAGCACCAAACTCGGCTTCTCAGCACAAAAGGCGACTGAGTGTGCAGCAGGCATAGGGAGGTCCGGATGCCCTCAGGGATAGTGGAGACCCCCAGCACCYCCTTCCCGGGCTCCTCACCTGCCCACCCGCAGGCAGCAGCGGTGGCCACTCTCTGCTCCCGTGTTTCACGGCACAGTGGGGAAGCCCTGCTCAGGATACACCCCTCCACAGATTTTTGTCTCTCCCCTACGGTGGTGAACACTGGCCATAGAGTGGGACAAGATTTTTGCAAACATGCTGACCCACCTTGTCCCTGCTTGGACCTGACCCCCTCTGCTAGGACCCTGCTGTGCCAGGGGAGCACGGGGTCTCTGCCAGGGGTGAGTGAGAGCCTGTGCCTTTCCTAAGTCATCTTCCCAGCAGAGCGATCAGGAGCCATCCCCATGCAGCTGGAGAGGAGCCCTCCATGTGGTCCCCCATCACCAGCACCATCTCCTGGGACACGACATGGTGCCTGGGCTGGGTCTGCCCTTCGCTGGGATGCTGCTCCTTGGGTGCCCCATGAGCCCTCCTGCCTGCAGCCAGCTTTCCAGCCTGGAAAACACAAGACTAGAGGGAAATCACAAGACAATGTAGAGGTGCTTTCCCAGCCTCAGGGTTGCCAAGTCTGATCTACAGCTGCAGGAAAAAATTAAACAATAAGAGAAAGGCTTTTTTTGCATTAGGAAGAAGAAACACCAACTGGAACAGGATGGCTGCAAGGCCAGGCCAGCTCTGGGTGACCATGCTGTTGGGGGCATTTCTTCTCAGTGTGCAGAAACAGAGGAGTGCTGAGCACGATCGCGATGAGCAAGCTGAGCCCAGCACTGTGCTTTTACCCTTGGGACCTGCTTCCTCCCATTCATGTTCCCATGCAAAGCCGCGTCCTGGGAATGACTGCAGTAGGTTTGCTGGTAGCTGTTTTACCCTTGCAGCACAGGGTGTTTTACAGGTGGGAAAGTGAGGAACAACCCCCATTGGGGTGGTCAGAAAGAAAGCTGGGGTCCCTGCCCCTCTCCAGGCAGCACTGCCGGGCTCGGCAGGACCCAGCTGCACATGGGGGCTGGCGGGCAGAGATGCGGTGATGTCTCGGAGGAACAGATACGTGTGAGGAGAGACGCTGCAGGGCCACTGACAGTGTGCAAGTGGGTGCCTATGGGCTCTGTACTGGGAAACACTGCTGCTTAGCTGGCAGAAATGGCTGGCAGGGGTGGGTACAGGCAGGGAGTTGGCCCTGCTCTGCGCCCCAGCACCCTTCGCACGAGGGCGGACGAGCAGTTCATGAGCCCCAGGTACCTGCCAGCTCCCAGGGCAGCCCCAGCACCGTGGCAGCTGCATGCCCTCTGCTTCCTCCCATCCGACCATGAGCCGCTCTCCCTGCTCCCCACCCCAAAGTCTCTGGCAGGATTTTACCCCTYGCAGCAACGTGTCCCATCAGCACCCCATGGTGCCCAGGGAGCAGTTTGTGGTGCGGCGTGTGGGGCTGGGAGCAGCAAGTAAGCATATGGGACACGTCTGAGGTGTGTGGAGAGCATATTCATGTGTGCAAAAGGCCCATATGTGCATACAAACATGTCTAATTCTGTAGAGGATGTGGGAGGCGGGGGTGTATGTGGTAGGGGAATGAGGTGTCAGAGGATATTCATATGTCTGCAGTACGGAAACTTTATGGTTTTTGCCTCAAACCATTTCCCATCATCACATGCCATATAGAGAGTGCAGATAGGCTCAGGGTGATGTTCTATCTCTGTGCTGGTGAACACCACATAGCGGCACATAAAGGGAAAAAAAGCAGAGGTTTTGTCCAAATTCTTTATTCTCCAGAATCATGATTTCACAGGGCCACCCATCATCCAAMGCTGAGACTCTGAGCCACTCTCCCATAAATACCCTCCCTGCCACCCTCCCATAAATAGYATTATTATCCACAAAAGAAAGTACTGCCTATTCCATATGATAATTTATTAAATAATTTAAAACGATATAAGAACAATAGAGGTGCAGTCCCATGGGCCTTCCCAGGCCACAGGTGGAGGTGTCAGGGCAGAGGGATGAGGTTGCAGACTGGTCCGTGCAAGCCGAGGGCAAGTAGCAGCACCGCAACACGGGGTCTCTCGTGGTGCCCGTCCAGCAGTCCCTTGGAGCCGCCTGCAGATGATGTGGGCTCGTGCAGCCTCTCTTGCCCCAGTGTCCTGCTCCATCGCAGGAGCTCAGGATAACGCGACTCATGCATGACAGCAGCTGGGCTTGCCATCTTGCTTTGCTCAGTTCTGCTTCAAGTTTTGCAGGTGACTTTGAACCCAGGTGTCACTGGGATTGGCACAGACCTGGCGGTCTTTCTTTGTGATGAACCTGTGGAACATATAAGAACTCTGCTCAGACCTGCRTCCCGGGAGAGCCTGGATCCCAGCTTTGGGGCATTGCAAGAGGTTCTCCCCTGTGCCCTAAGCTGACACTGAAACCAGCGGCTGGCTGTGATTTCCCCCACTCCCATCCCTTTTCCCACACTGCCTCCTCAACTCCTGCAGGAACATCCCTGGGCGTCCCCACAAGAGCATCCCTGGCAGTCCCTGTGCAAGCCCTTTCCCCTCGGGGTTCCCCTCACCCTGCTCTGTTCCTACAAGCCCCGTGCCCACAGCCACCCTGCAGAGCCGGTCACTCACACGCACACCCCGCAGCGGCTGTCCCCGCATTGCCCCCGTGTCTGCGCCCAGGAGTCAGCGCTGGTACTTACACGACGGCCGGCAGCGTGCAGCTGGTGCTGGTTCTGTAATAACGCAGGATGAGCTTCTGTGGGAGCCTGTGGCGTGCGTAAGAGAAGCAGCAGACTGGGAGGTCAGCTCCGGCTGGAAAAGGCAAGGAGAGACAACGTGAGCATGTGCTGGGCTGTGCGTCGGGAGCAGCCAGCCCATCAGCTCAAGGAGCTGTGCTGGTGGGGAAGGGAGTGAGGAATTAGAGAATAATTAAGGTTGAAATGGACATTGGGGATCATCTGGTCCAATGCCAGGAACAGTATCATCAGGTACTAGGGGAGATTCCCACCCAGACATTGCTCAGAGCTTCATTTCCCACCTCCCCCAGCCCCAGGGCAGAGACTGAAGTCCCTAAACTATAACCAGGAATAAGTATTCTGAGCCCAGGATGGCTGGACAGATGGATGGATGGATGGATGGTGGATGGATGGATGGATGATTTTCTAATTCTGGGGTTCCTACATGTAGCTGATCTCAGCGCAGAGTGGAGAGTTGTACAAATGCGGAAAAATTTCCAGTTATCTGCCAGGTGAGCTCAATGGAGAAATGATAACTAAGGTTCAGATCTGTTCCTCCATCACAAATGAAAAAGCAGGACTCACCTGGGCCAGAGAAAGTTTGGGAGCAAGAGGCTGCAATGAGGAGAAGAGCAAAAACGGCTGCGGGGACCTTCATCTTCTCGTCGTGTGAGGAAAGTCGGAGCAGGACCAGAAACTCTGGCAGATGCGGCTCAGACTGCAGCTGCTGGATCCAGCTCCCTTTTAATAGGGAGTCCTGGAGGCAGCCAGGAGAAGCCTGAGTGGAAATTCCGGAATGATGTCAGAGGATGTCACGAAAGTGAAATAGCCAAAGGGAATTAAAAAAAAAAAGTCAAAAAGAATGGGATACATTTCACATTGGAGCCAAGTGTGTTGAGCTCTGACTCAGTGCTCATTTCGTTTTCGATTTCATCAAATCAAATGGAAACTAAAATGTGCCAAGTGGCATGGCCGCAAAGAGGAGAACTATTTATCTGAACTACAGGAGGGATTTTCCCTGTGAGTCTGTATAGCAAAAGACACAATGTTTGCCTAACATTATGCAACTCTGGAAAAAAAAAAAAAACAGGCAGGCTCCAAAGCACGCTCGTGCTGTTATGTGTCGGGTGTTTATCAAAGGTTGCTAAACTGCAGCCCATGGAGCTGAGAGGTGGCTGGACTGTGGGCTCTGTGCTACTGCCCTGGTTCCGGCTGGGACAGAGTTAACTCCCTTCCCTGTAGCTGGAGGGGGTGCTGTGTTTGGGTTTGGCAATGAAAGGAATGTTGATGGCCCATTGATGCTTTGGGTGGTGCTGGGTGGTGCTTGCACCGACAGCCTCCCCCGCCCTTCGAGGTGCAGGGGGACCTGGGGGGGAGCATAGCCGGGGTGGTTGACCCAGCTGGCCAATGGGGTATTCTATACCATGTGACGTCATGCCCAGCTTAAAAACCGGGGACGGTTCCTTTGGGGGGCGCGCGCGGTACGGTTCGGTAGGTTCGGGCAGTTCTGGAACACGTGGGGGTGAGCAGTTGCGTTGTGTATCGCCTGTTTTGTATATTCTGTTATTGTTGTTATCGTTGTTATTATCACTGTTCTACTTTGTTTTATTTCCATTATTAAACTGTTTTTATCTCAACCCGCGGGTTTTCCTCCGTGTGCCCTCCCGATCCTCTCCCCCATCCTACCGGAGTGGGGRGGTGAGMGAGCGGCTGCGGGGTGTTTAGTTGCTGGCTGGGGCTAAACCACGACAGCTACCCAAAGCACTCTGCCCCCACCAGTCCCGCAGTGCTTGGCTTAACGTGGGCCAGCGAGGAGCTGAGGCTGGAGGCACCCCTGGAGACCGTCCAGCCCCTGCTCAAAGCAGTTGGGCTCCATCTACTTTGCTCCCCCCACACATGTTGATAAGATCCCCCCGAGCCACCTCTTCTCGAGGATGAACAGTACCAGTGCTCTCAGCATCTCCTCCTAGGAGAGATGGTCCTGCCCCTTAAACATCTTCATGGCTCTTCGCTGGACTCTCTCCAGTATGTTCGTATGTCTCTCATACTGGGGAGCCCAGAACTGGACCCAGCACTCCAGGAGTGGCCTCACCAGTGCTGAGCAGAGGAGAAGGGTCACCTCCCTTGACCTGCTGGCAATGCTCCTCCTAATGCACCCTAGGAGCCTGTTGGCCTTCTTTGTGGCAAGGGCACATAGCCGCTCATGTCCAGTTTGGTGTCCACCAGGAGCCCCAGGTCCTTTTATGCCAAACTGCTTTCTAGCTGGTCAGCACYGGCGTATACTGGTGCCTGGGGATGTTCCTCACCAGGGACAGGACTTCGCACTTCTCCTTGTTGAACTTCATGAGGTTTTTGTCAGTCCACTTCTCCAGCCTGATGAGGTCCCTCTGGATAGCAACACGTCTCTCTGGTGTGTCAGCCACTCCTCCCACCTCTGTGTGAYCTGCAAACTTGCTGAGGGTGTACTTTGTCCAATCATCCAGGTCATTAAGATATTAAACAGTACTGGCCCCAGTATCGATCCCTGGGGTTTCCCACTGGCAACCAGCCTCCAGCTGGACTTCGTGCCATGGATCACAACCCTCCGAGCCCAGCGGTTCAGCCAGTTCTCAGTCCTTCTCACTGCCATTTATCTAATTCATACTTCACCAGTTTGCCTAGGAGGATGTTATGGGAGCCTTAGTAAAGTCAAAATAAACAACATCCACTGCTCTGCCCTCATCCACCAAGCCAGCCATCTCATCTTTGCAGGCTACTCACCGTCACCTTAACAGCCACAGGCCTCCACAAAGCAATCAGCTTGCAGGATCTCACATTGCTTTGGAGGGTCTTTGCAGGCAGGAGGGTCTTTTGCCAGCCTTAACCTCAGCCCCCAGGGGAGCGGGGAGTTTGCTGGAAGAGGGGGTTTGCCACACCGGACACATTTTGCCAGCTTGAACCGCTCCCTCCAAAAGCTCCCTTGAGTCCAAGATGGATTTTCTGGCCAAAAARGTAAGAAATGAGTGGTGGAGAACCTGCCTCGGCAGGTCCCCGGCGCTGGAGCGGTGGCAGCGCAGTGCCGCGGCTCGGGGCAGCTCCTGCCTGGGGAGCAGGGCAAGCAGCAGCTCTGCAGGGAGAGGGGTGACCTGGGATGTCCTGCCGTCCTGCCACAGCCTGGGGGTGCAGCTGGAGTTGGAGCCCCCCTCCACTGCAGAGAGGATGCTCAGGCCTGTGGGTGGTCTCCAAGGCCTGGATTTTCATCCCCAGAAGTACAAATCCCCTGCTCGGCTGCCCTGGAGCTGCAAGTGAGAGCAGTGGAGACACCGTCCTTCACAAATCAGCTCATCCCTGGCAGAGGCAGAAGGAAGGTTCAAGGCCCCTGACATAAGCGATGATCTGCTCCGCCGCACACTTACCCCCCCCAGGGAGGGTCTCTTTTGCACTTCTGCTTCCCTCCATGGTCTTATCTTGCGTTTCAACCCAGGACGCTGGTGCTGTCGGCTGTGGCAGACTGCGGGCTCACCCTGCAGCTGGGCAGAGGCATCACCAGAATGGCTGAGGGTGTGCTTTTATTGGGGCCAAAGACTCTGTAAGTTCTGTCACGGGTATCGGGGAAGGTGTTGGATTTTGCCGGATTTATAGCAAGCCCTGGCAGGACCAGCTCTGCTTTCCCTGGGTAAGTCTGAGCAGCTCTGGGCAGAGGTGCATGGCAGAACAAGAAGTGGCTCCAGCTTTCGGCTGAATTGCTGCAGAGCAAAACCAAATTATGGCTTTTTGCCATGGAAATAAATCATGCAGAAACCAACAGTGGGAGTTTTATGTTCCTCTGTTCCTGCAACTCACATGCTAGCGTGTGCACGGGGAAATGACAGATGCCGGCTGCAGGCGCTGCATTGCTGGGTGAGAAAGGTTGTGGCTGCAGAAAGACAGCTCTGTGGCTAACACCAGCCAGAGACAGCTTCGCTCATGGGAACTTCACAGCTTCTGCTCTCCAGCCTGCCGCCCGCAAGGAGCAAGCCAGAGGGCCGGTAGCCTGCGCAGTGCCACCGYGCTCGCTGCGTGGAGCACCCAGGGGTGGTGGGGAGGTGTGKGGGGGGGTGTGATGTGACCTGCCTCAGGCAGCTCTGTCCTCCACCTGGAAGCCCTGAGATGGTCAGCGGAAGGAAAGGAGCCGTCAGTTACGGCTAATGAATTTGACAGAGCTGGGGGAGGAGGGTCTGCAAAGAGCTGCTGCAGCTGCAGTCGCTTGGTTGTGTCATTGGCACAAACCGATTAGCGCTTACAAAACTGCCCGTTGTCAGCTCTGACGTTGTTTCCCCCGGCGTGCTGAGAAGCCTCCTGGAAGGGGGGCACCTCCCCAGCCCCTCCTCTGCACTGCTGAGCCCCTGCCACAGGACTCCAGCTTCGAGGCAATGGCTGCAACCCCGGCTGCAACCCCGGCTGCACGCTCCTGCCACGCTGCTCCCAGAGCAGCTCACCCTCGCTGGCCTCCAAGGCCAGCTTCTGTTTTCAGTTTTCTGTTTCTGTACACTGGTTTTCGCTTCTCTGTCAAATCCCAGAGCCCTCTGCTGTCACAGTTCCTGCAGTTTAAGTATTTATAAGCTGACCTCTCAAGCTTCCTTCATTACTCCTGGAAACGAGCCATTTTTTATCATTTTAGCCTCACCCAGACTGGGGCATGAGATTTGTTTGGGTGCAGGCAGGGTAGAGAAAGCTAAAATTATTCAAAGAGGAAGACTGTGGGGAAGGATGCTATAGTGGGYGCTGAGTCTTCATTCCCTGGGATAGACAGTGACAAGGACTAGCCCAGAGGCTTTAGGACTCCTTCAAGCCCCCCCAAAATCCTGCCCTCACCAAGAGGGCACAGGTCACAAAGCACATACCCCCAGGGCAGAGGGATGCAGGGTACTTGCTAGCGGGCAATGGTGAGGGCTGTCCCCAGGCTGATGGGGGAGCCTTGTCTGCCTTCCCCTGGGGGTGCAGCTCACCCGTGGGGCTGCACCATCCCAGCCCTGGCACCTCAGCACCATCAGAAGGACCTTGGAGCACGTAAAGGGGTATTATCCCGTCCCTGTCACTCCTGCTAGCCATTTGATCCTCTCGCCCACAAGCCCACGAGCAGATGCAAGCTCTGGGGTGTGGGGTGCTCCGTTTGGGAGACGCTGGTGGTTTTGCCTGSGGCAGAGGTGTGGTGCCCCGGGGGTCACAGCCTTGTCCCTCTGCTCGCAGCCTGGGGCAAAGGCGATCCCTGACCAAGTCCAGCTCCCCTCCGCTCCCACTCRCAAACCATCCCCAGCCAGTCCCTCCTGCGGCTGCACCTCTCTGCCCGGTCCCGAGGGATGCAGGAGGCCGCACGGGGAGGCTGCAGGGCTGTGGCATGCCGGCGAGCGGTGCTGGAGCTCCCCGAGCCCTCCCCTCTCCCCAGGGGTTGTGGGTGCCAGGCAGAGCCCGTGCTGGCCGGGGCGGCTGGACAATGGCCCTTTTGAAGGGCATAAGCCCATCTGGGGTGGCAMAAGCCTCAGCATCACAGGCAGCAGGATGGGATCTGTGCTTGAGAGAGACACTGCAGAGCACCCTAACCTACAAACAGCCCCCCACACGTGGGAAGTGGTTTGCAGCCTTGCAGYGAGCCCAAAATAAATCGTGAGGCTAGTAAACATCCAAGCTCCGCTGCCGGTCTCCGTGCATGACCACCGCAGCTGGAAAGCTCACACCTCACTGTGGAGTGGGGGCTCACACCTCCCGTGGGGTTTCCTAAAACCCATCAGAGCTGGGAGGGGACCGACACCAGACACATCCTTGCCAGCACACTGCAAAGAGAGGGACCAAGCCGGCACYGGTGGACACGGGGTCTTCAGGAGGTCCAAGGGCCATACATTAAGGAAGTCCCCCAGTTGTGGCAATGGCCCTGAGAGAAGTTTAGAGGTTAACCCTGGTCTCAGCCCCTTCCATGAGCAGGGGAAGGTAGTGATGTTCGGCCATCCCCAAAGAACCCGTGGGGTGCAGCCGGCCACCCTGTGCTCTGTGGGCCACCTGCAGCCAGTCCACCCAAACATCCTGSAGAGCTGAGCTCCAGGACCACTAACGAAAACAAAAACAATCAATTTGTGGCTTGCTTCTTTTCCTTTTTGCTTGATTGTGATGAGCATACAAGGCCCAGTGGGTTCATTTATGAACTGGTTTTGTTTTTTATCCTAGCAGAGCTCTCAATTTTCAGTCTGATCTTCCTTGCTCTTTCTGGAGGACTCACCAAAGATCTGAGTGAGGTGGGCTATCCTCCAGGGCAGAAGATGCAGCCCCAGCAGAGACACTTCATCCGATCCACTTCATCTGAGGGATGCTGAGGGGTGCAGGTCGGGCATGCCCCAGCCCCTGGAGCCGGCAGTGGGGGCGAGCCAGGAGCACAGCCCCACAGCCACTTCCCTAAGGCTCAAAAATTGCTAGAACTCAAGTTTTCCCTGTTTCTTTCTTTTCCTTTCATGCCAAGGATGGAGAGGGGYGTGGAGCAAGGAGGCTTTTTTATTTCACTTTAATTTGCTTTGAAATACTGTACACTTAATTCTCTTTGTTTTGTTTCRAAAGAAAAGCCAGGAAAAATTTGAGGCATCAGCCATTAGAAAGCGATAGTATTCCCTGGGGTATTTTTTTCAGAAAATGCCCTTGCTGGAGGAAGGTTGAACCTTTAATGATATACCTTTTTCTTACAGCTACGAACATATTCCTGGTGTGACAGGATTTCAGGGAAACACAAAGGGGTCTCTTGTGCAACGCAGCGGGCGGTGGTCGGCGCTCGCTCACGCCGCCTGGCCRGGATGGCTGTGATCTCCCCTGCACCCGGCACGGTGGAGACAGATGGTTCCCAGTCACTCCCACATGCACAGGTTCCCATTGGAGCCAGTTCCAGGACATGACATCATCTCAAAAATTCCAACATTTCTCCAGAAACATCAAGAACGGTGGGGGTGAAATTTCTGAACACTTATGGAAAGTCACCGGTGCCTGAGATCTGAGCAGGACAGGATGGAGACTGCTGCAGGTGGAAGCGGAGCTTGTCCTAGAGGCAGTTTCTGAACTCRGGACATTTTTAAGTACTTCCCTTTCCGAGCGAATCCTGACTCCTCAGCATTAAAACCTGCTTTAAATAGCAACTTACATCAGCCAGTCTCACCATTTTTTTCAGGGTTCCCCTTTCATTCAAGATCGAGAATTTCCCTATTTCTGCTACCACTGAATGTATTTTAGGCATTTGCTTTACTTAGCACTTTCTCCTGGGATTTTTTGGGGGCTTGCAGAAAACCTCCATCATATCCCTCTATGCAAATCGGTGCAACATCAGCCAGACTGCTTTGGGCAGCCCGTCCTGGCGACTCCAAGCACTGCCTGCCGGCGGTGGGAGCAAGGGGAGACCACAGGCTGGGTCATGGATCCTGAAACCAGCTGGAGCCACAGTGGGGAAACTTCCACCTTACACCACCGTTTTGCTGTGCTATGAACCTAATTCCCCCTGAGGTGCTCCAGCCCACTCTTCCATGGCCATCTCTCCATCTCAGAGCACCTCCTGAGTTCGATGGTCCTTCATCTGAGACACGCAGCTTCCCCTCTTTCTAAAAGGGGGAAGAGCTAGAAGAAATTACTTTCTCGTTTCATCACGACTGGAATGCGGGGGAGTGGGTAAGGAAACATTTTTAAGGAGCATGTTGCAACATCTCAGGGCATCACTGATATGACTATAGCCTCCCACCTCTATCCAGCCTGCAAGGAGCTGGCAGAGTGGGGGCTTCTGTCATGTTTCTAAGGAAAAAACAGACCCCTGGGAAGCAAACACCCTGACTTTGGGGTTGTTTTTGGCTTTCAGCAGTAGAAAAATTTCAGCCCTTACCTGGCCCCTGTAACACATTTATCTAGGCTAAACTGATCCTAAACTGACTCACCTAAACTGAGAAGGTTTTTTTGATTAATTAAAAAATGCTCCTTACAGTCCAAAATAATTCGGCATCTGCTTGCTGACAAAGTTATAAAGGCATGGAGGATTTCAGCTGCCTGAAATGGAAAAATATCTCATTGAAAACATTCGAATGATCAATGCAGATTTCCAACTAATTCTTCTGTTCTAATGAAATTTGTTTTTTATCAGAACATTTCTGCACCATAAATGGTATTTCTCCTGCCTCTGCTACCCACGTCGTGTGCCTTGGGAGCAGGACAGGACCAGATGGCTGTAGGTGGCAGATCTCAAGACATGACCCATGAATGCTTGATAGTACAATCACAAGGAACAGCTCAGAGGCAAACCACGCTCTTACAAGTTATATTCCCCAAGCAACCAGGCAGAGGAGCCAAGTAAGCCGACGCTAGCTCAGAGCCGATTTCTGGTCCAGCTGGCGTCCGGCTGAACGCTGGGTTCCCACCTCCTGCCTGGCTGGGCGCCCTGCCTGCGGAGGCAGGCTCTCTCCTCATCCTCCCAGGATATTTGGGGACAGGCAAGCTGACAAGCGGAGCGGGGAGTGATGGGTGAGCCTGCAAGGTGCCTCCCTCTGCAGATGGCAAAGGGAAGATGGAGAGGGGACCAGCTTGGCCATGGTGTGGCCAGGAAGGAGGTGATGCTTGGCTTGGCAAGAGACGCATTTGCTCCATGGGGTAGATCTGCCCTCTCCAGCCAGGGTGAGGGGCAGGCGCACCACCACGGCTCCCAGCAGGAGTCTCCTTAAGGGTGGGCCACCTCTGGGACTTCTCYTGTGCAAGTCCAGGACCACGTTGTCCTCCAGACTGCCCTCTGCCTGCGTGGAGCAGAGCAGTTAACCTGCATGGAGCTAACCTGCTGCGGCTGGTGGAGGGGAGGCAGGGCAGCTCTTGGCTGTGGGGTGCCCTGCCTCCCCTTCTACCAGCCGTGGCTGGTGGAGGGCTGTGCACACCATGCGGAGTTGGAGTGATATTTGGAAAACACCAGGTTATTTACAGAAGGTGCCCGCGTTGATAGCCAGGAGCCTTTAAYAGAAACACGGTGAGTCAGTGCCCAGTGCTGCGGTAGGGGTGCAGAGGTGCTGGTGGTGYGGTTGGGTTGCTCTGCTTTACGTTATAGTCTTTCCACTGACTTTCAGGCAGCATCTGCCAAGACATCACCAGTTGRTGATATCTTGAAAATAATGAAATGGAGACATTTCCCAGAAATGTGTCTCCTCCCCTGTTGMGAAGAGTTGTCCTTCTAGGAACATCTCGTTACAGCTGGACTGCCCTCAGCTCTTCCCAGAGCATCCACCACCTCCCTGCCAGGCCTTCCYTCTCCTCCTCCTCGGGCACAGAGAGGTGTTTGGTAGACCTCCATGGCAGACCATGTGTAGGCTTCCCAGTGAACCGTCCCTGGTAGCAGCCCTTGCCCAGCCCTCAGAGAGCTGTGAGCTCTTACTCTCTCCCATACAATGTGGTCATTCCTCCTTGTCTGTGGTCATTACAATTTTCTTTCTTCTGCTGAGACTGGATATTCTTTTATTCCCCAACATCCCAGTTTCTACCCCATGCCCTTGCCCTGCAATTTACCTGCTCCTGGTCTTCAGAAGCGGTGTCTTCTTCCTCACCCTGCTCCTGGAGCCCCTCCTGCCTCATCATTAGGGTCACAGTCAATGTCTCCATATTTCTTTTGTCTCTGTGCATCTCCATGCCTAGCAATGATAGGCCTCACCTATCAGTAGCCCTTGAAAAWTTAACTGTCTAATCTAAATTGGTCATTTAGGGTGTCCTTTTGGGACCTCAGTGCACGGGCTGTGCAGATGTGGGAGGGCAACAGTCCACGGTAAAGGAGACCTCAGCCCCTTTTTCCCTAACCGGTCTCATCCCATCCATGCTCTTTAGCCCATTTGCACAGCTCTTGGAAGGATGCACTCTCATCTCCAAGTTGCTTGAGCAGGTTGGGTAATAGGGGCCTGTTGACAAATGCAGGAACCGCCACAGGGGAACTTCTTACTAAGGGACATGCATGAAAGAAGCAGAAATAGCAATGATGACTGCTTCATATCCTGTGTCACTGGGCAGGCTCTGAATCGAGGGGGGAGCTTCGCCTTTCCGGTGCTGGAGCTTCTGCTCCGTTCCACCATGAGACTGCACCATGAGCAGTCTCTTCGCTRGGGGAAATTCCACCATGCCTACGCAAGCCGCTGCATGGGCTTCCTCACCCCATAAATTGGGGAGTTGCTGACTGTCTCAGCATCAGACAGAAAAGAGGCTTTCAAGCTCCACTTGCCTGCTTCAGCTCCGGCCACCACTTCTCAGCTGACATGAAGGTCTCTGTGGCTGCCCTCACCGTTCTCATCGCCACCTTCTGCTACCAGACCTCCGCTGCACCATGTAAGTCCGGGCTCTCCCTCTCCTCTCTAAACGGGTACAGGAGAGATGTCGCTGCTGGGACAGGGTCCCTTCTGCCAGGTCTTCCACCCCTGGGTCCCTTCCCATGTCAGACCACCCTCTGGCAGGTGCTGCAGGGCCATTGGGGCTGTCCYGCCATGGGAAAGGCACAGCTCAAAGCATGGCATGGGCTGTGTCAGCACCAGSTCAGGGTGAACCCAGAACAGAAAGAATCAAAGGAAGAAGAAAAAAGACCCCGTCTTTTCTTCCTCCACTTCCTCCCCACTCCCCAGACCCGGGGGTCTGCGGTCCCAGCTCCCTGCCCCTGCTCCCCATCCTTTGCCACTGCTGACGACCATCTTTACCCTTCACAGTTGGCTCCGACCCGCCGACCTCCTGCTGCTTCACCTACACCTCCCGGCAGCTGCCCCGCACCTTCGTGGTGGAGTACTACGAGACCAACAGCCTGTGCTCCCAGCCAGCCGTCGTGTAAGTCCTCTCCTCCAGGGCGGTGGTGGGCTCTCCCTTTGGGCTGAGGATCCAGAGAGGGAAAGACCCCTTTTCAAAAGACAGGGGATGGAGGCTGGACCCAGGAACAGGAGGGATGAGGGGGCCAAGAGGTGATGCTCCATGGGCTCAGCRCACAGGGGGCTCGCGCTGGTCCTGCTCCACCACTGCCAACATGATGGGCATGTYGTGCTGCATGCCTAAATTCTGCTGATCCTCAGGAGAGGCTGGGTTTGGGGCAGGGTTCCCCTCCATGCATTGCTCTCCCACTGAAGACGTACCTCTTTGCACACCACAGGTTTATCACAAAGAAGGGCCGCGAAGTCTGCGCCAACCCCGAGCAGGACTGGGTCCAGCAGTACGTGAACGAGCTGGAGCTGAACTGAGGTCCCGGGACAGATCCTGCCGCCTGCATCCCCCGGCTGCCAGGACGAGCGAGCCACGGCCAGCTGTGGGCTCCGTTGGAAATGCTTGAATGTCATTTAAAGCTAGTTAGGAAATTGAAAATGTTCCAGAATCTGACTTTAGTGTTTTGCTATTTAATTTTTGTAGGGGAGGGAAGAGGTGCAATAACTCCACTCCAGACAAATAAGAATATTATTTCATAGATATATTTTTTAAATGAAGACTCATGCTCAGGTTATATTTGCTGTATTTAATTAATTGTATTTTTGATGTAATATTTAATTCAAATTTTGAGAAATAAATATTTTTGTAAGAACTTTCTGTCTTTGCCTCTATTACAATTCTTCACGATCACAATAGCTGAAATTATAATAGCGCAACATGTTCTTTATTCCCTTTTCTATGCTGTCAAAACCCCCACAAGCTTTCTCTATCCAAACGTGCTGTTTTGCAAAATAAGAAGAGAAAAACCGTGAAGGAGGATGTGTGAGAAGGGCATAGATTACATTCAGGTAGCTTGGCTCACTCTTTTTATAATCACTACTCATTATGACTACCGGCAGCTAGTTAAATTCCGTCACTGGCCCCATTATAGTCAATTAAAATGTTACCTTTGGGGGCTGGAATTTAACATGCTGGCTGTTTCAGGGAAAGTTTTCTGAGAGCTGCAGCTAAAATGGATCAGCTATTCCCAGAGCTGAGAATGGAAAAAATATGTATCACTACAAGATTTTTAGAACTATTTCATTGAACTCTCATTTAGCTGGGACATGAGGCTTAGCAGATGTGTCCCTCTTATGAGAAAATGTGCTTTTTCTCCGTGCCTCCAATACCTGCCCACTTCTGGAGATGCCTGTCCAGACATGCCTGTCCAGAGATGCAGTGTCCCCCTGCAATCGCCCTGCCAGACCCCAGYCCCAGGGCAGGATCTGCCCCTGCGAGGAGACATCTCCCCTGCAGCCCTGGGGCTCGTCTCCCACCAGAGCTGAAGGAGCCCGCACCACTGATGGCATTTAGATTGCTCCGATCAGCTCTGGACAGGCACTGTTGGATGAGCAATGAGTGTTTGGGTTCCTCCTGCCTGGACCTCTGGTGCCTATAGGGCAGCCCAAGGAAAAAGGCTCAGGTCAGAGACTCAGCTCACTCCCCAGCATTTATATACTGAAATTGGGAGGACAGACATGAACATCAGTGAGACTTGGGGTAGCAAGGCAGGAAGGGGGCTCCTGGGATGGGGGTGAGGATGAGAAGACAGAGGGCAGAGGCTGGGTGGGAGCTGCGCAGTGAGAGGAGCCTCAGGTGGGGCTGGAAGGGACCAGGGGGACGTGGGTGCGTTTGGGGGAGGAAGGAGCTTATCGGTTATGTCAGGAGCCTTGTCACTTCAGGAACTGCAGCCCCCAGCTCCTCAGCCCACGGGGCGGCGTGCACCCCATCAGTCATCCCGCTGCAGTGCTGACTGCACCCAGCTTAAAATAGCATCCGAGGAGGAGGGGGGGTGAAATGGAGACCTGTGCCAGTGAGCAGGACCTGAGCCCCCTTCCCTGAGGAGCTGCTGGGAGAGAGCCCATGGTTGAGTGGTTCAGATGGGCATCAGCACGAAGGTGGCTGTGCCTTGGTGACAAGGAGCTGCTCCTGCATGTGAGGGCAGTGGCTTTGGTCACAGCCCTGACTCCCCGGGCACTGCATGCCCCAGGGCCAGCTCCGGGAGCAGGGCTCAGCGTGGCCACGCTGGAGGTGAGGATGCCTCGGCCATTGGGTACCAGCCAGCCCTGTATCTGAGTGCCGGAGCCCGGTAGCTTCACCTTGAGGACTGAGATTGGCACAAAGCTGAGTGCCCAGAGCTGCCCTCACTCCAGGAGAAGCAGGGGACAGGAGGGGGTCATCAAGGTCATCCCAAAATGGCTTGACCTCCACAGTCCCTCTTGGATATAAGCCCCGTCTGCCCCTGTGGCACTGGGAGCAGTCCCGCAGCCTTGGGGTTTCTTGTCGAAGGACACACAGTGCAGGGTCATCCGGGGAGCACCATCCAGCCCGTGCACTGTTTGAGCCTGTTGCAAACAACCCCACGCGCCAACGTCCTTAACAACCCAGGTCACATTCAAGCCACCCACAGCAGACACCTACCCTGGCTACCTCAGCTCACTCCTCACCGCTATTCTGGGAGCCTGCAGGGAGTCCTGAATTGCTCATGTCTTTCTTGATCTTACACCCACCTACGCATGACAGCTCAGAGGAGCCCTCAAAGTGCATGCGAGGAATAAAGCGTGCTCGTTAATCCACGCCCCCGGGCACAGAGGTGTGAACGAAGCCTGCACGAGCAAGGCAAAGGCAGCCAGCAGCGTTCAGCGAGCTGGCAGCTGCCTCCAAGGCCCGCAAGCAGCAGCGTGTGCATGGAGAAAGCATCCCTGGYGATCTTCAGAGCCGCCACGTTTTGCGAAGGAGGAGGAGGGGGAGTGCAGGAAGGTGGCCCAGAGCAGGGACAGGCAGGCAGGGGCTGCAGTACCTGTGCCGCCATTAGCTCAAATCTGCACCCRGGGATTACCCTGCCCAGAGCAGGGGATGTATTTGCCACATACATTGATGCAGCTATTTGAGGCTGACCTTGCTGCTAGAGCCGAGTGATGCAAGAAAACCTTCACACGGTGCAGCCCTTGGAGGAGCCCCGGGATGCCCTGGTGCTCGCGCATGCGTCTCAGGGGCTAATCATGATGCCCATCCCTCCCAGAAACAGCCTCCCGGGGTGCTCAGGGAGCACCCTCTGGAGATGGGGCAGGTGAACGCAAGAAGCAGAGGGCACTAAGCTGGAGGCAGCAGATGAAGAGAAAGGGGAGGCTGGACCCSAGAGGAGGGTGGCTTGCAGGGGGTTTCCTCTGGATTCAGACCAAGACAAGAGCAATGGTGTCAAGGGTTTCAGAATTTGTAAACTACTAAAAGAGAGACTCATCCTGAAACCAGAGTATGGTATTTACTGAGTATTTTGTGCAATGTATATAAAAGTAAATATTTTTAATGAAAACCCTGGGAAAGCCTAGCTGTGAACAAAAATAAAGTCATTACTATGATAAGAATAACATCATTATTATAATATATATGCACATTTCTATATATTTGTTGTTTATATCACCCTCGTGCGTCCATAGGCATTTTGAGGTATAATAACAGCCAGGGGAGTTGGAGGTCGGAGTCTGGCATTGCACAGAAGGATGAGCTGGCCTGTGTTGATGGAGATACGGATTAATGGCAACCAAGGTTCATGGTCTGACGGCTTTTACATCTCCACTTTTTCAGAGAGGACTTAGACACCCTGAAGGCAAAATGCCCGCGTGCTCAGAAGTGCCAGCTCTGTGCTTTCCTCACCATGCCAGGGACCAGGGCCCCGGCTCGCCGCAGGGAGGGGAGGCTCAGTCCACACAAAATGGCTCTTCCCAGGGACACCAAGATGGGGGACTGTCGTGGTTTAACCCCAGCTGGCAACTAAGCCCCACACAGCCGCTCACTCACTCACSSCCAGTGGGATGAGGGAGAGAATCGGAAAAGTAAAAGTGAGAATACTCATGGGTTGAGAGAAAGACGGTTTAATAGGTAAAGCAAAAGCCGCACACACAAGCAAAGCAAAACAAGGAATTCCTTCACCACTTCCCATCGGCAGGCAGGTGTTCAGCCATCTCCAGGAAAGCAGGGCTCCATCACGCCTAACGGTGACTTGGGAGGACAAATGCCAAACTTCCCCCCTTCCTTCTTCTTCCCCCAGCTTTACGTGCTGAGCACGACGCCATGTGATATGGAATATGGCTTTGGTCAGYTGGGGTCAGCTGTCCCAGCTGTGTCCCCTCCCAACTTCTTGKGCACCCCCAGCCTCCTCRCTGGCGGGGCAGTGTGAGAAGCAGAAAAGGCCTTGACACTGTGTAAGCACTGCTCAGCGATAACTGAAACATCCCTGTGTTATCAACACTGTTTTCAGCACAAATCCAAAACATAGCCCCATACCAGTTACTAGGAAGAAAATTAACTCTATCCCAGCCAAAACCTGCACAGGGAGCGTGTCTCTTCTGGGGGATCAGCACCCAAAAAAGGCATGTAAAAGTGGATGATTTTGCATGCTGCATACAAAAGTAATGTTTTCCTAAAGTAGCAATATATCCCAGACTTTCAGGGCTGAGGAAGACACAGAAATATTACACTAGAAATGGTGCCTGGCTATCACCTTCCCCATAATGGCCAACGGAAGGCAGAAGTGGCAATGGAGACACAAAAGAACATTTCTGCTCGGTTCTTAGAAAGACACAGACGACTACTCACATCCCCCTAAGATGACAAAGCATTTTCCACTATACTAGAAGAGAAAGAAAGATGTTAACATTTTTTGAGAAAACACATTTTTAAAACTGCAGGTCTGTAATTTTTGCTGTGGAGAATCTTAACAGGGGACACAGTCAGCACCTCTGGGTGACCAAACTACCCCAGGAGGTAAAACCTAAAAATGTGATATTAATCTACCGATTGCTCAGAAAAACAGCTCCCTGATCGCCCAACCCCAACCCATGGCTGTTCTGCCAGACATGGCATCCCGAGGGATTCAATAAAACCAGACACCTTGAGCACATCAGTCCTGGGACCCACCACAGGAAGAGACTGTCTCAACCCAAAATGCCCCTGCAAAATATACATATATGCATACGTATATGCCTATCTTCTTTCAGCATATGGAAATCAAGTGGAAACGGTGTGACTGTGATTAGCCTGGCACATACAGGTCAGCCCCTTTGGTAATAAATAACCTTATGATGCCGTGTGAGGGTCACCAGCTTGCTTGGAGCTGGGGAGCTGGGGAGCAGGAGGGCTTGCGGGAAGACCCAGGTGCTCAGGTCGGGCTGCGCAGTGCGGTACAGCCTCGCGGCTGGGGCGGGTGGTCCGAGCAGGACCTGGTCCTTGCTGGGCAGGATCTGCGTGGAGGCCAGAGCCAGGCAATAAATGCATTTCCACCGAGGACAGGGATAAGTTTGACTTGTCGTGACTTAAACAGAAATCCTGCCTGCAAATAGCTTTAGGAACAGCTTTAGCTTTAAGTCAGCAGGGAGCTCTAACAGCCAGGTCCCAGTGCTCCTGGCTTTTCTCTAGCTGCCCATTGCCAACCTGTCTGGGCATCTCGGGACAGAATGGTATCTGCCCCGAGCAGTTTCTTAGTTGCAGGTGATGTGGAGGGCCCACCAGATGGAAAATTTTATAGCACATTCAGAGCTACCTCATGCCTTCAACCGTAGGTCTCCCTCCTGGGAGAGGCAGATTAATGATTTCTAGGAACGCTTTGGATGCTGCATCGGGGTGAGTTCACATCCTTTCTGCTCACTCATTTCTTCCCTCTCTTTGCAAAATCTCTGAACTGTTGCACTTCCTCCYGCCTCTTCTGGAAACGCTCTTCATCCCTCCAGCGCCGCAGCAAGTGCCACTCATCTGTCACCTTGCCATGGTCAGATGGCTCTTGCTTTCTGGACAGTTTCCCACCACCTCCTCCCGCCCCTGGTTCAGTGACATTTAGCCTGGTTCCTTCCCAACTGTCACCCTGCACAACAGGTTTCCCTGGCTGTCCTCACCACCTCCCCCCCACAACTGCCTCTGCTTCCAGCCCTCTGTCAAGACCTCTAAGTTCATGTCCTTTCTTGTCTTCTCAGGCTCCATAAACTCCCTCTGTAAGATCTCCATGGAGGTCAAGGAGCTGCAGAGCCCACCAAGACCCATTGCCCTTCTCCTTCCTGGGACATGGCAAAGCTGGGACTGGGCTCTTCTAGCTGGTCGCTTCTCTCTGCCGTGCAGCCTCCAAAAGAAAGAGCCTGCAGCTGAAGGGAGGATGGTGGAACTCCCCAAAACGCAACAAAATTCAGCAAAGAGGAACTGCTATCTCAGGCTCAGCACCAGAAGACTCCTAAAACACCATTCAGGACATCCCCAGAGAAATTATGATGAGCATTTAACACTGTGCTTTATCAAATCTCATTTTATTTGAATTGAATCGGTCTTTAAATTAATCACCTTCATCATTTTTGTCTGAAGGGCGCACTCCACAGCCGCTCCAGCTGGCAGTCCACGGCTGCTGGCATAGCCTCCGCCCCACCTGCCCCCAGGGCAGGGTCTCCTGCCTCCTGGCCCTGTGGACCACAGGCACTTTGGTTTAGATTAGRACTGGCTGATGTCACAGCTGAGCTTAAGGATCTGAGAGCTTTTCCTCCTGCAACAGGGTGGCAGACCGCTTGAGGCAAGAGGCTGGGGCAGCAGTACAGCCTGGAGGAGAAGGGATGTCCCAGGGGATGGAGAGACCAAAGGTGACCTTTGGAGACATCAGCAGAGACTGGGTTATTTTTCTTTCCCTGGGTTTTGCAGCCCCCAAGGTGCTCCTGTCCTGGGATGTGCAACACACATCTTCCCACGCTTGGAGATTTCCCACTCACGGGGCTTGTGAGGGGAGACGGAGGAGCTGGACCTACCAAACTGGAGGTGATGTCCCTTCCAGGGGACAAGAGAGTGGCCCAGGAGCCACCAGGCAGTGCAGCACCCACACCCATACAGATGTCCTCTTGCCTTCACCCCAGGCCCCAGCACCACGACGCTGAAGCGTGGCCAACTACACAAGCAGCTGCCGCTACCAAATCCCTGCCTGGCGGGTGCCCGTCTTGCTGCGGTGTCCCACTGATGCCACAGCGGGATTTCTCGAGGACCCTCTCTGGGCCAGAGAGGACCAGGTCCAGCAGCACCCTTTACCTTCTGAGATGTTGCAGATTAGCTGGGGCTAATGAGCAGGGATGGACGCACCACAAAACCACACTGTTAACCGCACAGGACTCCCCAAATCAACCCTTTATTGCCTTGTTCCAGTACAACTCACACCAAAATCAGCACTATGCAGCAGGCTGGGTGCGCACCCTTCTCCAGCAGCCCGTGAGATGAGCGGCAGGGCAGTGGTGGGCAGCAGGCTCCCCTGTCCCCATTGGCAGCACGGCGGGTTATGGCATGTCCCCGCTGCAAAGCACCCTTCCCAGCACGGGCATGGCACGCAGTGGGTGTCACACCTGGCAGGTCGCCGCCAGCAGCCAGGAGCACGTGGGGACCCTGCCATGGTGCTCACCACGGCACACAGCTATTTCCCCGGTGCTGCCCCGCTCACGGGAGGAGCCGGTTGGGCTCCCCGGCCTCTGCCCGCCAGTGAGAAGCCAGGGCAGCTGCTGTCACAGGACAATGCACCCGGTCCCCTGCGTGTCCCTGACCCAGGAGATCACCAAGGGCTCTGCATTTCTGCCCCCCAAAAAGGCACCCAGGAAGAAGAGGGGCCGGAGGTTCCCCGAAAACTTGTCAGTGAAGGTGTAAATGTGGGAGCGGTCGGTCACGTTGTAGAAGGAGATTTCTCCTGCCTCGTAGTCCAGGAAGATCCCGATGCGCCGGGGTCTCACGCTCAGAGTCAGAGGGGAGATGGGTGAGGTGAGGGCCTCATAGTTGCCCCCATTTTGCAGCCGCAGCACCCAGTAGCCATTGTTTGGGGAGAAGAGGACGATGCCTTTCCGGCTGGCAGACTCCCTGCACAGCCCCAAGCCCCACTCAGGCTTGTCTCCCACCTGCACCTCCCAGTAGCAGCGGCCTGAGAAGAAGACCTCACTCCCCAGCACCACTGGAGCAGTGCCAAACCTCTTGGGGTTGTCAAAGAGGGACAGAAGCAGCTTCTTGCTCCCGCGCCGCACGCTCTTGCGGTCCTCGGATAGGGTGAGCTCAGGGTGCGCCGTCTCGGGGTCCAGAGTCACGTCCACTGGAGCAAGAGAAGGGTGGAAGGACAGACAGGGCTTCAGAGGTCTGCAGGTGTGGACATGAGCGGGTGCCTGCAACCTGGATGCTGGGCTCTTCCAGATCTTCCTACCTCCCACATTTATTTGCTTGTGCCCGTGGTTTTGCACAGCTCCCAGCACTGCCCAGCAGCGGCGAAGTGCAATACAGAAAATCATGCTAACCATAAACCACACCAAAATATTTGGCATCTAGCTGCAGAGCAGGAACAGAATGAGGGTGGCTCCACAGCCCCCGGCACAGCTTCAGAAACAGCCAACACTGAAAGCAGGAGTTCGCGGGCAACACGGAGCCTGAAACTCCTGAGTGTCCTCCTAGGCTTCAGGGTCACCTCACAACCCATCCAAGACCAGAAGGAGGAAGGTCTCCCCATCATGAAACCAGCCTGAACTCATCAGTACAGAAACTGGGACCAGCTGGACAAAGCTTGTTGAAAAAAACTCCCTGTGCCCCAGGGTATGGCGGGGGTGACACGGGAGCCCAAATGTGCCAGGAGCTGGCACAAAAGCAGCCCCCTTACCTTTGAACTTCTTCAGCATGTCCCTCATGCCCAGGCAGCGCTCGGGGATGCTGTAGTTTTCCTTCAGGGTCACAGACACAGCCTTGGGGGACTGGAACTTTACCCCCTCGCACCTGAAAGGAGAGTGATGCCCATGGGCTGTATCCAGAGCCCATAGCATGGCCAGTCTCCTGCTGGGGGGGGTTAATGCCTTTCTGTTGGCTGCACAGATGCATCTCCTCCCTTGAGCTCTTCAGCTGTGAAGAGCACCAGGGATAACCGCTTGCTTATCAGCAAGCCCAATGGGACCAGAGCTAAATGATGCGGGAAGCGGCAGTGCCAGTCCCTGGGAAGGAAGGAGCAAGGCCAGCCGGGCAACATGTCCCTTATGAGGGGACACATCTCACATACCACAAGGCCAGGCAAGACCTTGGCTCTGGAGCCCTGGAAGAAGAGGATGGGGTCTGTTCTCCAGCCCCCGCTGGTCTCAGTCCCTCCTTTGTCAGCCCCAGGGAGGACCAAACCAGATGCTGGGCAGGGAGGACAGGGGTGGCTGGCATGGAGCAGACACAAACATCTCACTTACTTAGAGCCTGGAGGCAACCAGGACAGTAGGAGGAATGAGCACGGGATACCTACCTGCTCAGGATGCTTTTCATGTCCTAGAAGGAGAAGAGAAAAAACATTTTGGGTGTGGGGTTCCAGAGCCTCACTCCTACCAGCCAGCCTGGCCCTGGCCACCCGCCCAGACGGCAAAGGCATCACGGCTGAGTTAGTGGGGCTGGTGGCATAGCCTGACCTTGAGCAACCTGTCAGCCGGCTGCTGGGTCTTCTCCTTTATCTCCAGGATCAGCTCCTCCAGCAAGGACTTCTGCTCCACCAGCCTGGCCAGGTTTTCATTGATCAGCAGCAGAATTCGCTTCTCTTCCTCCTCCAGCTTCTGGAGCAGCAGCTTCTCCTCGTCAGCCAGCAGCCGATGCAGCTTCCCAAAYTCGCTCACAATCCTCTCCCGCTTTTTCTTCACCGTCTCCTTGCAATAAGAAGATACACAGGGTGAAGTGAGGCGATGTTAACCAGGTAGCCGAGACAGAGCCAGATTCTCCAGCATCCATGCCTGGGAAACCACCGCATTTTTTTGATAAGCGCATTTATTTAAAAAAACAGCCAGAGGCTAACTGCTGTGCTTTCACCTCGCCTCAGTTCCCACTCAACATCCTCAGTTTACCAGCAGTAGGACTTCGCCTGGGGCATTTCTGCTCAGCTGGACCTCAGATGTCTAATGATGTCTCAGTCCAGCACAGGGGGGACTGGGGGGCTGCTGGGCTGCAAGGAGATGCCATCAGGTGTCGGGGTAGGTTTTTATTAGACATGGTACAACTCATCCCTCCAGCTAGATTCAGGCTAACCCCCCCAGAGGAAATGCTCCATGTCTGGAAAAACCCACAGCAATGGGAAAGAGGTGGAAGAAGGCCTGGGGCTGGGGAGGGATGGAAAGGGGGAGCCAGGGGGGACTCCCCGGGTGTCTGAGAGCTCTCACTACAGCCAGCAACAAGCAYGGTCTGCCAGTGCTTTAGGGTTTTTCGCCTGAGCCCTAAAAATTGGCATTTTGCTCAAAACCTGAAGCACGAGGAAAACACGCTGCAGTTAGCTAGGACCATGAAACCTTAAAATGCAGAAGATAAACAAAAGGAAACTGAACTGCATTTATTTTGCTGTCCAAGCACATGATTTCTTGGACCTGAGTCACAAAGGCTTAATAAGCCAGGATGGTCACAGCCACTTCCCCCCCACCGCTTGCAAGGGACATCTTTTCCTTTTTACTAAAAAAGCGCAACCAGCCRCTGGGCCGGGAGGAAGCTGGAGGCAGCCGAGCCACAGCCCCGGCGCCCTGACTCAGGCGGGCGGGGGGAGAGTGACATGGCTTTTTCACAGCCTCCATCCCTGGCCCCATCCCAGCCCCAAGGCGGGCGGTGGGCATGCAGGGGCACCCCAAAAACCCACCACCTGCTTGTCTGGGCTGTGGCCCGCAGGCAGGGGAGCTGAGCAAATAACTAGGGGAGGCCGGAGAAACCGGTTTTCCCTGCCAAAGCTGATTAATTATCAAATCTAGCTCAGGGCTGGATAATTCAGTCCAGCAGTTTCGTTTCCTCTTCTGCGGTTACTTTTACTTTCCAGTTTCCACTCCGGAGGGACGTGAAATGCAGCTGTTTTGCTGGCGTCGTATCTCCCCGGGACTGCCTGGAGTCGGGCAGAGGTGCAGTAATTCAGCTTTTCTTTTTTTTAATGAAAACACTTCTAGTTCCTATTGCTGTGAAGCAGAGCTTACCATATGGCTCACGCCTGGCTTGTAACTCAAGCAGACATTGTAAAACAAAAGGCAAATGAAAAATATCCAGTATCTATTTGTTTAACCGGCACACAAGCCCCCRTGGTTTCGGTAGAGCTGGCGTGCTGCTCTTTGCAAAGCATTTCTTTGCAAACCTTTTTCATTTTTGTATAGAGCCGCACACAGTCACTGAGCCTGGTTTCCAGCACCCGTCCTCCATACAACAGCAGGACAGGGGGACCTGTCCCATCCTGAGGACTATGCCAAATTCACGGCCCCAGACAAGATCATAATTGCTGATATCTCTGAAGCTCATTCTTTAAGAATTAAGCCAGGCACCTGCCTTGCACTCCTGGGTTTTCATCCTTTCCGCTGACTCACGCTTCTTCACGTCCTCCACTTCCTTCAAAAGATGCTCCAGGGATTTCTGGAGTTTGACCTGAAAAGATAAGAAACGGGCTCAGCTCACCCCCGCAGCACCCGCCGAGCGCTGCAGTTCAGCCGGACCCCTCTGCCCTGGGACCGCTGGTGCCAGCGGGCAGCCAGGGGACGGTGACCCCGTGCCAGGCGGTGCCAGCCCTGGCACCCGAATCCAGCAGCTGTGCTCTTCACTCCGCTCGCAGCGTTAACCCTCTCCAYACTCCTTGTGTTTTCCCCGTATTTTTCTCGCTATTTAGGTTTTGGAGAACAAAGTGACTGCTCCCTGTAATGCCGGGGTGCGGGGCAGCTGGCAGTGTGCTGCTGGGAGCATTGCTGGGACTTGGGGTTTGGGTGCACCCCTCCACCGAGGTGAAATGTCCCCAGGGCAGGACCCACCACCCCAACTTCTCTGGGGGGGTCACAGAGGGGCAGGGAGCCAGGCTGCCTCCATGCACTCAGATGGTCAGGGGTGAGCCTGGGTGCCTCCACAATTTGGGAGCCAGCGGGTCCAGCTTCATCCCTGCGATGAGAGCGGCTGGGTGGGTGCCACCGTCTCTGCCACCCCCTCCTCTGCTTTCCCGGTGGTGCCGCCAGGGCTGTTGGGAGAGGGGCAGTGGGGTCCTGGTGGCCGACCCCCCCGGCGCCAGCGTGCCCAGGGTGCATCAGGGCAGGACGGGGACCTCCGGCACCCCAAACTCCCCTACCTTGTACACCTGCGCGGCCTCCTCGATGGGGTAGACGGTGTGCGAGCGGTGGTGCAGGGACTCACGGCACACCACGCAGATGGCCTCCTCGTCCTCCTCGCAGAAGAGCTTGAGGCGCTCGTCGTGCTGGGCGCAGAGTGGGGTCCCCGGCTCCGGCTCCGTCCCCGGGCCGCCCCGCAGCCCCAGCTGCCGGATGCTCTCCACAATGTTGGCCAGCTGCCTGTTGGGTCGGAAGCCGCTGCGGTGGCAGGAGGCGCGGCACTGCGGGCAGGAGAAGGGCCCGTCGGCCCAGAGACCCTTCTCCTGGCAGTGCTTGGCRATGCAGCCCCGGCAGAAGTTGTGCCCGCAGTCGACGCTGACGGGCTCGTTCATGTACTCCAGGCAGATGGGGCAGATGGCCTCCTCCTGCAGCCGCTCCAGGGCACCCGCCAGGGCCATGGCGGCCTCTGCGGCCGGGTGGCCTCGCCGGGCCCTTCCTTCCCCTTGGGGTCAACCAGCAAAGGCAGGCTCGCGGGCAGGCGCGGCTGCGGTGGCCTCACGGCGAGGCAGCGCCGGCAGCGCCACGAGAGCCCGGAGGAGACGCGGCCTCCGCCGTGCGGCACCGGCCCTGGGAGCCTCCGCGCCGGCCGGGGGAGGAGCGTGGCGCCGGCCGGGACAGCTGCAGCCAGCCCTAAAGGCTGGGGCTTCCTCCGGCCCCGGCAGGTCGAAGCGAAAGAAAAACCCTGCCAGGAGAGCGGGACAAATTAGGAAGCGCCAGAAATAATCCGTGCCCACAGATACTCCTGGGCACTGGGGTGGCAGAGCAGACGGGGTGGTCTCTGGTGTTTGCTGAGCCGAGCAGCCCCTCGTTGCAGCGGGAGCCCCGGCGTTGCCGCCCGCTGCCTGCTCACAAGCTGCCTGAAGGTGCTGGCCGAGCTCGGTGACCCCCGCGCCTTACCATGCCGCCGCTCACGCCGAAACCCCCCCCACGACACCCACCCACCGCAGAGAGACGCGAGCTTGGGTATCGACCCGGGCAGGGCTCACGCCCAGCCCKGCAGGCAAGGGGTCTGAGGCACAGGCGGCTGCGCAGAGCCCGGCCGGGAGCGGGCAGGACGAGCGCTGCTCCGCCATGTGCCGCACAGAGGGGYGGGGGGGCAGCTGGGAGCCGTCCCGCCGCCCCGCAGACCCATCTAGTGTCAGCCTGGACCCCCTCCCAGATGCCCCTGTCCACCACAGCCTCCATGAAGCATCCCGAGAGCCAGTGGGAGAAGCTGCAGGTTTTGCTCCTTTTATTATACAAAATAACTTCAACACAATCAGTACAAATTAGAATGAAAAGTTTCACTGAAAATGCCACATAAATGAAAAATACCTTTGCATAAACTTAAATAAAAGAGCTAAACACTGTATTAAATAGTCTGTCAAATTCACAGGCAATAAGAAAAAAGGGACGTGTCTCGGAGGTGCCCATGAGAGAAGGTCCTCACAGAGGTGGTGCTTGGAGGGAGCAGCACRTTGCTCATCCACTGCCTGCCTTGTCCTTTTGGTGATTCACGATATCCTGGACCCACTTATCATCAGGTTTGCCACAGACCATCCTGCCTTTGACTGTGGTAAATCTGCAGAAGGAAATCAAGTTAAAGGAGCGGAGCGGAGAGGAGAGGAGAGGACCACCCGCTCCTTGCCGCTGGTGAACCCCACCAAACCAGACACCTCTATAGCTGCAGAACAGGGAAATACAGGGTGGGAGGTTGGTTTAATGTCATTACAGGTGTCTTGCTCTCTGCTGCTTAAGCCACTTCATTCTCAGCATGCCTACTCCAGCCGGGACACCGTCYTGCCTGGGTCCCGTCTTCTGGGGATGAGAGGTGTGACCAGCAGAAGCTCTTATGGCTCAAATCTAATAGGGGGGTCCAGAAACTGGCTGCCTGTGATGTGGGATTGGCCTCTCCTAATACAGGAGAGCCTGGCRTTTTCCCGTTCCAGGATGGGGTGAGATGTGGGGTTACCTGGCACTGCTACCCTTCAGTGGAGCAGGAGGGATTTGGGCAGAAGATCTACTCACATCACAGCTGGCTGGAAGCAGTGGCTGCCTGTGTGCTCATACATCACCACGCGGCTCGACGGAAACGCTTTGGTGCTGTATTGGATGCAGCAGGGACCAGAAAAGTTGACAGAAGCTGGAAGAGAAGTTTTCTGATTAAACCAGACCGGGAAAAGCACCAGTGGGGAGAAGCAGGGTCAGAAGACCAGAAGGTCCACACTGGAAGAGGTGCTGCTCCCACTGTGGGATCCCACCACAACCATCCTTCCCTCAGGAAGCCAAAGAGTAGCAAGACGTGACTCTCCTTTCCTGCAACAGATGCTCAGAAGGGAGAGCTGCCAAGCATTACTAGACCTTATACAGCAGAAAGAAAGAGGAGAGAGCTCCTCAGAGAGGAGAGCTTGGACTCACGTGGAGAAGAGGAGACCTGGTAGCAGAGAACAACCATAAAAAGTACAGCAAGGGCAGCTGTGGAGGTCTTCATGCTCCTGTTGGTTGGAGATAAATTGTAGGAGTCAGGCTAGACTGCTGCAGAGAGCCCCTTGCTGTGCCTGATGTGGGAACTCTGGGTTCAGCCCACTTTATAGAAGGAGACAGCAAGCAAGGATGGAAACATGCCGGAAATATTGCTCCACGACATGACACAATGGAAAAAGTGCTGTGTCAAGGGTGCCATGCAGTCCAGTGGAGGGAAGTGCCCGGAGCCCCGATGAGAGTGGTGCCCTGACGTGGCATATTATATAATGACGTGATACCATGAAATTAAGCAGAACAGGATATGACCTTTCTTTTCCTTTCCCCTGACCAAAGGACTCTGTAGAGAACCTAGAAGTAACAACTCATAAGATTAGTAGATGGACCTCTTGCCTAGAAGTCACATGATGGCAATGGATGGAGAACGACCGTGGCTGCCACGCACGCGTGTTTCCTAGAATATCTGCATCACAGACAAATTGGGGACAATTCACTTCTCCCACAGTGACTGGAGCAGGGAGAGTCCATGAGTCAGGCAGCCCTCCCAACTGCCCGCCAGCGAGGCACACAGCAGCCGTGCTCTGCCCCGCTCGCAGCACTGCCCCAAGGAGATGGGGACTTTCTCCGTGGGACCCAGAAGGCCATCAGTATGTAAGTGTGCAGAGCAGCCGGTAGAGCGTGATGCCACCCCAGGTATGGGCTCCTCTCCTGTTCTTGACCACCACTTGCAGTGAGTCTTTAGGAAACTGGTTCTGTCGCTACGTTGCAATTTCACAAATACCAGTGACAGCTAAAATAGCACTATGTTACCCATGGACATGAGAATCGGCCATTAATGTTTACAAAGAGCTTTAGAAGCTCATGACCGTGTTGGCACAGCAGAGTTGGCTTAGATGATTATTTGGTTCCAGCAGTGTAGAATCAATATCCTCCTGACATTGCTTTGTCATTGTCCCAGCAGCCACAGACACATACAGAAGGAATTTGCTGGTTTAGCTCATATTGTTTGGGACAGGAATGGTGTCACTGTGCTGGCAGAGAAACTCCTGTTGGAAATGCTACACCCCTACAGAAGGGCTCTACTGACTTCCAGGCAAAGGCTTGTGGATGAAGCCTCAGGAGAGTGGAGGAGGAGTGAGGTCTTCATGGTGCTAGTGAACGTGTCCAGGCACTGGACAACCACAGTCACAGTGGGAAAGCCACATGAGCAGGCTGCCTTTCATGATGGTCCAGTGAAGAAAGGGACCTGGCTCCTCTACGGAGGAGGATGATTACAAAAAAAGAAACCACTGCCCAAAGTGGTGGCCTTGTAGGAACTCAGAGGAGGAAATGGAAAGGAAATGAGAAGATTCCCTGGACCGGCTGAAGGAGAGCTGATTCCAGGCCTGGGGCTCCCAAGTGTTCCAGGACATGATGCATACCATCATCACGTCTCAGTAGACTGAACTCTTTGAAAAACTGAGCCAGACTTGTTAGAAAGTGTAGGCTAGGTGCATTGCAGGATTTGTTTTACACAGAACCTTTTGTTTCACTAAAACACTGTGTCACTAAGCATGACCAAAACTGAGCCAGGGTGAGACCACACGTGGGTGCCTTGCTGCCGTGGAGGCAGGGAGCCCGTACAATCCTGGAGCGCGGGCAGCCAGGGAGGGTCTGCCTGCAGAGCCCTGGAACCCCATAACACATGCTGCTAGTGGGGCTTTCGGAAAGACGTTTCTTTAGCAGGGACAAGCATCTCCCATCACACAGCAAGAAGGCAGCGCCCATTCAGCCCACAACCCACAGCTCCTCTGCAGCCATCGTAGCTCAGTCCCCAGCTTTGCAGCAGTGAAGGCCTCGGCACATCCTTTCTCTTCTCTGCATCCCTCTTTCCCCATTGATGGGATTGCTGCCATTCCAGATCATGCCGAGGGTTTAAACTCCCGGAGCAAGAGTGAATCAAGACAGCCCGAATCAAGGCTGAGGCTTTACCTGCCTGTGGCAGAGAAGGACTCACGGTACCCCACTCTGAACAGCTGGGGATCTCAGGATTCATCTGGGAGCCTGCCTGCTCTATAATCCCCCTCGTCCTGTGCTCCAGAGCCCGTTCAGATGCCAGGATGAAGCCTTGCACCTCCGGGGGCATGAGGCCCCACCACCAATGTCCTGGGCTGGTTCCACTCACCCCCACACTGCACAGAGTGGGGCTTGGAAGATGTCAGCCTGCTGCTGGTCCATCCCGTCACCGGTCGGGAGTTGCTCATCTTGCCTGAAGTATCTAGCTTAATCTAGCGGGAGCCTCGGGAGAGTGGCTGTCCTGGGAGCTGCCAGGAAGGGGCCAGGTAGGCTGCAGCATGCCCAGCACGAGATGTTAGCAGCAGCAGCAGCAGGGCCAGCCTGGAAGGAAGATGTATGCCGAGCCATGATCCCAAATCCACAGCACCTGTGCAGTCCCTCTGCCTCCCTGTTCCAGCTTTTCCTGCAATATTTGTCCATCTGTTCTCCCAGGACATCTGGGGCAGAGAAGCAGCAACTCCCCTCCATCCCCATGCCCAGTTCAGCCATGCTGCACCTCCAGCCTACCCATAAGCAACTCCCCTCACCCTGCGCCCATGCTTCCCCCACCTCCAGGAGCTCTTGGCACCCTTTTTCCCCAGTTGCTGCTCATGGATGCTGGGGAAGGTGTAGGTGAAGCTGGGCTCCTGGGCAGGGAGGAGGGCGYATGGGCAGGAGCTGCCCGGACCATGCAGGCTGCCTTGCACATCCCTGTCCCCATGGGGCTGGCCATGCATGACTGACAGACGTGCTGCCTGAGACAAGAAACGTGACAGCTCAACGTGCCCAAGATAACAGACCAAGACTGACACCCCTGCCTGAGGCAACAGACGGCAGATTGAGGCTGGGGGTGCTGGAAACAGGCTTGGAGACGGATCTGACCGAGTGGCAGACTGGGAAACCACATGGAGAGACGAGACTGAGATCAGATTGAGATGAGACGAGACGAGATGATGATGATGCACTGATGACCTGCTAACCTAGGTGCCACCAAGGCCTACCACTCTGGTAGCCCTGCTCCTGCCATTTCTACCGGTGCTTTCAGACCCAACATTTGCACACATTCCCTGTTCTGATCAATCTTAACGTTCCTGTTACACATCTCCACACAGAGACTAGAATAAAACTGAGAGGAGGAGAACAGGCTGGGGAATGAGCTGGAGACATCCTCGCTGATGCAGCTCACACCAACACAGCCCAGCTTGGAGCTGCTTTTAGCCGAATGTTCTGGATGTTCTTGCAATATTCAAATATCGGTTTGATGGAAATGTCAAGATTCATTCTGAAAAATCAATATTTTCTATCAGGAATATAAAAGTGCCTAGACATTTTCAATGAATTCTCTCTCCTTTCAGATATACCGGGCTGTGTTTCCTGCTTCCATTCATCGCAAAAGGAATTCTTGGAGGTTTTGACACCTCTGTTATTCCCCCTATTCACTGTTTTCCTCAACTCTGTTCCTTCCTTGAAGGAAGATTTCGTATTTCAGTCTTGGCTGCTCTTTCCTGCCAAGACAAATAATGCAAATCTCTAAATATTTTGATTTCTAAAACCTCCTCCATATCATACATCCTAAATAGTAGCTATTTATGGAGTCTGTAAAACCTCTGCCTTATGGTGTGTTTCAGTTTTCGATAGAAACCACACACGGTATCTTTGGATCCATCACCAGAACAGATTTGGGATGCAGGAGGAAGTCTTTTCTTAGCCCTGAAGGCAGCCTGCTCCACCACACCGACTCTCAGGTTGGAGTCATGTCTGGGGGATCACATTATCACAGTGCCCTGGGAGCTGCCAGATCACTAATGTGGAAAACTCTGGTTTTAACTGGGAGCACATCAGCTGGAAATAGAAAGAGAATGCCTGGGGGAAGTCAGCAATCGCAGGGTGGTGCGACTCCAAGAAAGACAAGCAAGATCTTAGATGAGAAGAGGTATTTTCCAGAGGGATCAAGACTTTCCAGCATGGGAATTGAAGTCTGCAAAATGATGAGTGGCCTAGAAAGAGGGACAAATAGTGATTATTCACTGTCCCTCCCAGAGCAAGAACCATGGACCATCAAATGAAGCTGGCAAGAGGCAGGTTCAAAATGAACAGAAGGAAGCAGCTCTTCATACGAGGAGCTCCTTGCCAAGGGACATGGTGATCGCCAGGAAATTTCCATGTGTCTGAGTCAGGGTTTGGATTTCAAAGCAATAAGCTCACGAAGATTTGTAAAATGAGAATGGTTGGAGGCTGGGAGTGCACTCAGGGGAGGCAGCACAAATATTTGCAGTTCTCTTCAAGGGGTCTGCTGTGGCCACATCTGGCAATATTAAGGCTGGGCTAGATGGACCTTTAGTCTACATCCTCTGGGACTGTTCATATTTGATTCCCCATGACAACTGGTCCTACAGGACTGTAAGGTCTATAGAGTAGATTGTGAAATTGCATTGAAATCCCTGGGCTGAAATTTATATATCACGATATGCCTCCAGATGAATACTTTTGGTGAATGTCAGCAGAAAGACACCAACAGTTTCTAAGCACGCAGCAAGGCAGAAATATATTGCTGCAGTTTGTGCAATTTTCCAAGACAAATTTGGGGCGCCTAGAAAAGCCTCACTTCTGGACCAAGAGCCTGAAGAGCAGGAGGTGGCTGGCTGCCATGTCAGGATGTGGCCCTCACAGAAATTTGGTAGTACTTCCAAGGACAGACACAGGCTGCCTCTGCCAAATTACAGCCATGCATAAATACCCTTGTTTCCCTGAAGATGCCCTCAGCACTGAGCACCAACCTGCCTGGAGCTGAGCAGGGTTTGTCCAGCAGCTATAGCACTGCGTGATGACTGTTTTAGCTACAGCAGCTGAAGTTCAGAGAAACTAAGAAAAAAACATTTGGGTGTTAGCTCTGAGATACCCAGGACCTGACATTTCTGAGCACTTGGCATTACATGGTACTTTGTACTTGCAAAGTCTGCCTCCTGTTGTCTTCAGCTGGAGGTACGTCTGCAAGTCAGACCGTAGGATTGCAGGAATCTAGAAAACAAAGACAATGCTCCACAATAGCACTGGTGAATGTTGGGCTATGCCCATATCCTAAAGGGAAGACAGGGATAGACTGGCTCTCCAGATCTACAGCCCATGCCTTCCTGCAGCCCCTGCCTCATTCACTACCCACGCTCTTCTGCAGCAAGCACAGGGGTCCTACACGCAACCCTGCACACCCCCAGTCACACACAGAATACCTATTCTCAGCGATCACGCTCTGGCAGCCAAAGGCTGTCTCATAACACAGAAGCAAAGCAAGTTTGCCATGTCCTATCTTGGGAGAACCAGCCTTTCCCACCATCTGCTCCTGGCACAAGCAGCCAGCGTGAGGTGGTCACCCCCAGGGTTGCGTGTTGGGCTCCGTGCAATGCTCCAGCTGGACCTGCTGCCCGTGCAATGGGGAAGCTCTCCAGCAGATGGCAAACACTTCCCACCTCCAGGCCCTGCTCCGGAGCAAGCTTCTCACCTAGGCAGCCACCCCTGCAGAACCGCAGCCCAAGGTTGGGCTCGGGTCCTCTCCTGTAGATCCAGCTGGAAACCATGCTCAGCTTTGCTTTTGAATTCTTGGACAAGCGGAGGCAGTTGCTGAGGCTTTAGTGCAGAGAACACACCTGGTGATGTTTTGGGGTTACATCCCTCCTTGTAAAAGCTGGGCAAGCAGAAGACCTCACCCAGGACAGAGGTGAGGGCCCCATGGACCCTCACGCTCCTTAGCTAAGCAGTCCTCTCCAAGACCCTCTCCCTGAACCCCTTCAAGCAGCTGCCCTGCCTCGGCCACTCTCCCGGGGGGGAGCTGGCCCTCCCGCACCAGGACTGTCCCTTCCCTTCGCCATCCGCTGCCCCACGTAGCAGCCCAGGGGCTCTTTGACAGCACAAGCAGACAAGGACTCAGCAGCAGCAGCTGGTTTGCCCAAACCATTAAAAAAGTGGAATCAAAAGATGAAAACCCACATACAGGCAGGCTCCTCCTGGTGCACTGTGCTGCCCCAAGGGCTCTTTGCTCTCCCAGGGACCCTCCTGCCGGGTCTGGGCCACCACCCTGCACACAAGACCCTGCCCTACCCCTGCACCAGGTGGGCACTTTGGCTCGTAAGATGTTTTTATCCCAGGGTCTGAGCAAATAGCCCTGTCACCAGGGCAGGGTTGTATTTGTGGTTGCAGGATTGCATTTGTGGAAGGCTTGTCACCGCCACTGCCCTCCCCCTGCGGGGCTTTCCAGAAGATGTGCCCTCCAGGGACCGCTCCTCTGCTCAGCTGGGCTCAGGAGACTGTGCCTTGGGGTGGCTAAAGGGGCGACTGAAGGGGGTCCATTTGGGAGCTCACCTCCGGCAGGGAAAAGAGAGCAGGATCTTTGCACAGAGCCCTGTGCCCGCGTGCTCCGGCGCAGCCAGCTGGATAACAGAGAAAGGACTGTGGTGCTCTCTGTGCCTCTATTTTATTACTGAAACAAGGGGGATCTGTGCTCTCCCTGAGCCTGGGCCAGGCCACGGGAGGGTGAGGAGTGTAGCAGCAGCACCCTGGGACTCTCCCGACTCCGGCTGGGGAGCGGGGTTGGAAAGGGAGCCTCTAGCTCCCAGCTCCTGGGAAAAGAGCATCTCTCAGCCCCGGTCAGGGCCTACAGCCCCTGCAGTCCCTTCTGGTCCCTTTCCTGCCAATTCTTCTTCCCCTTTGCTTGCAGGTCCTTTGGGTAGAGACCAAGGTGAGAAGCAACGTCCTGGCGGAGAGGGAGCAGCCCCCTTTAGGGCTGTTACGGGCGGGAGCCTCGGAGCGTGTGAGTAGCAAGGGGAGGCTGCCCTGCGGAGCCCTGCAACGAGGGGAAGGACCAGCTCCTGGCCCCCTGCCCAGCCTGAGCCAGCGCTTGACGGGTGTCACATGCTGCTGAGCACTAGGCTGCCCGAAGGGAAGAAGAGAGGGAACACACCGTCCTCTCCATGTCCCAGCAGACACCAGACCCATGATCTCCATCCTGCAGAAGATACTTGGATGCTGACAACCCAAGTGGCTACTAAAAGCAAGGAAGGTGACCATGGTCCACCACCCAAGCCATCTACCAAGGTCTTCTGTCCCAGAAATGTGAAAGCAGCTACACTGGGGTGGGTGGCACTGGGGAAGCCAGTTTCTGTCCCCACACATGCCAGACACCCCCATGACAGGCTCTCCCATTACCTTTTGCCTCCAGGTTGCAGTCCAGCCTCTTGGACAGGAGTCAGAGGAGCACAGAGCACCCAAGCAGATGAAACCCAGCCATGGCTTTCGAAAAGGACCTGCTGAGTGAGAGAAGTGGTGCCCAACCCACCTTTCCTCTGCCCTGCACACTAGCCCTTCTCCATCATCTCCCCATGGAACCTGAGGCAGAGGAACAGCCCCCACCCAGGAACAGCTCTGTGCCCTCCCCACTTCCAGAGCATCTCTCAACCTGCCTAAAAGCAAGGCATCCTCTCCCACCAGAAAGCAGCTCCCCTGCAGAGCAGCCGAGCCTGGGCCAGAGCCCCAGAGCACAATCCAGCAGAGGCACTGGGTGGATTGGGCCACCCCAGGGTGGTCTGACCAGCTGCCCACGGGCTGGATCCTGGCTCCATCCTGTTACAGCCCTTGTCTTGGAGGAGGCAGGAGCAACCAGTACAAACAGCCCGTTCTGGCCCACATCCAGCCGCCTTCCTCTGCTCCTGCCCAGGCAGGAGTCTCCCAGTCGGCCAGCCCAGGTCCCAAAATGGGCACTCAGCCCTGGCCATGGAAGAAGAGGATGTGATCTGCTCTTCAGTAAGAGGGAGCAGATAACACAAGCCTCGTGGTCCCTCACCTTGGGGTTGAGGTCCAGCCCTCTCAGATCCAGGCCTGCATGCTGGAGAGGTCATGCAGGAGCAGGATGCTTTTAGCCAGGCGGAGGGGTGGGAGAGGTGTCCAGATCACAAGGACCTTGCTGTCCTTTGTTGAATGCCCTCCGCTGTTCGTTCTTTCCTTCATCTCTGTTCAGCAATGACTTCATTTCTTCAATTATTAATCACCTCGCTGCAATAGTGGCTGAATTAAACCCATTAAAACTCCTCTGGGACCAGCCCCAAGGAAGGAGGCAGTTTTCCAGAAAGTACATTAGAGAGAAGGCAGACAGGGAGTCGAGACAAGCTGGGGTGGGAGGAGATGGCCTTGCCGCACAGTGTAGGCCATTTCCCATCAGCTGTGAATCTGATATCCAAGGCACAGGGACGGGTGAGGCCTAACATGCAAACAGCCTGTTCACACATCCCACTGGGCAGCTACAAGAGAATGCCTGTGTGGCAATTGTTTCAGCTGAAAAATAAGCCACAAAAGTGAGTTATGCAGGGAGAATTGCTTGCACAAGAGCTCCTCACAACCCACATCCTAAACAGTTGTTCCCAGATTGCCCCATCACCCCCGGCAGCGGCAGACAGGATGGTTTTGCACAGCTACTCCCCACCTGAAGCAAAGGCACTGATTTTGTGTGACCCGCTTTTAAGGATTCAGGAACCCAGCTGGCACGACCCCAGCACAACACCCTTTGCCCGCATTGGGGATTAACTGGGGAGCAGCCTTAGAGAGTTTCAGTTTCTTTGCAAAAATGCTGATTTTTCCGAATTTTGCAGAAATGTTCAAGTTCTGGCAAAGGTCTCAGTGGGAAATTCACCTCCAGAGTAGGATGGGATTCCTGGTCAAAACCACAAGAGCCAACCACAATCCAGCAGTTCGCTGGGTTGAGAGAGGGCAAAGATCAGGCCCCAGCACAAGTCTCTGACGAGTGAGGGGACCAGAGATGTGAGTCCGGATCCGGTTATGCAAAAACTCAGCCATCAATCTGCCAGCTGTTCAGGGGAAGTGAAAACCTCCTCCCGCTTCTCTTTCCGTTTTTCAGACACCTGTAACCAATTTTTTGCCCCTCTGCCAATGCTACCAGAGAAATGACCTATTCTCCTTACTCTGCTCTGCCAGTTGTGCCTGCAGCTGCCTCCTGCCCGCGCACACACCTCGCCAGAGTTCCCCATCCGCAGCTTGGACGACACAAAAGGCCCACACAACCTTCCTGCAGGCTGCAGTCGCCCTCTCCACACTGACACCCCAGGGATGCCTTCTCCCGACCTCTCCCCCGGCCCCAAGCAGGGCTGTGAAGCCCTGAATCCCTCCCATACGCTGAGCGAAGCCTGACGAATGCTGCTCAGCGGGAGTGCAGCTCAGCCCAGCCAGCACACAGCGCTCACCGGGGCCGACCCGGGGGCTGGCCTGAGCCTGTGACCGCGGGGAGGGGAGGGGAGGGAGACGACGCGCAGCAGACCCGCACGCCAAGGGCTCCCCCCGGCAGGGCCGCACGCCGCCGTGCTCCCCCATGGCCTCGTTCTATTTTGGGCCAAGCTGCAGGGGAGAGCAGATGCCGCATCCCGCCGTGGGGCCGGGCCAGGCCGGGGGCCCGGGGCAGGGCCTCAGCGCAGCGGGAGCCGCGCAGGCCGCACGCCCGGGCCTGTGGGACCCCCCGGGCCTGCCCACCCGGGCCGGTTCCGGCCGCGGCTCACAGCGCTTCGGCACCGGGTCCCCTGAGCCCCGGGGGGGGCCCTTCCCGGCCGGGGCCCGAGCGGCCTCGCAACCCGGCCCGAGACCCCCCTCCGGCCCCGGCCCTCAGCGGCCCCGCCCGACCCCGCCAGGGGGCGCCACGCCGCACAAGGGCGAGGCGCAGGGCGGGGCAAAGGGGTGTGAGCGGCAGGCGCGGAGGCCAATCACCACAGGGAGATGACACAGAGGCGTGACCACAGGGTTGAGGTGGGCGGTGCTAAGAGGGCGGTCCCTCAGGGCGGGGAGGGGGCGGGACTCTCGCGGAGGGGCGGGAGCTGGCGTTGAGTGGCGGCCGGCCGGACCAGTGAGCTTGGTGACAGTCACGTGAGCTGGCCGCCCGAGCCGGCTCGGGGCCGGCCTTCCCGGGGGCTCCTCCTGAGTGGCAGTGAGGACGACCAATGAGAGCGAAGGGGCGGGACGGTGGGCGGAGCCGCTGGAGTGGAGGCGGTGTCGGCGGGGCGTGCCCATGTGTGAGTGGCAGGTGGGCGGGCCAATGGCGCGGGGTCCGGCCAGCGGCGGCGCCGAGCGGAGCGGTGGCGAGGGCGCGGCGCGGCGGGGCCGGAGCGGCGGCGGGCGCGGCGGGGCCATGGACCGCGTGAGCAGCTCCATGAAGCAGGTGTCCAACCCGCTGCCCAAGGTGCTGAGCCGGCGGGCGGGCGGCGGCGGTCTGGAGGCGGAGCGGGAGAACTTCGAGCGTGCCCAGGTACGGGGCGGGGCCGCAGGGCGGGGCCGCAGGGCGGGGCCGGCCCGGCGGGTGATGCCCACCGGAGGGGGGTGCCGCCCGAAGGGGCGGGGCCGGCCGGAGGGGCGGAGCCCGTCAGGTAACTAGAGTTGGTTCGATTGGGCGGGGCTGGCCCGCGTGGGCGGGGATATTACAAACGGGCGGGGCTTATTCGAGTAGGCGGGGCCAGCCCAGGTGAGCCGCAGGTGGCAGGTGTGTCCCGTGTGGGCGGGGCTAGCTCGAGTTGGGCAGTAGGTTGGTGTTGGCACAACTGGGCGGAGCTTGCACGGGTAGGCGGAGCTTGGCTGGGTGTGCGGGGCTGGCCTGAGTGGGTGGAGCCGGCCCAGGCTCCAGTGGGCGGGGCTGCTCCAGGTAGGTGGCGCTCCGCCCAGCCAGGACAGCCCCGCCYGGGAGGGCAGTGGGTTGCCGTGGAGGATGGGGTCCCCTGGGCTCCCCCTCGGGCCGGGCCCCCCGGGCTGAGGCTGAGCCTTTCCCCCGGGGGCCGTGAGGGAGAAGCCCGGCGGGCAGCGCGCCTGGGGACGGTGGAGCGCGGCGGCACCCGGGTGGCCTGGGCCTGGCAGCCAGCTGCTGAGCCTGGCCCCCTCCCGCCAGCGGCTGTCCCGGCTGGGGCTGCTGGCGGGGGGCCGGGGGCTCACCTCTGGCCGGGCTGTGGGGTGAGGGGCAGACCCAGCTCCAGCCGGGGGGCACTTACCGGCTGGCTTGGGCTGGTGGCGGGGTTTGGCCTCCAAGCCCAGCGGGAGCCAGGCGTCGTGCCCAGGCCGGTGCCCTCTTCACCCTGGGCTCCATCTTGCGTCCTCTCCTCAGAGGCGCCCTCAGGACACGACAGCCTCTGCCCCCGTCAGCTGGAGGGGATGCGGCGTGGCTCCGTGGCGAGCGGGGTCGGTCCCTCCGTTGGGTGTTACCCCCCGGAGACCTCCCGTGCTGCTCGGGGACGTGGGCAGGGCACGGGACAGGGACTGCCCCTGYGGGCGGCTCTTGGGAAGAGGCACCAAGGTGTTGAAAAGCGGCCGTAGTTTGCCCCCAGCAGCATCCACAGTGTCTGGATGGGGCCCTTCTGCCCTTCACCTGTGCTTTAAGTGACAGCTCGATGTCCTGCGCAGAGGGGAGGGTGGTGGCCGAGCTGGGGCGGCAGCAGGGATGTTTTGGGGAAAAAAGCTGGCTATTTGGGGAAACATCATGCTCGGAAGCAGCTGGGGAGATGCCTGGACAAGCCACTGAAGAGGGCTGGGTGGCAGCGGGAGGAGCTGGGGACAGCTCGCCCCTGCTCTGTGTCCAGGGATGGAAAGTAAAGGCGAAGCGGTGCCGTCCTAACCTGCTGTGGGAGAGGAAGGGAAACTGAGGCAGGAGAGGGGCAGAGGTGGCAGCCAGCGGCATCGGGAGGGAGCCGTGCCGGGGGAGAGCAGGACCTGGAGGAGACCAGAGTGGGAATGGCACGTGGGTGATGGCTTGGTAATGAAAATAAAGACCAAGGATCAGCTCTGAGGGTTGTTTTTTTTTTTGCAGAAAGAGAAACATCAGGATTTAAGGTTGGATGTGAGATTATGCACAGGGAGTCTTCTTACCTTCCTTGCTCAAGTTACCTCAAAAATCAATTATTTATAGCACTAGAAGTGGAACTGGGACTAGCTTGTGCATGCAGTTGCTTGCCTGGTCCCACGTGTCAGCAAACGACCCCTTGGCATCCCCGAAGCTCCCGTGTGCTCCCCGAGAGCCGCTGCTCCCCCGGGAAGGGCAGACCCGGAGGGGGCAGCGGGCTGGGCTGGGGGAGCGGCACACGCGGCATGCAGCACCGCGCCGGCAGCACCGCGAGCCCTCGCGCCGCCTGCCACATCCATACTGGCTGGATTTAATCTTCCTTGTCCGATTTGCAGACAAATCACACAGCATGTGTTTTTAGGAGCTCAGTCCCTGCCTGGCTTTTCGTTCTTCTGTGTGTTTAGCTCTGTGCAATTTCCTTTCTTACTCATTTCCCCCCTCCCCCCTCTTTTTTTTGTGTAATTCTCTCTTTCTCTTGAGTTTAGGGAACTTGCCAGGCACCCCTCAGATCTTCCATACATTGGTCAACCACAGTTTTTGTCAAACTTCTTCTTTCTGAGTTTTTTTTCTAGAAACTTTGTGGTTTTTGGGGTTTTTGGGTGTTTTTTTTGAAAGTGACTCTTCTTAAGTTCAATCTGTTAAATGACCTTTAAAATGAAGATTTTACCTGTTTCTGCATGTACAGGCTCATTCCCTCCTCGCCTCCAAACCTGCCTGTCTTGTGACAGCAGCACACTCACCAGAAAGTGAGTTCTGGGCTAAAAGAGCCCAAACAGGCAGAAAGTGTGTCAAAATGGGCCTTTGGTGAGGCCGAGTAACACCTGCTTGGGTTTGGCACCACCCAATTTATGTGGTTTGAGACTCAGCTTGGAAAAACAAGAGCACCCTACGAAGCTCTGGTGGTTGTGGGACATTGTGGTGGTGGTGGTGGACATTCTGATGATGGGAAGGTCTGGTGGTGGGACACTCTGCTGGTGGTGGGACATTCTGGTGGTTGGACGCTCTCATCGTGGTGGGACATTCTGGTAGTAGGACACTCACGTGGTGGTGGGAAACTCTGGTGGTTTCGTGGTGGTCATCACGTTGCACAACATCTCTACCCTGACAACGTCTGTCTGTTGGCTTGGGGACAAAAGGGAATAAATTTCCCGCTGGCCTCTTTTCTTCTCCCATGGTTGGTCGAGTGTCTCGGTTTTCCTGGTGATGCAAATGTGAGAAACCTGAGGACATGCCGAAACACGGTGTCCCTGACGTTGTGCTGCTGCACGTGTCCTTGCTGCCTGCTGGGTGAGAGCTGCTCAGTGAGAACCACAGAGATCGGGCCATCTGGTTTGGACACAGGCCCAAGGGCTCCCCTTTTCTTTTGCCATCAACGCTGATAGTTTTCACGGGAAGTTGAGCAACAGGGACACCAAATTCTGCAGTTCTGCTGTCCTGCAGATGCACGGCCGTACGGGGTGCATCACTGCCGTGGAGGGGACGAGTGTTACCATGACTGTCTCCCTTTTGCTGGTGTTTCACTTGCTGTGGTTCACCGCTGCTCATTGCCTCAAACTTGGTAAAATAAGTCTTTGGACAGAGCAAAGGTCACCAAGGGAGGAGAAAAACCACCAAAAGTGAAAATTCTGCCATATGTTGAGATGAGTATTTGTATCTCACATGGTATCTGAGTCTGACGTTTGCATCCCTTGCTAGTTCTCCCGGCTGTATTGAGGAGCATGTCCTGGTGTTGGAGCTCTGCAGGGAGGGTCTGAAGACCTCCTCATTTAGGTTGGTGCATTGGGATCTTCCCTCCTTGGGTCTCCCTCCCCTTCGTCTCACTGTGGTTGTCCATAGCAGACATCCTTGTGCCATGATGGTGCCGAGGAACGAATTTCATTCTGTGCTGACTTGCTTGGCTGGTTTGGCAAAGACCAGATGTTCAGCGGTTGGTTGAGCCAAGGTCTTGAGGGTGAAAATGGAGTCAGAAGGACACAGGACTTCTGCGGGGCATGGAGGATGCACACTGGGGTGAAATGCCAGGCTGTGCTGCTTCTGAAAGCTGAAGRTCTGGGAAGGTCTCCCTCCTGACCCAGCATGATTCTGCTCAGCTGTTCCTGCACCGGCCCCTTCCCTCTTTCGTGAAACCGAACACTGGAGAGGGGCAAACATGCTCAGAAAGCGAAGACGGGGGAAGTGTCCTTGGAGTCCCTGCARGATGTGCACTGAGCTCCAGTCCTTGTCCCTGCCCTTGTGGCTTCTGGGCGGAAGGAAAGMCCTTGTGATTGCGTGTTGTCTTCTGGGCTGCAAAGACAACAACATAACTCTCCTATATTTCCCCCTGTCCTGAGCGTTGCTCCAATGCCCTGGCCACGCAGCCATCATGACCCACACCACTGCAGGCTGCCCAGTCCGGTGCTGGGTCCCAGTGATGAGGACATCCATGCAGCGCTGGTGGAGACAGGGCCTGGGGTTGTGAAGGGGGACAGAAGTTTCGTGCTTGTCCCCTCGAGCTCGTGTCTGCTGGGGCTTTGTGTCAGGAGACGTGGTGCTGCCTTATACCAAGGTTACGTGCCCATCAGGGTCCCTGTGCACTTGTCCACTGGGGACAATCCCAAGGGTGATCCATCCTGATAGTGGTGAGTGTTGGGAGAAGACACTTCTTGTTGAAAATTCCTCCAGAAAGTCTAAAAGACTTGCACTGTATCTTCTTTGAAAGCAGTTTTTTTTCTGAGAAAGTCACCCAGTAGCAAAGAGAAGCATGGACTGCTTGGGTTGCCCATGGCCACCACCTTCTCTTTCACGTTTGCACGCTGGTGGTGGGACATTCTGGTGGTTGGACGCTCTCATGGTGGTGGGACATTCTGGTGGTTGGACGCTCTCGTGGTGGTGGGACATTCTGGTAGTAGGACACTCACATGGTGGTGGGACATTCTGGTAGTAGGACACTCACATGGTGGTGGGAAAACTCACATGCACGCTGGGTCCTTAGGACTGTGTGTTGCTGCTGGACCAGCAATAAAAGCAATTTATGACTTAAAAATTACCCTGGAAAGATATTTGCAGCAGAAGGTGATTGCTGAGCTGTCTGCATCACKGTTCCTATCATAACAGGTCCTCAACATGGTGCAGAGGGGTGTCAAACCCTGCAGCTGGGGGCTTCCCTATGGGGAGATGCAGCACGCTGAACGCAGCTGATGCCACGTCTCCTCAGAAGGGTTTTTAAGGTCCCGAGCATCCGTGAGCCATCCCACCACCATCTCGCAGGAGCTGGAAAGCTGTTTTCTTTCCTGCTCTGCTGCTGGAGGAGCCCTCTCAAAAACCAGGCGTTCAGAGACCGTGCGGAAGAAGGAGAAAACATATCGGGCATAAAGTGATGTGAAATGAAGTGAGCTTTTTTTTCCCCTCTCCCAGTGTTGGTTACTAAATTCTTTTGATGTGGGAACCAAAATTTTTCACAGCCAAATGCAGGTTGAAAGCAGCTTTGTGCCCATCCCAGTCCCTGTGCCACCTTCGGGCACGGTTGCAGCTCGACCGCTGCTATTAATGCAATTAATCCCTTTCCCCCATCATTTACATAATTGGGAATATGGCACCGTATATCCCATCCACCGCAGCTCTGTTGGTTTCAGACCAGACCCGGCTCGGTACGACTCGCAGTCGTGGAGGAAATGCCATTTTACTACTGAAAAAAACAATTTTTGTGGTTCGGATGCTGCAGCCGCCGGCAGCTTTGCCAAGAACTTCAGTTCTTACACAGGAAATGAGGCTCCTTTCAAAGCACCAGAGTGGGGCTATATATATAGCCTCTCTGAAAAGATATTTAAAGAAACATATTGACACTAGCAAGAACAGGAAAAAATAGCTCCTGGCTGCGGGGAGCGAGGGCTGAAGGCAGCTGAGCCCATCCTGGGGGAGTAGGTGATACAGGGGATTAATTCACGGCTCTTTCATCTCCAGGAAAATGAGCTCCTGTGCTTTGTGCTGTGTGAACCCCCGTGCTTTCGGTCTCCTGTCTTTTAATCAGAATTAGAGGTGCTTGGGATTGAATACAGCTTCAGCACCGAAAAAATGAGTCATCTCATCTCTTTTGAGCGAGTCCCTCTTAGGAACTTATTTCCATCCCCAGGGAAAGAAAATAATTTGTCTTTTACAAGATTAGGGGCTGCTTTTCTCTTTAGTGCAATCTGGGATGGAGGGGTTTGGGGTTTTTTAAATATATGCAGAAATAACCGAGTTTTTTAATGTGGTGATGGACAACAGAAGCGGCTGAGCCTCAGGAGGATAAATAGGTTTGGTGCTGAAAGTGGAGGGACTTCTGCCACCGAGTCCAGGGGGCTGCTCCAGATGGGAACGTGATGTTTTTGGACCACCAGGTAACAAGGGGGGACCTCACCTCAAATCACACTGGAGGCTAAGCGGGAAGGCAGGCATGCTGSAGGACGTTGCTGCCCCAAAAACCCTTTGCCCCTCGCTCAGCACATGGTGCCCTGATGGTTTCAAGAGGCTCTTTAAAATCTGATAATCAAAACACAGATCAGCGTGAACGATGTGAGCCGGGGTGGTTGTAATTCAGTGGCTCTGCAGTTAGGAGAGGGTTCCCTGCCGAGGGTGTCCTGCGCTAAGGTGCGCAGGGGCTCTTGCCCTCTGAAATTCAGCCAATTTAACTCCATCCTCCTGCAAAGCTGGGGAGAAGCAGCCAGCCAGGCAGATTATTTTTACCAAATTCCCCATCAGAGGACTCTGGGCTGAGTGTGGTCCCCTCCATCGGCACTGGCAGTGACCCCTGGCCCCAGGGAAAATGGTGGGGAAGGGCAGGTAGGATGTGGGCACCTGTCACGAGGAGGGGGTGGCTTATCCCAGCTTTACTCTTCCAGGGGAAAAAACCTCTGGACAGACCAAAGTGAAGGGGCTGAAGCTGCAGGAGAGACAATTTTGGCTGAAGATTGTGAAACCAAACGGGGAGAAGGTGCCCGTTGCAGCTCCCAGCGCATCGTGCCGTGGGTGCGACACGGGGCCAGGCTGAGCGTCGCCTGGTCCGGCACTGCCTGCCCTGAGCCCAGCACCCGAACGCTGTGCCCGTGCTCATCCCATCGCCCGCCTCCGGCTGTGGAACTCATTCGCTGTTGTGGCTSGCGGACTAAAATGGCTGCCCCAGCCTTTGCACAGATCCTGAGCTCGACAGATGCCTGGGTCCTAGGACACGTGTGTTTCCGAGCCAGAAAACTGGATGTATTTGTAACTCAAAGCAAGCAGGAACAGGGGCAGTGGCCAGAGCCAGAGGCTGCCACATCTTTGCAGCTTGTTCTTATGCAAACATGACACTTTAAAAAAAATCTTTTTTATTAAAAATGTATTTTTTTAAATGAAGAATATTGCTAATTATGTATGTTTTAAAAAACATAACAGCCCACAGCAAGCAATGCTGGGAGGGCTGGTGAGGTCTGCCCCAGGGACGCCCTGGTGCAGGCAGGAGAGGAGGCTTTGTGGGCAGCCCCGTGGCTCAGCCCGGGTGGGCTGGGTGCCGGCACAGGGTACGGAGAATCAACTTAAAACCTCTTTGTCCTAAAGGGATTCGGTCTCTCTCCACTTTCCCCCGAGGGTGACCCGTGCTGGGACAGTTGGGACACGGGGCCAGTAACCGGGGCATCACACAGCAGCACAAGGACTGGAGGAAGGGCCGGATCCTGGCCCTAATCTCTGCCACCAGCTTCGCTGATTTATTTTCCACAGTCACCAAATAAGAAAACTTCCTGGGGACAGACTGTTCCCCGGGTGACAGCAGAAACCAGCAGTGCAGCCAGTATTTAAGCCCGGATGTGCGAGTCCCAGCCCACGGCTGGACTAATTATACATTGTGTGCTGTTCCAGGCTAATCACAGTAGAAGGTAAATGATCCCTGGTCTACAAGCAAAAGGTGAAGTTACTTGCTCAAAGGCGTATAGAGACATTTAATATTTTATCATGGACTCACACAGTGGTTTGGGTTGGAAAGGACCTTCAAAGATCATCCATTCCAACCCCCTGCCATGGGCAGGGACATCTTCCACTAGATGCTGTTGCTCAAAGCCCCGTCCAACCTGACCTTGAACACTTCCAGGGATGGGGCATCCACAGCTTCTCTGGGCAACCTGTGCCAGTGTCTCACCACCCTCACCATACAACATTTCTTCTTATGTCCAGCCTAACCCCACCCTCGTTCAGATTAGAACTGTGTCTTAGCACACGGAGCTTCCTTTTGTAACTGCAGAATTTCAGTCCCTTCTTTGGTGGGACGTTTCTGCAGCTTGACAAATCTCACGCTGATGGAGAGCGCATGGTGTAGGTTGGTTGTGGTCATGGTTGGTGTAGTACCACGAGGACGGGCTTAGCCTTGAGGCTGCTGCAGGGTATGGTCCTTGCCATGGCTTCCACCAACATCTTCAGTCCAGCACAGAGGTGTTCCCAGATGGTCCCAGTCCCCACCGCAGGCTTTGAGGTGGGTATGTCCATCCTGTGTCTTGGAGCCTGTGCCCTTCCACGGGGCTTAGCACACACTTGCTGATCCCTTCTTGCCCTGCCTTTAGCTGGCCATGCCAGTTAGGCACTCGGACAAGCAGATGCCATTGCATTCTCTGTTCCCATAAACGCAAAAAACATCAGCACGGTGGCTGCAAAAGCTGTGTTACCAAGAAATCAGGTAGCTCTAGAGCTCATTCAGCTTTATGCAGCTCATAGTGAGGTTACCAGGCTTTTTTTAGGGCTTTGTCATGAAACTCAGKTTGTGAGGTTGACTTGAGTTGCCCAGATCGGTCGTCCTTTGAGTCTTGAGGTGGAGAAGATTCTTTGTTTCTTGGCTGTTGAGCGAACTAACAAAACTCTGCTAAGCATGCTTGCAGATCAGATTGCTGAAGCTGTGGTTACTTTATTCCAGGACTTTCATAATTTTACATGCCGTTTTTACCTAGTCTGACTGGTAGCCCGCTTGATGTGATTTCAATAAATCCCAATTTAACAGCATCAGCCTGTGTCCTTCCCAGGTGGGTTTTTGGTCCTGCTGCCCCAAATGCTCCATCAGAGGCTGTTGGCATCTAGGTTTCTGTTCCCTGGGGGTCTCCTGTGGTCTGGTATTCACCATCCGGCTCTCCACCGCGTTCACCGCTCTGCAAAGTGACCCGATTCCTGCATGGGACAGCGCAGCCCCGCGGTGCTGCYGGAGCTGGGCTGGCAGCCGAGGCACTGCCGCCGAGGATGGCACGTTAAATATTTACCATGCAGAAAGGAGGCAAGTTGCAGCAAACAAAGGGACCCTTTGGGAGAAGAGGCTTCTCTCGCCASGGCTGGGCTGGAGACTTGCTATTTATTGTTACCATTTGTCTTTTTTATTCCATGTGAGCAGCTCGGCACTCTCTAGAGAGTGCATGGCATCGCTTTTYATTTTATTTAGCAGATGCTGGCTGGAAAATAGTGTTTTCCAGTCATTGTGTTCACATGGAAGTGAACAAGAATACAGGGTTTCGTAAGCGCAAATGGGGTTGCAAGGTGCTTGTGCCAGGATGTAAGGGACACCCAGGAATTGTCCCACCTCCTCCTGAGAGCCCAGAAAAGAGGTGATGGCATGAGTGCTGAGACCTCAGCAGTAGACCTCACTGACCTAGTGATGCATGTCCTGAGATTACAGCTCCCACCAAGCAGTGCTCCCCTGGGACTGGGCATCTGGGCGCGGGAAGGCTCTGGGTACGGTCACAAAGAGCAATTTGCATCTTCTGCACAAGCGAGATGTGGCCCTCAGGTCCTCAGCCTGCCGCTGGTGAACGTCACTGTTCATCCAGGTGTGGACTAAATGCAATCTCTGCAATCCACTGAATCAAGCACTGAGCAGCACTTCTGCATCTCAGTGGGCTTGGCAGCAGTTCACACTGGTGCTGGCTCTCGTCCTTGCTGGTCCATGGGCATCGTGGTTGTCCCTTTTCTCCTGAACCACAGTTACTGCGTGCACCAAGCATGCCATCTTCAGATTGCTCTTTGTGGGCCACCCAGTCCAACTCTACAACCCTCAGAACTGCTCACAACAAAAATCCTATGCCACTGATTACTGGTGTGTGAAGATTTTCCAAGGTCTTAAGGCAATACTGAAGTGGAGGCAGCAGAAGACTTTGACTTCTTCTGTGTTGAAGAAGTCAATGTAGACTAGGAAGGAATGGCTCCACCAGAAGAGATGATGACTTCTGCATTGAATAAGTCAATGAAGTCATTAAAGAAGTCATCTCTTCTGGTGGAGCCATTCCCAGTCCGTGACCTGGTGGAGACCTTGTGTTTTCCCAGCGGGAAAGTTTTTGTGCACTTCACAAATGGGAATGAAATGTTCTGACAGGGTCAGCAATGTTTGACTGCTTCTGTGGAGGTAAATACTTGTCTGGAGAGGGCAAAGGTAGGTATTTCTGAGTTTGCTGAATTTTATGATCTCATTCTGTTACCTGGAACTTGCATGGTCCGTACTGTCCTGCTCTGACCTGTGGAGCGGGTGTCAGGCAAGGTTTTTAAGTCCTTTAGCAGCCCACCTGGGGAGCAGGGAGCTGCGTTTTGGTGCAGCTCATTCCTCCCCGTGGTCCCAGGAAAGGCTTTGTGCCCCAGCTCTGCTCACGGTGGTACCTGCCACAGATGTCCATGGATGTACCTGTGCCTCCTCCCAAGCACAGAGCATCTCATTGCTCTGGTGACCCAGGCTTATGTCGGGGTGACAGGTGGGGGGGTCACATGCAGCACGGCATGAAGCTGGACCTTCACTACTCCTCCTTGCGCAGGAGGGGTGAGAAGCGGTGGGATGACTCGGGACACAACACAGCCAACGTTTCAGTGGGTGGGATCCAGCCTGGAGTTTCTGCTGTGCCCCACAGCCCTCCCTCCTCGTGGGCACCTCAAAAGGTGAYGTTAGCTGAGGAGTTGGGTTGAGCAGGACCATCTCCTGGCTTCGCTCCTTTCCTGGTGAGATGCTCTTGGCCTCGATGGGAGGACATGCTCCCCTCTTGTTTGTCTTCCCGGCTATTGCAGTCCTGCTCCAGCTCTTTTTATAGCTCGGAAAGAAGTGCCTTGAGTTTCTGAGTCGTCTGGGAGGCCAAGCACACAGGGAGGAGTCGCAGCTAGAAATAGGGCTGCTCTCTGCTTATGCATTCCAGTTTTATTATTTTTTTAGCTGGGATGTCCAAGTTTGAAGAGTCCCACTGCCGCAAGTGCTGAGCGGGGAACCATGTCCTGCATTTTTTCCACTCAGACTGGGTCTTCTTTCTCCTTTGCCTTATTCCCAGTGCCCTCACACCAGCCGTTGAGCCTCCGTGAAATGGCTTTCCCAGGGAACGAGGTCTCTCACCCCTGCCTGTATTTTCCGTAACCCCCAGATTTTATGCCTTGGCGTGGCTGGTTTGGCAGAAGAGCTCCCTGTGTGCCGGCGGCGTTGGACGAAGCTGCAGAAATTAATAATGTCTGGGAGGTGGATAAGCGATCAGGTATTTGCTAAAGCTGCTGGGTAGTGAGCAAAGAACTCAGACAAAACGTTCAGCGATTTCTGCCCACTGGGAGGGAAGCGAAGCTTCGTCTGCTGCACAGCCGTGAATAAATGGGAGCAAAAAGGAGAGGACAGTTTGTTTAACAAAACCTGTGGTTTTAAGCCCCTTAAAATTAGCTGGGGCTTTGGCTGCGGTGCAAAGCCAAGGCAGGGGCGCGCGGGCAGAGCTGCCCTGCCGCTGCCCGAGGGCTGGCACAGGCTCCTCTGGGCATCCCAGTGGGTCTGATCCTCTCTCCCATGGGAGAGGAGTATAATTAACTGTATCACCTCTAGACTTATCCATTAATCTCTTAAYACTTGGATACCATTTTTGGGCATGTCATGGCTGCAATCTCCCCCTCTGAGAGWTTTTATCACACGGGAACCGTTTCGGGTCCCTGCTGCCAGTTGTCTGCTGGCCTCCGCGGTCCCTCGTGTGTGCAGGCATCCTTCAGGCAGCAGGGCTGCGTCGGCCGGGGCGGGCTGACACGACACGATGCCTGCTGGGAATGGGACTTACCTGGGAAAAATTCATCTGAGGTCAAATCTGAACCAATTCTTTCTTCTAATCAGCTATCGCATGGAAATGGCAATTAGCCAAGCTGTGTCTGTTACACCGTTTATAATTTTAACCCTTTTTCCTCCCTTTCTGCCACATTCACTAGCTCYGGGAGCAATTACTCTCTAGTTATCCAGCTTCTCTTCCTATCAGCAGGAAAAAAGGATTTTGCACGTTGTGGAAATGCTAAGAACTGCTGATTCCTATCAGAGGGGATGAAGTCTGCCAGCTCCTTCCTTCTCATGATAAGTAAATTTGGGGTATCTGATCCCAGCACCTCCAAGGGACTGTTCCTTTCCAGCCTGYGAAGAGAAGCAGCATGTTTACTGCTCGGTGAAATCACCAGCATCCTGTGAGCAGCATGCGTGGCCATGGCAAGAGCTTATTCTTCTTATCCTAGGTATTTCATCTTTTCCAGCCCTACAGGGTAAGAAGGACCGGTGCTCAGCTCCTTCCACGTGACTGCCCCAYGTAACGACTGCAGCACCGCAGCACCGATGCCCGGGCGGTCCCGGCAGCCTGGGTGCTCCTGTACGGGAACGTCTGCTTCTCACCTGCATTTTTTCCTGGTCCTGGTGTTTAGTTGCAGTATGCTCTTCTTCCAGGTAGCAGCRTCGTGCAAATTCTCACCAATTCTCACCATGTGGATTTCTGTTTCTCTGTGCCTGCTGGTGAGCACTTGGGTACGGCATGGGGGACTGGCTGYGGCAGCAGGGCTGTGTTCAGGGCTCTTTGGGTTGTTTCTGATAATATCAGTCAGTAGATTTCTAGCACAATCTTCTTTATTTATCCAAAAATGTAAAAAAAAGTCCTGATTCCCCAAATGCTGTAGGAACACGGAGGGTTTTCTCTGCGGTAGCGCTGGGTGCAGCTCCTGCGGTCCTCGGGCTGGTGCCTCGCTCAGCCATCCATCCACCTTCACCCAGACGAGTTTGAGCCCTGTGGCTTTTGTGTCCGAGAGGCTGGCTGGCACCCGCCGGCTTGCGCAGAGCCCTTGTCCCCGTGTCACGCCAGCCAGCCCCGTCRCCTTCCAGCAGAGCATATCCCTTGCAGGAGGATGCCCTGGGGGCAGTGAGGACCATGGTCTCCTGTGCTGGGCTGGCCTGGCAGTGTCTGACAACTGCTGAATTGCTGAAAAAGAATGAAATCGGATGTGTTTAGCAGGATGTTTGATTTTAAGTACTTGGAAAACTTCAGGACTTCGCTGCACCAGCCAGACCCCTTATTGCCGTCTCTGGGAGAGCGGGACTGAGTTGCTGCACGTGGCTCGTTTGCTGACGTGAGTGCTGCATCACAGATGGGGGGTGGCTGATGGTTTGSGAAGAGGTGCCTGCTTGCAGTTCAGTTCCAGCTCAGCTGTTGATACGTAGCCAGGAGCACACATTTTGTCTCTCGGAGCCGATACCTCATTGTTTTGGTGTCCTGTGTGCCCCTCTGCCAGCGATGCACGCCCAGCGTCGGGCGGGCAGGAGGCGGTTGGCAGTGATAGCGTCGTGCATGCTCCGGATGCTGTGATTTGCTTCGAGAGCAGAGATTTCCCTCTCAGACTATACCCTCCGATTTCCTGAAACAACATGGAGATACTGGGGCTGCCCTTCCCTCTGCCCTATTTAACCCTGGCAGGGGCATCCTCGGGGTGCAGACAGAGCCCTTCAGCTGCCCGGCCTCCAGGRCAGGGAGTGGGCTGGCGGGTGCAGCCCCCAGGCCCGGCCTGTGTCCCCGTGGGATCACACGTGGGCGAGCCCTGGGGCACCGGTGGCTCCCAGCGCGGGGGCACCTCCTCCTGCCGCTGGAGAGGCTCCCGACGGAGCCGCCTCTCGCTGTCTGTGCCCTGTCCAAGTGCCTCTCATCCGTCCTCCCYGTCCTGCCAGGAGACACAGGCGTGTTTTCCACACCCGGAGCTGGGTTTTACACTCTCGGTTCCTCTCCAGCCGCACTGCCGGGGCTGGCAGGAGCAGGACAGCGCAACCCTTTCTTCTTGGGTTGGGTAAGCCGAAAGGCGTGCTGGGACGCGCTCCAGCCAGCAGTGTTTGTTTTCRAACAAGGAAAATGAGTAAAAACTAATATTTAGATCTCGGGAAGGGATTTCGTAGCCTTTTGCACGGAATYGTGCCTGCGATTCCCCTGTTGGTAAACGGCAGACAGGCAGCAATAACACATGAAACACAGTTTCCTTTATACACTGGGGTTTTTTCCACCTCGGGCTCCACCCTGTGTCCCAGCAGAGATCCCTGCTCCGGCTCCGCGTGCTCCCCAGGCGCTTTCCACACCCAGCGGGCGGGCGGCGTGCCAGATGCTCGCAGCCCGGCAAAGTCACGGAGCTCCGTGCGGGGAGCATCCCCTGCGGTGGGGAGCATCCGCAGACACAGGAGAGGTGTCGAACACGGGGACCGTGGCCCACCAGTACTTTTAAAAGAGCACAAGGACAGCTTGAGCTCGCATACCAGAACAGGTTTATTTTCCAGTTATACATCCATCCGACAACATCCCTTGTGCCTCCTCTGTCCCATCCTGCTCCTCTGCACGGGGAACAGACACCCCATCGCTGGGTGCTGAGCTCCGGTTGTAGCCGGCAGCGCGTGGTGGCCTGGGCGCCGGGAGGGCTGCTGGGGACCGGGGCCTGGGGACCGCGCTGGTGGCTTGACAAGGCTCGTTTCTAAAGGCCTGGGAGATCCCAGGGGGATGCACACGGAGCTCCATCCTGCTCCAGCGCTGACAGCCCTCTGTTGCCTTTAGGCTTATGTCCTATGTATGTRTTAAATATCTGTAGGCTTAGGTCCTGTGTATTTAATAAAACAGTATTTATTAATTACAAAGGTCAAACCTTCCCAATGGCAGACATTTGGTCACTGGGAGTGAGCTCTGTCCTTGCTGGGGGAGAGGGGAGCAGGTTCAGCCACAGGGTATCATCCCGGCACTGGCTGCCCGCCTCATGCAGGGGGATGCTAAGTGGTGAATTAAAAATGTCATTTTTATCTGTCATTTGGCCATCAGTTCATTTGTTCTGCTGTTTTCCCCCTGGACTGAAATGGCACCTTGATCCCGCTGGGTCTGGTGGGAGGGAGACGAGCCCGCTGCCCATTTGCAAGACCACAGGCTGCAAACCCGCAGCTCTTCGTAGCCCACGGCATGCCGGCACTTCTGGGAAGGGGCTCTCCGGGAGACGGGGAGGTGGTCAGAGGTTTCAGCCACTGGGTTGAGGGGTGAGAGAGCTGGAAAGTGACCTGCGATGCCAAAGAAAGCGGAGAARCCTCTGGGAGCACTCGGAGGAGGAGGCAGCGTTGCTGCAAGCCGGCATCACCCGCTTTGCTCCGACCTCTCCCTGCAACCACACAGCGCTTAAATATGGATATACTCAGATCTGGAAGCTTTCCCGGGGCTGTAAATATGTTGCCTATTTCCTATAAATACTTTTGCCGCTGCCCATTAGCTAGAGGCAGGCTCAGCGTCTGCAGCCCTCCGCGTCCCTCCAGCACTGCTTTGCAGACTGCAGGCAGGGTCTGGCAGGGGTCTGGCAGCATCTGGCCCCACAGAGTGGGGTCTGGCCGCGGGGAGGAGATTTGCTGTGGCATTTCCCAACCTATTGCCTCAGGTGGTTTCACTTCAGATGAGTTTGTTCCTCATTCGTTGTGCAGATGTGCCGAAGCTGTTAACATTTAGGGCTTGTTGTAGGTGCTGAGGTGTGCGTACACATTGCAAATCTGCTGGGAGCATCCGCTCAGCCCCCTTCTCCCCCATCTTTTGGGTTTGCATGGAAATAAAGCTCGGGAGAAGGTGTGACAAAGGTCCTGGGCGGTGGGTGTGCAAGTCTCGGCTGGGCATTGAGCTGAAGCATCATGCATGTGGTATTGCTGCTGGGTCTGTGGGTCTCAATTCAAGGGACAAACAAAAGCAGATAATTAAAATGATTCCTCTGATGGGGCAATTCGAAGATCACCTAAGGCAGAGGTTTGGAGACTACTGAAGGGAGGGGGCTCMGTGCGCTTTGGGAGAGGGAGGAAGGCACCCGAGGGCAGATGCTGAAGGTATTTTGGCATGGCTTCATCCCCGGCCCTACAGGCACCAGCCGTGCTCCATGTGGAGCCTCCAGCTCCCCATACATGAAGCCTCCACAGCAGAACTTAGGGGCTTCAAAAGGAAATTGGTGRGAGCCGTGTTTTATCAGCCATCTTCTGAATCATTGATGGCACTGATCCAGATACAGAGGAGCTGCAAAGTGGAGAASTGTGGACAAAGTTGGGGGCCGTTGATGGGGGTAAATGGCACCATTGATGGGGGTAGTTGYGGGGGGCATTGATCCCTGTAGACCTCTGGGGCTTGCAAGAAGGTGGGTGACAGAGGAGCTCTGGGTGCTGGCAGCCCAGGGAGCAGCGAGGTGGCAAAAGTGGGAGCGATGAGCACAGCATGACGGTTCGGTAGCGCGGTTGTGACCTTTGCTAACCCTGTTTCCTTCTTCTGGGCRTTTTGCTTATCTCGATGGTGTCAGTGTTAGGCTTACAAGGAGGAAGCRACTAACTACAGCGGCGCATTGTGCACGTGTAAAGGAAGACGGAGCCTCGGCTGGAGTCAAGAAGGGTTTCCAGATAAGCTGCACGTACGGATGGGGCCACAGGGGRCACAGAAGAGATCTGCGAGTGATGAGCAAGTGATCATGTACATATTAGCTGGGGTTAAGCGTGCAGGTTTACATCCCACTGCCGTGATTCACTTAYGTGGCTACTGAAGGCTGTCCTCTTGGATCAAGGGCTTCAGGTGGTGCCTTCCCCATCCATCATAGGATCATGGACTCACATGGATGGTTTGGGTTGGAAAGGACCTTCAAAGATCATTCAGTCCAACCCGCATGCTGTGGGCAGGGACATCTTCCACTAGACCCAGTTGCTCAAAGCCCCGTCCAACCTGACCTTGAACACTTCCAGGCATGGGGCATCCACAGCTTCTCTGGGCAACCTGTGCCAGTGTCTCACCACCCCCATCATACAACATTTCTTCTTATGTCCAACGTAACCCCACCCTCGTTCAGACCCCTTGTCCTGTCAGTGCAGGCCCTGCTCAAAAGTCTCTCTCCCTCTTTCCTATGAGCCCCCTTTAAGTACTGAGCGGCCACAATAAGGTGTCCCCGGAGCCGTCTCTTCTCCAGGCTGCACAACCCCAACTCTCTCAGCCYTTCTCCATAGCAGAGGTGTCYSAGCCCTCGGACCATTTTGGTGGCCTCCCCTGGACCCGCTCTACCAGGTCCATGTCTTGTGCTGGGACCCCAGAGCTGGACGCAGTGCTCCGGGGGGTTCTGAGGAGAGCGGAGCAGAGGGGGAGCATCCCCTCCCTTGAGCTGCTGGCCACGCTGCTGGTGATGCAGCCCAGGAGACACTTGGCTTTCTGGGCTGCAAGCGCACATTGCCGGCTGATGTCCCATTTGTCACCCACCAGTATCCCCCAGTCCTTCTCCTCAGGGCTGCTCTCCATCCATCCATCCATCCATCCATCCCCCAGTCTGTGCTGGTACTGGGGATTGCCCCAACCCAGATGCAGGACCTTGCAGGGCTGGTTGAACTTCATGAGGTTCTCATGGACTCACTCCTCCAGCCTGTCCAGGTCCCTCTGGATGCCATCCCTTCCCTCGAGCGTATCGACTGCACCACTCAGCTCGGTGTCATCCTTTCTATGGCTTCCTAGCCCTCCACACCAGGTGGGGAATGGGAGTTTCTTCTGCTCCAGGTTTGGATGGGAGGAACTGCCTGGCTCCTTGCAACGTCAGTGGGAGGGTGAAGCAGCRGGCGGGGAGGATGCTGCTTATCCTGTGTCTCTCTTTCCCTTTTGCATTTTTAATCCCGTTGGCTTTGCAGAGCTGCTCACTGAGCTCCTGCTAACCAGGACCGGCCCCGTCTGCAGGCGCTGTCTGAGCGACGTTACACGAAGCTCGTGCAGTTGATGTAACACCAACGGCTATAGATTGAACTAAAAATAACAAACAATCAATAATGGCAGCATGAACCCCAGCTTATTTATTATTTTTTTTAAGAAAATCTGTATATTGACAATACAACAAAGCGGCTTCCTGTAAAGGCAGGAGGGATAATGGAGCCGGGCTCCCTGCCCGCGCCCCGGCCTGGGGCTGGCAGCGGCGGTGGCTTTGCCTGTGCCCGTCGGCCCCGCGGGGAGAGCATGGCTCTGCACCCCGGCAGCTCTTCGCTTGTCTTCTGCTTGGGGCGACACGGAAGGGCGGCTCTCCCCGACTCCCCGTGCCGCTCCAGCCCGCGGTGAGGAGCTGGGGGAGGTCGGTACCCACTGAAATGACCCCCTCGCCGACAGCCCCGGGCTGCCCGCTCCTGCCCGCGCTGCCTGCTCCGTGCCGGCACAAGCCCTCGGTGCGGCCGCCAGCCCTGGACCCATGCCCGCTTCAGACTGATCTGCTTTTTCCTCTCGCTTTCACATGCCCAGGAAACTGCGGCATTACAAGGATTTGAAAATGGCCTTGAGCTTTTTAAGCACCGCTCCAGAGCGGATATTTTTCCTACATCAAGATTTGCAAAGGTATTTGGGCATTAGTCAGCCAGGGGGATTTCCAGAAGTATCGGAGCACCCAAACACCCTTTAAATCTGCCTCCCGTGCGAGTGCAGATTTGGTACTGAAAAGCAGCTGGTTCACCAAGGCTGTGAYGATTTCGGGGATGTTTTTTTACATCGCCAGTGTTAATGAGTGTAAGGGTTTTATGAAGGTTGTTCGTTGCTGGATCCCTTCTGAAAATCACAGCAGCGTGGGATCAGCCCAGAGGGGTTTGGCTGTATTGCGGTGTCTGAGTCTGGAGAAACTCGTCACACATTCAGCTTCTGCCAATGTGGCTGCTCCGACCCTGCATCCCAAATAACCTGTGGTGTGATGGTGGCATTCGTTCCCTTCTCCTAAAAAACAAAACTCCCCGCACAGCCAGTGATGCTCACCCAGCTCCACGGACCAGAAACTAAACCCAGCCTAACGAGACGTTGAAGGCACATCCCACAAGCGAGTGCTCCAGATCTGGAGAGATGCTGAAAAGAGCTGAAACCTGGAAAATACAAAATAAATAGTTTTCTAAGTGCTCAGTGGTTTTCCCAGTGAACCTGCTATTCTGCTTTATATCTAGAGCTTTGAAAACCCTGGGATCCTGGAGATCCTGTACTGGAAAGATGCTCCAGCAGCATCTTGCATGGTTAAGCCAWGGGGCAGGACTAGTTTATTATGAGCTAAGAGAGCTGCTCTGGGGAGGTGGGTTTAAACTGCTCCTAGACTGGAGCAGCTGGAAAAAAATGGCATTTCCCAAGGAAAACAAATTTTAAGAGACTGTGAATCTGAGGGGTTGTTTGAGAGTGCAGCTCCTATTTGTTTCCTTCCCTCAGGGAAGACTTGGGAAATACAGAGAGATCAAGAGGGAGCAACAGATATTATTAGTCATCAAGGAGGGAGGCGGCTGCAGGGGAAGAGGGTTTAAAAGGCTTCAGAGTATTTTTAGACTTGATAAAATGAACAGTTGTGGGGGGAAAAAGAGGCAGGAGACCTTTGAGAGAGATGTAAATGCTTCACGGAGCAGAGTGGCCCAGGCTTTCCCCTCCGTCCCGCCCCAAGCGTCAGCTCAGGCGGAGAGTCACTCAGATAGAAGTAGGGGATGTAAAACCAATAAAAGAAAATGCCTTCTAGATCATTACCCGACGAACCTCATCAAGCTGGCTGTAATGACAAAAGGACACATTTGCTGAGATGTTTTAGCTTTAATTCCCTTCATTTTAGCGGGAGTTGGTTGCCGAAGTAGAGTTTGAAAGCTGCTCGCGGAGCCTCCGGTGGGCTCGGGGAAGATGCTGAATGTCTCTCCTCCTTCTTCATCCGTCACGGTCCGGACCGCATGTACGGTCCTGCCAGCTTGCAGGGGAATAAYGAAGCTGCAGGAGGATGGTGTTTCCACAGTCTTGTAAAGGGTCTCGGAGTGAAGCACCGGAGGAGATTAAATACAGCTCGGGGGGAGAGGAGAGGGCTGTCCACCTTTCCGGATCAGCGGGAGGATGATGAAGGCACTCGGGGGACAGGGTAAAGCAAGGGGCTGTCTCCCCCCTGGTTCTCCAGGGAAGCAGCCCTTGCTTTGCCTTCCCTATTCCCTGCTGGGAAAGGTCCCTTCCTACCCCCCATGCCGGAGCGGTTGGCAGAGGCAGCACCTTTGATGTCCTGTGGTTTTTCAGCAGCCCCTTCAGTGCATCCCCAGCATCCCCCCCACTGCCTTCATTCGCCAGGCAGTTCCCTCCATCCCAACTGGAGCGTATCTGCTCTGGAAAGGCTTGCTAGGGCCGGTCCTCTGCAAGCTCATCCCGAATTGCTGGGATGGGATGCAGCCCTGGAGAGGGTTGCTGGAGCCTGGGATGAAGCATGTGGATTTGCACACCTAACTGGGATGCTCTATATATCCGTCCCTCCCCAGCTCCTGCCGCAGCGGCRCGGAGATTTAGAGCAAGTTCACTTATTGCACAGCCTTCGGTGGGTTTGTGCGAGTGAGTTAAGTATAATACATACGTATTTGTATCTATAGCAGTTGAAGGAAACTGGAAGCAGAGCTGATGCTCCTGCAGCTGCAAAGAGCAGCAGGTCAGCGCCTCGGCATCTTTATGGGAGCCCCTGGGAATAACTCGGGAGCACCGTGCAGGGCAGGAGCAGCTCTTGCGTGCTGGCACCAGCATTTCTCCACGTCGATGTGGTGAACCACAGCAGGGAACTCCCCTGGGCTCAGTAAAGCAAGAAGGAAATTCCTTTCACCCCAATGCATCCCTGTAGCGGTGGGATTTGTCCCCATGGGTCACACCGGCCCCTCCTGTGCCCCAGCGTGGTCACGCACACTGCCATCCCCGCTCCCTGCTCGGGACTTTCAGCTTGGGGAGTGCAGCTTTGCTTGCCACTGGGGAATCTGGGTTTCCCTTTGCTCCAGGGACCTTCCCGAAATCACCTTTAAAGTAATTTTCAGGTTTTCTTCTAGAGCTGCCTTGGTTCTTATTTTTGCCCTCTAGCTGAAGACCCCCCTTGCTGTGAAGCCAGGTGGACTTGGAGCTCTCTGCCTTTTCCCCCAGTGCTTCCTGGTGGCCTCCGAAATCTGGGCTTTGCCRACTGGAGCGGCTCAGCCACGAGGAACCACGCAGCAGCCGTGGCCGTGTCGCAGCAGCTGGACACTTGCATGTCCCAGCTCTGCAGCATCCGTAGGAGACCACCAATAACAGCAGTAACCATCTTCTCTCTGAACTGGCTTTAGCACCAGCTGAGATGTTTGGTTCAGGGGTGAGCTGGCGTGAAAGCTTGATTTTGAAAAATAAGGTTAATGATGATGAGCTCACTTAATTTGTGGGATTAAGGAGCACAAAGCCTGTACGCAGGAGGTGGGCAGCTTGGCATGGCTGCACATGGGTTTTGATGGTATTACAGGGTGTCACCAGTAAATATGGCTAAAGGATGGATCCTGCATATTACTTTACAAGCTATATATTTCCCATGCAGGTGGTATCGTAGGAAAAGTCACACAGAGCACCTATGCGTGTGGTGGGGGGATTGGGTTTTGCTCCAGGGGATGCCCTTTGTTTTTGGCTGTGCCTTGCAGGGTGTGCCCTTTGCATACCCGCCTTAAGGTCTCTTCATGCAAATGAGGCATTRAAACCTGATGGCCAAGTGCTAATTGCAGGGCTTCAGCCTCTGGAGGCTGTGGCTTCTTGGTGCCTCTGGAGACGGTGCTCTGGGAAGCATGGACCGCATCTGCACGACATCCCGGGACAGCGAGTCAGCAGCGGTTGCGGCGTTGGGTTCAGAGCAATGCTAAACCCACCTAAGGGTGAATTAATTAATTCCAGGATCCCATTAAGCCAGRGGGAACACCAGGCTGGGGGCTGGGCTGCGCAGCGAGGACGCAAGCTCCCACTTTCYGTGCTGAGAGCACTGCTGGGAATCGCTCGCCAAGGGGCTTCGCTGTGGGGAGGGCACAAACCCCGTTGCCCCTTCCCAGCCACAGTGCTCAACTCTGGGTTTGTCCCCTCTGCTTTCGGGGCCTGGGCGCCCTGTCCCGGGGATGCYGGGGTTGGTGCCGTGCCTCCTGTGGCCGGCGCGGCAGAGACCGTTCCTGCCACGTGCACGTGCTGTCATGCCTGTCATGACAGGAGCCGTCGAGCCCCATCATGCCTGGTGTGATAGGGGCAGATAGCCACGACAGGGGCAGGTATCCATGACAGGGGCAGGTACCCACGACAGGAGCAGGTACCTGTGATAGGGGCAGGCCCCTGCGATCGGGGCAGACACCCACCCCCGGAGCGCTGCCTCATGCTCACCCCCAGGCTCAGAGMAGGGACCAGACTCTGCTCCCAGAGGAATTTGGCTGCTGCTTGAAACCATCTGGTGCAGCAAAACACATTTGGTCCAGCAAAAAACCGATGAGCCGTGTGCCTGCAGTGCTGCCGAGCAGTGCATCTGTCCGTCCGTCCCAGGAATCGCAGCGGAGATTCCTGAGGAAAACACAACCTGGGTCTTGGCCCTAAAAGCTGCCCCCCTCCAGGGCTGGGGGTAATTGGTGGGGTGGGTGGGTGCGGAGCTGGGTGCTGGTAGGGAGCGGGGTGACGGCACTCTGTCCCCCCGGGTCCCCGCAGGGATGTGGGATCCCGTTACCTTATTAAGAGCGGCCAAGTCACCATCCCAGAGTAAGTGGCTGAGCCGTGACTAGACTATAGTAATCCTGGGGGATTAGCGTGTTTGGCCGGGGCCAGCACCGCAGGAGCATTTTTTTCTTGGGGCTGTGAAGCTTTTCCTCTGCCTTCAGCTGAGGGGCAGCTGCGATGCTTTTCCTCCTCCCTGCTTTGGGCTTGCTTTTAGGGGATTTGCAGGATAGAAGAATTGTTTGGGTTTCTTTTGTGCCTCCTGTTGGAAGATGCTAAAGTGCTTCTTGAGCACTGGTAGGAGCTGGGAAAAAACAAAATACTCCTRCCTGGGCGTTTGCCTGTCCCACGGCGGGGCGGCAATCCCTGCTYGGAGTGTGGGCAACGCAGGCGGTCAGCGTGCCGTGCCTGCCCGAGAATGGTGGACTGAGATCAGGGGACTTGTTTACCCCACCGGTTTAATTGCTTTTGTTGTTTGAACCGAGATTGCGACAGCCGAGTGGGCT
>JASVER010000060.1:399448-429528 GCA_030449065.1 Oceanodroma leucorhoa | reverse complement strand
CCGCACCTCCCCGGGATCCCCGGGGGACCCCCCTCCGGGGACTCTCCGGGAACCCCCCCCCTCCCCAGCACCTCGGCAAGGCACGGCATCCAGGTTTATTCCTGGAATAAGGGTTTGCATCCAGCGAAACTCCTTCCCAGGGAAGTTTGTAAGCCCCCAGCTATCGGCGTCTCCTGCTGTAAAATCAGGGGGGACCAGGGGATGGGTTTGGGGTGGCAGCGGGAGCCGTGCGCCCCCTCCTGCGCTTATCGGGGGGCTCATCCTCGCGGGTAAGGCTGATCATCCCCCCCGTGCTGCTGCAGCCGGGGTCGGGCTTCGCTCCCACTCGCCCGTTTTAACTTGCTTTCCCCCGCTCTTGGACTCGGCTGGGTTCAGGTGGTGCCACGAGCATCCGTGTCCCCGCGTACCCGTGTCCCCGCGTACCCGTGTCCCCACGCAGGGTGCTGCTGTCACAGCCCCTTCGGCCCTTGGGGGCAGCCCCCCACCCAAGCATATGGGATGGAAACAAGTTTGGGGTGCAAAGTGGGTTTTTAGGGTCCGTTCCTGCAAGGAGGCATGTTCATCCCTTGTGCTGCTGACCTGGGAAGAGGGATGTTGCTTTTCACGGTGCTCCGGCAGAGCCGGGTTAGGGACGGGGAAGGCCCCTCGGGTGCAGCGTGGAGCCTGGTTGTTCGCAGCTCCGTTGCAGGATCCAGGCATCCTGGAGGGATAACGGGCGAGGGACACCCCGATCTGCTCGYGGGAGCTGCCGCTCGGCGGGAGGCATTGCATGGAAGGATTTCCACCAAAGCTACCTTGGCACCGCTGGGCTCCGCATCCCCGGGGCATCCCAGCTCGGCAGAGTTCGGGAGCATCCCGCTAGGGCGATGCGTACCCCGGGTGTTCCTGCCAGGGTAAAACTTCCCAAGGAAGGTCCTGGGATGGCAGCTGATCACCGAAATGCGCATCYGGAGATGAGCTCCTGGTGTCTGCTCCCCACATCCTCCAGCCTCGCTCTTTTATTTCCTCCTGTTCCAAAAAATGCCCAAATACTTGCATTTGCTGGGAAGAAGACGATTCTGGTCGGGACCATTGGGAACGTTTCAGGAATATTTGAAGGCAGTGGAGGACCTTCCTGAACCACTGACCCTGGAAAACGCAGCCATCCTCCCTCCCCAGATAGAAATCACCGCAGCTGGAAGASATCATCTTCGCATAAAATCCTCACTTAAAATTAAAAGCCTGGCTAACGGGGCAGCTCGCGGGAAAGGCTCCGGCCGTGGATGAGCTGGCTGGGCAACATGGGGCRCGAGTGATGGAGTGCCCATATCAATAATTAAGCGAGAAGAGTAACGAGTGTTTTTTGTGGGGAGCAGCCACGGAGGGGTGCAGGGATCCTGGGGAGCCTCCTGGTTTTCTGCCCCTCCTCGGATCCGGCCACTCGTGYTGGGGTTTGGTGCCAGGGTCTCCAGATGCGGCGGGTCAGAAGGGCCCGGCAGCGGGAGCTGGGACCCATGCTGGCCCTTCATGGTGCTGGAGGTGACCAAAGCACTCCCCAAGCTCTTCTGCAGCCTCAGCTGACTTCTCTTTTGGCTGTTATTTCAGCTGGAGGCTTCAAAGGGATCCAAGTTTTACGGYGTGAACTCCCCCGATGGTCATTGGTGAGGTTTGGCTTCTTCTGTAGCCTCACTTTTTGCCAGCTGTTCTCCCCAAAATCAGTTTTCTCACTGTCCTTTTTTTTTTTTCCAAAGGTTTATCTGTGTATTGGAAAAGTCCATATTCCTTAAACTGGATTTAAAAAACACATGTCCAACTAATTAATCTGCATAAATTGTTTATGGCACTGGAGAAATCCAGTGGCCCAATTCTTTGGGTGCTGGGCCCCCRATGGTGGGCAGTGATGTGTTCAACGTAGCAAGCTCTCGTCTCTGGCGTTGGTGGAACCAAACCCTTCCAGCTGCTGGTGACCAGCCCGGCTCTCCCCTCCTGGCATTGGATGTCTCACTGGAGTCCTTGCGACCCCACCACAAGTYGGTTGGGTGGTTGTCTTTGTTCTTTCCCTTTGCTTGCCTCGAAGGTGGAGGAGTGATTGGATTGCACTGTCTCGTCCTGCCCTAGCTCTCGTGATGGTGTTGAACTCATGATTTTCACTGGAGGCTCTGGAAAGGCCAGGAGCAGCRGTGGGTTAAGTCCTTGCACAGACATCTTGTGCATCTATCACCCTATGGATGATAGGGTGATATCAAAGCCTCTGCTTTGATGCCACTTTGCTGCCCTTAGRAGGAGCTGGGAGCTGGTGGGGAGGTCTGTTCAGATACACTCAAAATGTGTATGCTTCAACTCATTTTCATTTTTCTACCATGATAACGGTACTACAGCTCACAAGGCAGAGGCCTTGGTGGCAGTCAGATGGCAKCTGCCATCCTCTCATGTCTCCTTGTGGTGTGGAGACCTCTGAACACCTCCCTGGCCTGGCCCAGGTGATTTCTCCCCTGGAAGTACCATGTGTGCTGGAAGAGCTCCTCCATAAAGCTCACATCGGGCTTCACCGTGCACCATAGAGTGCTGATGATGGGTAGACCAAGCGTGATGTCARTCTGAAGTCATCATCCTCCMAACCTCAGGAGAGCAGACCCGAAGYRGTGATGCTACAGGGCGTAGTGGCCAGGGCAGGTCTCTGCCAAGAAGAGCCTCGTGGCGATGCCATCGGCTTCCAGTGTGGCTCACAGAGCCCATGGCTGTCTCCCTGGTGTCTCCAGTTTGGGGTGTCCTGTCTGCCATGGGGCAGCAGGGGGGCAGCAGGGCAGGGTGTGGGGCACGGTGTCCCACGGGACACTCCCCGAGACCCTCGTGCTGGTGTCCCTTGGGATTCAGGGCTGTCTCCGGTCCACCTTGGTCCTCCTCCTGCTGGCATCCGAGCTGATGGTGTCGGCGGCTCCTCCTAGAGCGGTACATCTCGAGCCACCGCAGCTGGGAGCAAACCCCGGCGGATGCAGCAAGGTTTCAGGGTCTCTAACGCCGGAGGCCAGAATTGCTTTGGGGAAGATGTGGTTGTTTTTATGGCCCAAGCAAAGGGAAATATGAGACTTGGGGTGTTTTGGGGATTATTTCTCGGCTGGTGGGAGCAGGAGGCGAGAAGAGCAGCAGCACCTTCAGGGAGATGCTCACGCAGCCCTGGTCAAGGCGCTTCATCCCTGGAGCAACTCTGGCACGTAGCCAAGCGGGAGAGGAGCGCTTTCTTTCTAAACTCGTGGATCCAGCAGTGGATGCAGCCAAATAGCCTGGAATAAATGATGGGAAGGTATTTTTTAATGTCTCCTCTTCCTCCCCGTTCAAAGGGAGCACGTAGGACTGAGCGGGAGGACTACAAGTTACCCCATTTGTGCTGRGCATCCTCTTATCCTGTACATAGAAGTATGTCCGTGCGCGCCCGAGGCACAGCACCTGGCCCCGCGCGGCCGGCCGGCCCTGCCGGCGCTGCCTTCCTTTCCCTCCGGCTGCCAGCGGGCACAAAGCCGGGCTTGTTCCCTGCTCCTGCCGCCGCTGTCGAAGGCCATGGGCGCCCAGCAGCCCCGCGGAGGGGGGACCACGGCCACCCCGGCTCTCCCCAGGAGCTCTCATCGGTCCCCAGCGGGGTGTTAAGCATCCCCAGCGTTATCCAGTTGGCTTTGCTGTGGGATTTTGCCAGAGRAGAACCTTTCCTGAGCCCCGGCAAGGCTGTGATTTGCTTTTAGCTGCTGTTGGCGAGTGATGTTTAAAGAGAGGTGTGTGCCTTCTGAAAAGCTTGCCCGCACCCCTGTGTCTTGCACACCTCCTGGGCCAGAGTGAAGCTTTGTTAGGCTGGGATTTGCATTTTAATTAAGCTCATGGATTTTTTTTTTCCCAGGCTTGTCGTAGTCAGGTCTCCCTCCTCGCTCGCTTCCCCCGGAGCCCCTGTGTCTGCAGGGCTTGGTTGTGAGCGGTTTTCCGGAGGTACGCTCCATCCCAGCTCTCCATTTATAGAAAGGAATTAAGGAGAAATGAGAGAGCATTACTAAGAGGATTTGCACTGCGACTTACTCAGTTTCTCCACATAATTTGCAATAGCTCTGGATTCTTTAATCAACACTCATTTCCTTTTGGAAATGAAAGGAGAAGCAAGAAGGTGCCATGCAGCTCCTGAGCAGAGCTCAGCTCTTCGCCTGCTGAGCGGGAGATTTGCAATTCAGAGGAGGCTGGGAGTGTAATTTGGGGAGATCTGGAAGGGGGGTGAGAGTGTGCAGATGTGCACGTGAAAAGGAGAAGTGTTTCTCAGTGCTCGGAAAGCCTCTGTCCCTCTGTCCCACGTCCCTCTGTGCAGTTTTGGGCTCCTCTGTCCCTGTCTGGAGCCTGCGGTCACACGCCCGGAGAGGTGTTTTAGTTGACATGAGCCACGGTCGGGGGGGTCACCCCAGGGTGGAGCTGTTGGTGGCTCCGCTGTGGTGTGSCATCTCCTTGGGCTGAGTCGGGGGTGGTGGGGGTCCCACGGGATGTGGTCCAGCTTGCCCCGAGGGCTGGCAGCGCTCGTTGCCAGCGGGATTCCTGGAGTCCCACGGGAACGCTCTAAATTCCCCCGGGGCAGGGCTGCGGCAGCGTATCAAGCCACGGGCAAAAGACCTTGCATGGGTTTCTGGGGACCCCTTGGGTGCTGCGGAGGGAGGAGAAGCCGCTCGGGCAGGTCCCACTGCTCGGGGCAGAGATACGGATGGATAGTCCCTGGTCTGGATTACCTGACGCTGCCCTCCGCTAAATGGCCCGAGCCTTTCYGTGCTCATGGGGGGGGTTTCCTTGCCCCGCTCGAGGTGTTTGAAACACTAGTGGTGCTTGTAGCGTTACCGGTGCTTGTGGTGTTACCAGCGCCGCTCGCCCAGCCTCGGCAGAGCACCCATGACCCAGCACCCTGCCCCGGGTGCTGCTCCGCTGAGGTCTGGCCCCACACCCCAGCCCCGTGGCCGCGCCGGGGGGAGGCCGGCATGGCGGTGTCACCCCCCTGCAGCTCTCGTTGTGCAGATGGGGCCCCGCCGGCCTCTCCTCTCGCTTCCCTCCCAGCCCCGCTGCCTCGGCGGGGTTGCACAAGAGGAAACACCGGGGTTTCCTTTCCCGGCAGCGGGGAGGGGTGCGGGGCTGGAGGAGGGGCTCGGCTGCCCCGTGCTGGGGGGGTGGCAGCAGGAGAGGAGCCCTTTGGGCACCCGCGTGGGTACGGTGACCGGGGGGCTGACACCTCTCCATCAGCAAGAAACCGGAGCCGGGCCAGCGGCACTGCCAAGGGCACGCTCGTGGCCTGGCAGGTGGGAAACAGCCCTTGCAGTGTAGAAGCTCGTAATTAAATTAAAATTAAAATGCCATCAGCTGTGGGTGCCAGACAGCGCTGGGAAGCTGCACCCACCGGTCAGGGTAAAAGACCCTTTCCATCRCAAAGAGGTCTGAGCTTTCTTTCAAGGCAGCCCCAAATTTCCCTCCTTCTTGACCCAGTTTCACAGTCAAAACTTGTGGACGGGAGTGTACACCGCTGTCACCCTCCCCGACCCCGCTCGTCCCTTGGAGGTGACACTGGCAGCCTCAGTCCCTCTTTGCTGCCSTGCACTCCTCTGGTTTGCTTGCGCGGGCGCTGCCGGAGCCGGTGGAGCGGCGGTTTGGGCATCTCCTGAATCCCAGTGCCTGCTCCGAGTGGCTCCTAGGATGCGACCCCTGCCCTCCCGGGGGACACAGCTGGGAGGGGGGATGCCAGTGGCATCCGCAAGGACAGAAACATGGGATCTGACATTTCCTTGGAAAACCTTTCCATCATCTGCACAGACCTTGTGTGGTCTTYGAACAGAGCGGGGGGCTCAGTGATGGAGGATCCTGGAGGCCACTGACCGGAGCCAGGGGCTGCCAGACCCCCGTCACTTTCCCAYCGTGTCTCCCCACTCTGGAGGGTCACTGGGGGCCTCTTTGGTTGGAAGAACGTGTCCTTGATTTACCAGGAAAAGCCAGTGGGAAAGAGCAGTTAAACTGGGAGCTGCTTCCCTCYGGAGACCACCCCTGTCCGGTCTTTCCAGGACGAGGGAGTGGACACGTGCCGCAGTGAAGCCAGCTCCAGCTTTGCATTTGGCTTCTTGCTTGTGGTCCAGGACTCCCATTTCAAGGYGGGATGTGTGTTTAAATGCCTGTCCTGGTGGTCCTCACCGTGCCGGGTGGCCCATGGCGACCGTCCTGCCTGCCTGTGCCATCGTGGCTGCAGGCTGGGATTTCGGATGTTGCACCTGGAGCCAGATCCATGGCATGTGTCACCGATGGCTGTTGGGACGTGGGCATCAAACTCCTGGCTTCTGCTGCTGGCAGAGAGGCGCCTTGCTGGGAACTTTTTTAATGCTAAATTTTATTCTGTATTTTCATAAATGGCAAGGGGCTGCAACGACGGGGCCGGGCAGAGCTGCAGAGGTGGCTCCCACCCTTGGTCTTCCTGCGCTGGGAACCTGCTCGCCTCCACCCAGCCTCTAAGGAAGGGACGTCTGGCGGGGTCAGGTTTCTCCACCGCTGGTGTTTCTTTCAGCTCTCCATAAAGCCGGGCTAAGATGCAGGTTCTGGTCTGTGTCCAGCCCRCTGCTGGACCGGGATGCTTGTGCCTTGCAGCTGGTGGTCTGGGTCKTCTGCCACCCCAAGATGAGCCTCCTGCATCATACTGATGACCTCCATGGTTACCTCCATGGTTCTTACTGGTCACCTCCATGATCTCCATGGCCACCAGTAAGAAGGGACCTGGTGGTGAGCGCGGTGAGCAGCTCGGTGCAGCTGGAGACCCGCTGTGGTCCCCGGCAGAGCCAGTGCCATAGGGATGGGGCTGCGTGGACCAGCCCTGCTCGAGAGCAGCCAGCGCAGCCGGAGCGAGCAGCAGCGTCCCCGCAGCAGAACCGGTCCATACTGGGACATCAGGACCCAGACCCCGTGTTTCAGCTAAGGGGGTGCTGGGCCCTGGGGTGGGGGTGCARTTGGCAGCTGTGGGTGAGAGCAGAAGCTGTTGCAGCCCTTCAGGACGTTGTCCCCGCTCCGGCTGGYGGATGCTTTGGTAGCAGAGGGACTTTCTGGGGAGGTGGGTCGGGCTCAATGCTGGGGGGTTTGGGCCGTGCCCAGCCGTACGTGGGGTGCCCAGGGCTGGAGCCCATGGACCCCCCAGCCCCGCTCAGCACAGTCATTGGGGTCGGTCGTGATGCAGCCGTAGCAGGGCTGCCTCGGAGAGGGTGAGCAAGTCGGGGTGCAAGGATTGCAGCGAGGAAGGCACTGGGATTAATCCCGCTGCTTTAATTGGTTTATATCAGTAATTAGCTACTTCTGGCAGTGCTGAGCCAGTTGGTTTCTTCCCTCGGCAGCGGGATCCTCACGGAGCAGGTACTAGGCAAGTGCTCGGTGCCGCCAGCGGCAATGTGGGAGCTTGGGGAGAGGGCRGCCCCGCGCCGGCATCACCGCGCTCCTGTGCAGGACCAGCCACAGCGTCCCGCCGCTGCCGGCACAGCTCCTCGAGGGGCAGAAGTGGGGTAGGGTTAAAAATCCTGCTTGGCAAACGCTTCCAGTGGCTGCCGCTGCCTCTCGGGAGGCTAAATGGAGCGCTGGCTCTGCCCAGGCTCCTCAGCGTGGGCTTCCCGAGGTCCCCGAAGCCTGCATTGCAAGTCCTGCCTTTCCTGGCAGAGAGCAAAAGGGCAGCTTGTGGGCAGGGTTGTGCTGGGCAGAGGCTGCCTGCAGCGCTGCCTGCCCCCGGGAGGGTTGTGCCGGCTCCCGGTGGGATCGGAGCAGCCGGGGAGCGCGGGGCGGTGGGGACCGGTTGTGCCGTGGTCTGTGGCCGAGCTGAGATGTGCCGGTCGGCGGTGGGGTGGGGAGGTGGCAGCAGGTGCCAGCCGGGGCAGCTGCCTGCMCCGTGGGCAGCAGGTCCGTCTCCTGCCCCTCTAATCCCGCAGCTGGGGCCGTGTCTGGCCGCGGGGCGGGTGGGCTGGGGCAGAACACCAGCAATTGCAGAGCCGCTCTGCTTCGGTGCCGATTAAGCTGGGACCTGTCCTTTGATGCCAGACAGCACGGGCAGCCTGGGTCCTGCTCCGCTCCGCAGCGTGCGGCGGTCTCGCTGTCCTGCTGCCGGATTCCCTGTGTCCCCTGAAACACCCTCTCCACTCAGCCCTCCCCCAAAAGTGGAGCAGGAGCCGCTGGCTGCTGCCTGTGATCCAGGGGCAGGGGAGGGATTTGCCTTCCCTCTGCCTGTCCCACCACCCCAAGGGCAGGAGAGGGTCCTTTGTGGTCACTGCTTTAATTGCATCGTTATTATGCCGAGTAAATGAGTCCTGGCAACAGCTGAACCTGGCGGATGCCAACCACATCCCAGAAAGGCATCCGGCAACGGGCAGCATCCAGCTGGCACGAGCAGGGCCTGGGGACCTGGATGGGACCCAGCCACCGACAGGTGCCGGCAGAGCCGGGGGGTCCCAGCGGGTGGGGGGGACCAGGGGGGAGCCCGAGTCCTTCCCATCTCACCCCCCTCACCACTTCTCTTTTGCAGACTGTCAGCATCAATAAGGCTATTAATGCGCAGGAAGTGGCTGTCAAGGAGAAACACGCCAGAAATATCCTTCCCAAAGTTGGCCGCGGGACAAGCGAGCGTGGGAGCGGGGCCGGGGCCACCCGGAAAAGGGGCAGCAGCGAGGCRGTGCACAGGGAGAGGTGCTGGCACAGCTGGGCCAGCACCACAAGCCGSCTGCCGGGGTGCTGGGGGTGGCTGGATGGGACCCTGGGGGGCTCTCAGTGATGGTTGGGGTTTTTCTGGCACGGCACGGGATCCCTGCKCCTGCTGCTGCTGCCGTTGCGTGTCGGTGGGTGCCCAGCCTTGTGCTCCCAGAGCTGCCGTCCCATGGGAGGGCTGGAGGGGCAGATGCCCGCAGCAGGTTGTCTACCCTGGGATGAAGATGCTTAGTCCCCAAAGGTGCCTGTGAGCGTGCTGCCGCTAAAAGCGGATCCCCAGCATGCCGGCAGGGCAGCCGGGAAATCTCAATAGAGGCACAGCCCCAGCCCCGAGTGTGCCAYGGTGCTCCCGGAGCGGTGCTGTGGGGCCAGAGGAGAGGGGACGGTGTGTGCCACCCTTGGGGACAGCGTGTGCCTGGGCTTGGCAGCTCATCAGCTCCCTGCAGTGGCCCGGCTCCCCTCAGCTCTGCGGGTACCAACCGGCTTCGGGGTGGCCGCTGTCCATCACCGCCGAGGGGGAGAGGAGCGTTTCCTTGACGGGCCACCACCATGCATCCTGGGCACGCACCACGAGAAGGGGGCACAGACCTTCTGGTCGGTGGTGAACCGGCTGCCGCTGTCGGGCAACGCCGTGCTCTGCTGGAAGTTCTGCCACGTCTTCCACAAACTCCTCCGGGACGGCCACACGAACGTGAGTGCTGCGAGCTCAGCTCAGCAGCTGCCCAAATCCTTTCCCCCACGGGGCTGCATGGGCAGTGGGAGATGCTGGCGGGTCGGTGCCCTCCTGGGGGTCACTCCTGGGTGGGGACMGGCGCAGGGACCCCTCCCTGCTGGCTTTGCCAGCGCCTTCCCGGCGCTGCTCTGCCCACAACCCCCCTGCGCTACAAACCCCAGTGCCAACCGCAGCGCCGGTGCCGGAGGAAATCGCTCAGCGCGGGGCATTGGCATCGGTGCAGGAGCCATCAGCGAGGATCCCCCGGCCCCGTGTGCGGATGGGGAAACTGAGGCACCCTGGGGCTGGTGGTGGTGACAGCACTGGCAGGTTGCAGGGTCGGGAGCACATCCGGAATTCCCATTCCTTACCCCAGTTGCCGGCTTCAAGTATGGCACACCTTGCCCTGGTGCTCTGCCGGCTGCCCGCACTGCCTGCTTATTTTCATCGTCATTCCTCCAGGTCCTGAAAGACTCCGTGAGATACAAGAACGAGCTGAGCGACATGAGCAGGATGTGGGTAAGTGGCTGACCCTGCCAGCCGCCACGGTGGGGACACCCCGGGGGTCCCTCGGCAGCACCCAGCGCCCAGGCCGGGCTGGGGGGTGGTGTTGGCTTGGACGGTGGTCTCGCCCGGGAGGAGCCAGGCTCCGAGGGCTGGGCAGATGCTCAGCCATGGCTGACCCACAGCGGCTGTCACCTCCCCGGGCTGGGTTTGCCCATCACGTTCGGTATCCACTTCCACCAAAATCAAATGCCTTCTTCCTATTTTATGGCAAAACCCAGTAAAACTCGTCTCTGGCAGTCAAAAGCAGCGCTGAAATCTGCAGAGAAGGTGATGAGATGGTCTTGACCAAATCCTCTCAGCACGTTTGCTGCAAGTCAGCCTGCAGCTGGGGTGCTGGCGAGGAGGGTTTTGGCTGTGTTTTGGGGGGACATAAGGGAGGGGTCGCTCATGTTGCAAGGGGAAAAGGCTTTTTCACAGCCTGCCCCAGGTCTCAACAGCTTTTTGGTGTCCCCAGGGCCACTTGAGCGAGGGCTAYGGGCAGCTCTGCAGCATCTACCTCAAACTGCTGAGAACCAAGATGGAGTTTCACACCAAGGTGAGCGTCCCTGTCCCCACGGCCACGGCAAGGGGTGGGTGATGGGGCGCTGGCGTGAAAGTGGTGGCAATGCTGTGGRGCAGGACAGGGTCTGGCAGAGCTGTCCCGGTGCTGTCACCCCCGAGAGTCCTCTCCTCTGTCATGGCCACCCTGCTGCCTCCATGAAACATGTCCCAGGCTGCCAGGGTCCATCCTTAGCCTGGACCAAAAGTGACCCAAGGACCAACGCTTCGGAGATGGATGGTTTCATGCTGGATCAGGGCTCCTTGGAGGCACCTGGGCTGGGCTGGAAGTTGGGGGGGCTACATGAAGCAGTAAAAGACCCCCAGCTTTGGGGTGCACGTCCCCTCCCAGGTATCCTAGATGGGCAGAGGTGGGAGAGGCCAYGGGGTTCTGGAGTGGGGAGAGCACGTGGGGGCCGTGCTGTGCCACGCCGTGCCATGCCGTGCCRCACTGTAGGAGCAGCTCCTGCCTATCCCCAGTGCTGCCCTGGCAAGATCCGCAAGGACTAAAGCAAGGCCGGGCAGCAGGGACAGGYAGGAGGCAGCGCAGGCAGGGCAGGGGCCAGCGCCGAGGTGTCAATCCCCCGGGAAACCCGGCGGGGGTGCCTGGCTTTTCTGCGTCACCACGAATGTGGGGAGGGATGCCAGGGGTTTGGGCTGGGGGGTGTCCCTGTTGGTGCATGGAGGAGGATGAGCAACAGCTCCTGCTCCAACCGGCATGTGAGCGTGGAGGGTTATTTGCCACAGTCAGCAAAGGAGAAATGAAATAGATGTGTATAGAAACCTGCCTTTCATCGGGACCAAAGTTTGGCTGTAAGGCGCTCTAGTGCTTGCTGAAATAAGGTTTTTGTATGGGCAGGAAAAGTGGAGTGAAGGCAACAAATCAGCCTGGAAATTTCAGAATGACGGAGAAATAATGATTAACTTAACCTAGGCACTGCTGAGTGTGCACAGCCTGAGTCCTCAGCAGAACTTTCAACGGAGTCACAGATTTGAGGTTTCTTTATGAATGCCCAGTTGATCGCAGGCCATAAATCTCACCTKAGATTTATCAGGAGATCGGGATGAGGTAGCACAGAACAAACCCCTCAGCCCCCAGCAGCCGCGGTGCTCCCAGGGCCTCTGCCCTCCCTCGCCTGCCCCTCTTGGTAAATGTCACTACGCACGGGATGCTGTGGGTTCGGTCCCGGCTGGAGTCAGCACGATGTCCCATCCTGTCCCACCCAGTGCTGTCCCCAGCTTGAAATAATCAGTGCCCATCCCCCAAATCCATTTTTTCTTTCTCCCCTTTGGGCTCTTGGGCCATAGGTGCTCCTGGGCACGGGAGAATCCCGGGGGAATCCCAGATTGGGTTTTTTCCCCATCATCAGGAGCTTGTTTGCAGCCTCTGGAGCAGCGCTGCTGGGCAGGTCCCTTCTTTGGGCTGGTCTTTGGAGAGGATGCACTGGCTCCGAGCCTGCTCCATGCATGCCGTGCTGGCTGCCAGGGGTGATGGGGAGCGTGTTTACAGTAAGGGATGCGGCATGCCCTGTCGTGCCTCAGGAAGGCGCGCTTACATCGACGGAGCTTATTATTTAGGCAGATGCAGATGCTTTCTTATAGAATAAAATAGAATATGATTGTGGTGTTAAAATAACAGCGTGCTGCCAAGAGTGGGATGGAAGGTCATGGTGGGCTTGCACACAAGCGCATCCCTGCATGGCTTCGAGTGCCCTCATCCTTACAGTAACCGGCTGCGGCAGGTTTGGTACCCGCGGTGTTTCCTTCCTTTCCGAGGTGTTTTCTTAAGCCAGGCTGTACCCATCACCCCGATTTGGTTTGAAGCTATGATACGACCTTCCCTGAAATGCCTGGGCAGCATGAAGAGGCTTTGCCCCCAGAGCAGATATCAGCTCTTTCCCCTCCAGCTCTGGGTGTTGCTGCGCCCGAGCTGGCAGCCCCATCTCCTTCCTGCTCAGCAGGTTTCTAAGCCCAGGGAGARTTGGCTTTTCTTGCTGGGGAGAATACGGGCACCATGGATTGGGGATGCTGCAGTCACCCGGGCCTCAGCAGACCTCGTGTTGGCCCCCTTTCCCCCTGTATCACTCCCTCGGTGCATCTGAAGAGCCGTCCCAGCCTCTTGCACCGAGGCCGCTGGCCGRATTGGCAACCGTGGTGCTCCCAGAGCTGGGGCCGGAGCAGGAGATCCTCCGAAACCCTTTCCTGACTCCTGTTTCCCCMCACAGAATCCTCGCTTCCCCGGCAATCTCCAGATGTCTGACCGGCAGCTTGACGAGGCAGGGGAGAACGACGTCAATAATTTGTGAGCGCGGGGCAGGGGCGGGAGGCGAGGGAGGGGCTGGATGCAGGCAGGGTGGCACGGCGCTGCCCAACCTCACCGGCAGCACGACCGAGCTGGGGACGGGACCTTGCACCTTCCCTCCACCCCTGCCACGGGTGCTGGGAGCGGGCAGAGCCCTGGGCAAGGCTGGTACATCCATGCTGGAGCACCCGCTCATCCCTCTGGGCTGACGCCTGGCAGCAGGCAAGGCACATGGGTGGCTGTGGGGATGCTCCCCGACCATCCTCATCCCTTTTTCCTAGTTTCCAGCTGACGGTGGAGATGTTTGACTACCTGGAGTGTGAGCTGAACCTCTTTCAGACGGGTGAGTCCCCACGCTGTCCTGCCGGAGATTGGGGTGGGGGGTCCATGGGGGCTGAGCTCCGTGGTGGGGAGGCTCCAGGAAGGATGCTGTCCGAGGGTGTCACAGCTCATCTTTCTGGGTGCTTCACCCAAATTATTATCATCTGAAGTCCCTGCGTGCCGTGCTGCCTCGTGGCAGTGCCATGGGGCTGGCCACATCACCCCACCCCGCTCCCTGCCACGTGCATCGCTTCCACCACCCAGACTTTGGGCTCTCCCGCTCCGGCAGCCTCCCCGGGCTGAGTTTCTTCTTGTCTTACTCATGGGCTCGCAACAGGTTTTGGTTTTTAGTAGTGGTGAACGCAAGCTGCCGTGGGTGTTTGCGGCGGTGCTGGAGCTGGGGGAGGCGTGGGGACACCCTGCCTTCCTCCTGCCCTCCTGCGCAAGTAAGCACGAGCCAGGCTTAACCCTCAGAACTGTCGTGGACTTCTGYATAGTCGAGCAGGATCAAGTTTGGGGTAAATTAAAGCAATTCTGGGACAACCCTTCATCTGCTGCATGCACCAGACTGTGGGTGCTGGCGGGACAGGGCTGTGTTTCAATGGARTTGGAGCAGCACCTTCGTCTCATGGCCACACGCTGGCACAACGGGCCGGTGCCGGTGCCGGGGGGCTCATCCATGCAGCGCAGCCCTGTCCCCGGAACGCTCCCGGGAGCCTTCGCTGCTCTGCCTGTCGGAGGGGAGCTGCCGGATGGAGGGAGATGGAGTCCTTGAATGGGGGGAGATGAAGCCGACGTCTTCTCTGACCACCCAGTTAGGCTGCCTGCTGCACCGGCACGCTTCGAGGGCAGGCATCCCATGGCTCGTGGGAGACCCACAAGGCTAGACCATGAAGACAGCCACCGGACACGTCTCCGGCAGCCCAGCATCCCATGCCCCAGGCTGGCCTGTGCCCACTGCAGCAGAAGTCCCTTCATGGCCCGGCGTCGCGGGGCACATCTGCAGCCCCGGCACAAGATGCGATTTGATGTGACGTGGGCAGAGGATCGCGGACGTGAGGCGCTGCCAGCAGCTCCAGCTGCTTCTGGAGCATCTCCCTGGCACACCCGAATGCCAGCGGGACGGCAGCGACAGGCAGAGCACAGGGGCTTTCTGCCCTTGGGGGGCCGGGAGCTCTGCCCGGGGACCAGGCTGGGGCTCAGGACCGGCCACCTCCAGCCCACGGTGCCAGGCTGAATTGTTCCCACGCCTGCGGGGGAGTCCCGGGTGGGAATTTCCCCTCCCGCTGAGCCAGCAAACGCCTGTGCGGCGGCAGGCTGGGTCCCCAAGGGCCGGTGGGTCTCTTGCTCCTGGTGACGTTTGTGGACGCGGCCGACACGGCGTGGCACCCCGCGGTGCTGCCGGAGCCTGATCCTGTGCTCCTTCCCCGCAGTGTTCAGCTCCCTGGACATGTCGCGCTCGGTGTCGGTGACAGCCGCGGGGCAGTGCCGCCTGGCCCCGCTCATCCAGGTGATCCTGGACTGCAGCCACCTCTACGACTACACTGTCAAGCTGCTCTTCAAGCTCCACTCCTGTAAGTGTCCCCAGCGCCGCTGCCTCAGGCCGGGGGGGGGGGACATGGAGGGGGACACCGGGGGTCACCACCCTGCTCAGGCTGGACCGTTCGCCCCCCATCTCCTTCCCAGCCTTTTTGGGGGAGAGGAGGAAATTGCCAGGGCAAGGGACATGGAGGTGCAAGCGCTGGGGGACCGAGCTGTCCCAGGAGCCTGCCCTGCCAAACACACCTCGGCCGCGGGGATGGTGCCCACCAGGAGCCCCCCTGGCTTTGGACAGGCACYGGCTGCAAAACCCACGTCCCTCAGGACCTTGAATTGTGGTGGCAGCTGCATGAGCACCAGCTCGCTGCCTTTTCCTGCCCTGGGGGTGTCTTGGGGAGGATGTGATCCCCTCCTGCAGCGGGATGCTGAGCCCGGAGCATTCAGACCCTGGGAGGAGGGTGGCCATCTCTGGGAAAGACCCATCCCCAGGTGGCTGTGCCGATGGGTTGTCCCCTGATCCRTGCTCCTTCCCGGCGTGGAGGCACCTGGTGACATTTCTACTTACTACTTCTTCCAGGTCTGCCGGCGGATACGCTGCAGGGCCACCGGGATCGCTTCCTGGAGCAGTTCAGAAAGTAAGTGTCCAGACCCRGGGCGCTGGCTGTCCCCGCTGCCGGCGATGCTCCGGGGGTGCTCCCAGGGCGGAGGGAGCGCGCAGGGACACCGGAGCCCCTGTGCCAGGGCTCGGCAGCCGAGCGATGGAGACGGAGGACGTGCAGGAGTCGGTCTTGCTTGGGGCTCTGAAATCCAGCCCGCTTCGACCTTGGCTTTCCCTGGAGCTTCCTCCAGGACAGCCGCTCCGCTTGGCTAATCCACAGCTATTGAATTACCAGATAACGGCGTTATTAATTCTAACGAGGCGTTCAGCCGCTGATGGCACGTCTGACGATTTAAAACCCTCAAACCCTTTAATTGCAGTTTTAAATGCAATTTGCAGTTGACGTGCTGTGATGAAAGTCTGGGCACGGGCTGAGAAGCCAAGCGTGGGGGGTTGCCRGTGGGGACACCCCAGGGATGCCCCGGGCTGGGTGTTGGGTGAGCAGGGTGCTCAGCACCCTTAGCAGCGTTTTTTGCTTGCGATGGGTCCGTCGGGAGAAGGATGCGTTGGTAGGAGCAATGGGGTAGGAGAATGCAAGCAGCACACAGAGGCAGTTCAAGATGCTGCTGCGGGAGGGAGGGAGGGTCTGCACAAGCCCTGGGGGGACTCACGGTCATGGCGCTTGGGGCATGGGACAAGGAAAAGAGATTTTTGCCCCAATTCTGTTGAATTTAAAAAAAAATGCCAGTTGCAGAAACCCGAGGGAGCTTGTTAAAAGGGGCRGCCAAAGGATGAAACCTTTGGGTGTTGCAAAGCTGAGGAGGGGTCCATGAAGAGCCTTGCAGTGAGCCTGGGTGCAGGGATGCTGCTGGGTGCTGCAGTGGAGCAGAGGTGGCTTTTGGGTGGGAAAAGCCACCCCCTGGGGACACAGATAGAAAAGGAAAGGGTAAAGCTCRTGGCACCCGTATCTGTCCCAAATTAAGATATCAATAAGAGAGATTTTAAAAGCAGCAGATAAAACGTGTAGGAGGAGAGAGCCAGAACCAAGTCATGGTCACCCAGTTACCCGAGACCTTGGCCACGAGGGTGGCTGTGGTGCTGCTGGGGTATTGCCAGTGCCCAGGGGCTGAGAAGCGTTATGGTGCTGGTTGATAAAAAGGGCTTCAGGGAGAGGGGAGGGAGGCAGCAGAAGGGCTGATGCGGCGCTTGGCACAGCAGGGAAACGAGGCGTGGGAGAGGGTCTTCATGAAAAAGACAGCATCGGATGGGTTGGGTGCTGCTGCGTGCAGGAGGTGGGCGCTGGGTTCATGAGAGGCCATGAGCTGCTGCAGGGTGATGTGCAGTGGGAGTGAACATACTTATTTCCAAAAGTTCTGGGGAAAAATGGAACTACCCTGAGAAATGCRGACGACACCAAGCTGAGTGGTGCAGTCAATATGCTCGAGGGAAGGGATGGCATCCAGAGGGACCTGGACAGGCTGGAGGAGTGGGTCCATGAGAACCTCATGAAGTTCAACCAGGCCAAGTGCAAGGTCCTGCACCTGGGTTGGGACAATCCCCAGTACCAGCACAGACTGGGGGATGGATGGATGGATGGATGGATGGATGGAGAGCAGCCCTGAGGAGAAGGACTGGGGGAGACTGGTGGGTGACAAGTGGGACATCAGCAGGCAATGTGCGCTTGCACCCCAGAAAGCCAAGTGTCTCCTGGGCTGCATCACCAGCAGCGTGGCCAGCAGCTCAAGGGAGGGGATGCTCCCCCTCTGCTCCGCTCTCCTCAGAACCCCCCGGAGCACTGCGTCCAGCTCTGGGGTCCCAGCACAAGACATGGACCTGGTAGAGCGGGTCCAGGGGAGGCCACCAAAATGGTCCGAGGGCTGGGACACCTCTGCTATGGAGAARGGCTGAGAGAGTTGGGGTTGTGCAGCCTGGAGAAGAGACGGCTCCGGGGACACCTTATTGTGGCCGCTCAGTACTTAAAGGGGGCTCATAGGAAAGAGGGAGAGAGACTTTTGAGCAGGGCCTGCACTGACAGGACAAGGGGTCTGAAYGAGGGTGGGGTTASKTTGGACATAAGAAGAAATGTTGTATGATGGGGGTGGTGAGACACTGGCACAGGTTGCCCAGAGAAGCTGTGGATGCCCCATCCCTGGAAGTGTTCAAGGTCAGGTTGGACGGCGCTTTGAGCAACCTGATCCAGTGGAAGATGTTCCTGCCCACGGCAGGGGGTTGGACTGGATGATCTTTGAAGGTCCCTCCCAACCCAAACCATTCTGTGAGTCCATGATCCTGTGCGATGTGAGGGCAGGTCTCCCCTGGATTAGTAACTGCATAAAGGAGAGGAGACAAATGGTCGGGTTTTGTACCAGCGAGTGTCTTGGGGTGATCCCCAGCAATGGTGCTGGAACCAGTCCTCTCGCCATACTTTAAAAGAGAGAGAAAAAGAGCGAGCAGTGAAGTGCCATGGCCTCTGGTACATGATTATTTAGGGTAGTCGAAACGAAAACTGGCTGCCAAGAGCAGGGGGAGGATGTCATGGCACTGAGGGACAGCTCGATTCAAGGTCACAAACTGCAAACCAGTGCCTGTTGGGAAAAACACCAGGCACAGCCGTCAGCAGATAGCGGGGTGCTCCGTGGGCTCTGACCACCCAGGGCAGAGACCTTGGGGCGGGTACCAACTGCGCCGGGATACTGACTGGGATGCCGGGGTGGCTGGAAGGGAGGGGAGCCACGAGTGGCACRGCCAGGTGCTGCCGCTCCTCCCCAAAATTGGAAATCCTGAAGGGAGGTAGCCCTGCTCCTGGGGGAGATGCTCCTGTGGGGAGCGGGAGGTGATGGTGCAGACGAGGCATCCAGGCRGGAAGCCCCCAACCTGCTGATGTCTGGGGCCATAGTGGGAGCAATGGTGATGTTTCTCAGCTGTCCCTTCAAGCTTTGGCCGTGGTGAGGACAGCACAGGGAGGTGGCTGTACCTCGGTGTGACGCAGTGCAGCCATTCTGCTGCGGTTCACGGTTTCATAGACTCACAGAGTGGTTTGGGTTGGAGGGGACCTTTGAAGATCATCTAGTCCAACTCCTCTGCCGTGGGCAGGAACATCTTCCACTACATCAGGTTGCTCAAGTTTCAGGTCCTTCTCGCTGCTCATCAGGTCCTGGGTTTATGGGAGAAAGCCTCCAGCAGTCAGTTTTTGCYAGAGGTGGGAGGCTGGCGATGGGGTCTTCCCAGGACCCCCATGGGTTTGGTGGCAGCACGCACCATCATCCCCTCCGGCACAGCGTGGTGGCCCAGTGACACCCTCCTGGAGCCAAGCGAGGGTTTGGAGCTGTCCACCTTTGGGGTGGGGTGTCTGGGTTGGGCAAGAGCCATCCCTAACYATTCCCTGCCCCTTTGCAGGCTGAAGGACCTCTTCTACCGCTCCAGCAACCTGCAGTACTTCAAGCGGCTGATTCAGATCCCGCAGCTGCCGGAGGTGAGACCCCGCAGTCCCCAGTCCCCACGCTCGCTGTCCCCGTGGCCAGGAGCCGCAATGGGGCCGGTGGCACTGGGAGAGTGCCCAAAAAGGGTCGCCTGCCGCCTTGCCCGGCTTCCCGGGGCCGGTGGCAATGTGGGGCTCGTGGGGTCTGAGGCYCATCCTTGCATCCCTCCCTGGGGGGGATCCTGCGGGATGGAGCTGCCCCTCCGGCTGGGGGCTGGGATCCCCTCTCGCACCGACCCGGGATCCGATCCTGTGGGTCCTAGCTCCATCCCTACGGGTTCTGGTTCCATTCCCATGGGTCCGGGCAGGGCCAGCTCAGTGCCGGGGCAGGATTTCGACCAAGCGTGCCTGAAGCCCTGCCGCAGTGCCGGTCCTCCCCCACCCAGCCACGTTCCCCTCCCTCCTCAGAACCCTCCCAATTTCCTGCGTGCCTCGGCACTGTCGGAGCACATCAGCCCCGTGGTGGTCATCCCCGCCGAGGCATCCTCACCCGACAGCGAGCCCATCACAGACCTGGTGGAGATGGACACGGCCTCACAGGTGAGCCGCCGCGGCACTGCCCGTGTCCCTCGGGCTGCGGAGAGGATGTYGGGTGCCCTTCGGCTCAGAAACCGGGGTTATTTCTCCAAAACCGTGCCATGGTGGGGGCTGAGACAGTAGGGATGGCCTCGGGCACTGGTGAGCATCACTGCAGGGGGCCGTGTGGATGCTGGGTGTCGCATGTGGGTGCTGCTAGGTCTGAGCCATGCTGAATTCATCTCGCGGTGCTTCTCTTAGTGGTTTGGTGCCCTCCAGTGATGRCTGGCTGGAGATGTTCGGCTTCCCAGCATTGCCCCTTAGCTCTGCGTGCTTGCATTGGGTCTTCACCCCTCTCTCCACCAAGGGTTGTCCCCAGGCACTGAGCGTTTTGGGAGGCAAAGGGGCATGCGGTGACATGGCTTTGGGGATCTTCCCACCCCGGGGAGTTAGGTGGGGACAGACCAGAGATGATCCATGTTCAACACGTTCGACGCCCTGGGAGCAGCAGGGGGATCCAGCCCCGGTGTCCAGGCAGCAYGAGCAGGCAGCAGCCCTGCCCGCACGTGGGCTGGCTCGGCGGTGCCGCCGGGGGACGAGGGGCTCCTGGGTGGTGGTGGGTTCACTCCAGGTCCATGCTGCTCTCCCCACAGAGCCTGTTTGACAATAAGTTTGATGACATCTTCGGCAGCTCTTTCAGCAGTGACCCCTTCAACTTCAACAGCCAGAATGGGATGAACAAGGATGACAAGTGAGTATTCCTGGTGATGCCGCAGAGGCGGCCAGGATCGGACCGAGAGCTCGCTCCCCGGCACAGCACCACAGCCGCAGTGGCACAGGGGACGCCTCCCCTCCCAGGATGTGTCCCCACGGCACCGGCACGGCTGGTGGCACTGAGGATGTACCCGGTGTCTCCTTTCCAGGGACAGGTTAATTGAGCAGCTTTACGGGGAGATCGCAGCCCTGAAGGAGGAGCTGGAGAACTTCAAGGCTGAGGTGCGTGACGACCGTCCGGTGGTGTCACTCAGTGAGCACCCATGTGGCAGTCCAGGGGCAGGATGAGACCCGGCAGCTCACACTGGGAATGGGGCTGGTGGGGTGGTGACTGTGTCCCCAGGTGGGCAAGGCAGTGACCCTGTCTGTCTGTCCTGCCCTGTCCCTGATGGCTTCTGCATCCCTGGCGCAGCCATCCCTGCCCATACGGGGGGTCCCCAGGTGTGCTGGGGGGGCCAGRCTCACCCCCACTGCCCAGCATCCTCAATGCTTCACCCTGCTGCATTTGGGGCTCTGCGGGGTGCTAGCCATGGGGTGGCCACTGGACGGTACCGGCGGGCATTGGGCGCTGCCAGCAGCTACTGAACGGCGCCGGGAGCTGCCCGCCTGCCGTCCCCACAGAGCGCCCGGGGCGCGGTGCAGCTGCGCGGTCGCGCCAGCGAGCTGGAGGCCGAGCTGGCCGAGCAGCGGCACCTGAAGCAGCAGGCGCAGGACGAGAGCGAGTTCCTGCGCACAGAGCTGGAGGAGCTGAAGAAGCAACGGGAGGACACCGAGAAGGCGCAGAGGAGCCTGACGGAGATCGAAAGTGAGCGGGGAGAGCCAGCCCCCGGCTTGGGGTGGGGGTGAGCCCCGGGGTGGGGGTCTCGGGTGCTCACCTTGGCGTCCCTGCGTGTGTGGCAGGGCGGGCGCAGGCCAACGAGCAGCGCTACAGCAAGCTGAAGGAGAAGTACAGCGAGCTGGTGCAGAACCACGCTGACCTGCTGCGGAAGGTGGGCTCCCCGAAACCCCCCTTGGCATCCCCTTTCCCAGCCGTGACCCCCGACATCGGGGGTCGCTGAGCTCCCTCTCTGCTGTCGCCAGAATGCGGAGGTGACCAAGCAGGTGACAGTGGCCAGGCAGGCCCAGGGAGACGTGGAGCGGGAGAAGAAGGAGCTGGAGGACTCCTTCCAGCGGGTGAGCGAGCAGGCTCAGAGGAAGGTGAGTAGGGACTCGGGGGGACACGCCAGGGGTGGGTGGGGGGCTCCCCCATGGGGCATCGGTGCCGGCAACCTCTCTTCTTGCGTGCAGTCTCAGGAGCAGGCAGAGGTGCTGGACACGCTGAAGCGGGAGCTGGCAGCCAGCAGACAGGAGCTGCAGGTCCTCCAGGGCACCCTGGAGTCCAGCACGCAGGTGAGAGCCCATGGGTGGCCCCCACCGATCCCACCACCACCCCAGGACGGGCAGCCCGGGCGAAGGGGAGGTCTGCCTGCTGTCACGGTGCTTGGGCGAGGTGTTTACCCACTGTTGGCCTGTTAACCAACTCCCTGTCTTCTTCCTCCCCACATCTAGAYGGGTTTAATGATCCTACCAGGGGGTTTAATGCTGCTGGGTGCAAGAGCCTGCGGAGCGATGGCCTCCAGYAGCAGGGATCGTTGAACAAAATCCCTGCAAGAGCAGGGTCAGGCAGGGCAGCTCTGCCCACTCTAAGACCCAGGCAGGGAGCGTGCCATCGCACTGCAAGCCTTTGCACAGGCTTGCTGCCATGCCAGAGGGTATTTCATGCCTGCGAAGCTGTGGAGGACAGCAGGGGTTTCTAAGCTCGCTGTAGAAGGCAGAAGCTGGCAGGAGAATGGAGCTGCCTGTCCCCGGGTGGGCAGACACACTGCAGCAGGACGGGGATGGGGCAGAGCCAGCTCCGGGGCCARCAGCCAGTGCCCTTCATCCGCTCCTCCATCAGGATGCTGACAGTCATAATAAAAGTGAATTTTCACTGATAAAAGCAAAAGGGCTCCCCAGGGATCCTCGGCTGGCCCCAGGCAAGGCCGTCAGTGCTGCAAGGGTGCTGCCAGGCAGCGGGTGAYGCAGGGCTGCGACCGGCATGGGCTGCGATGTACCAAGCAGGGACAGTCAGGATGGCTCGACTCTGGACCACGAAGAAGTCCCCAAACTGGAGGGTTTGCCCTCAGCACAGCCCTGACCGCTGTTTCACGCCCACCCAGGCGGGAGCGGAGCAGAGCACCCGGATCGCTGGCCTGGAGCAGGAGAGGGACAGCCTGAGCCAGGCAGCGGAGCGGCACAGGGAGGAGATGGCCGCCCTGCGAGCCGAGCTGCAGCAGCTGCGGGACACGCTCAGCCGCGAGCAGGAGAGCAGCAAGATGGAGTTGGAGACGTTGCAGACCCAGCTGAGAGACAAGGTACCCCRCGGGCACTGCAGGCACGGGGCATCCCGCCTTCCTCCGCCCTCCCGAGCTGCGGGGATTCGGCAGAGCTGGAGGCAGCGGTGGGGTGCGGGGTGATTCCTAGCCGGCGCGGCAGGGACCGTGACGCCCGCACCGGCTTGGCAGGAGAGCGGGGAGCGGGCGCTGCAGCGGCACCTGGCCGAGGAGCAGTTCGCCCTGCTGCAGGGCACCGCGCGGGAGGCGGAGCGGATGGTGCAGGATGCCCTCGGTCGCCTGGAGGATCCCGCTCACATCGGCTGCACCGGCTCGGCAGGTGAGTTCCCCAGTGCTCACCAAACCTGGTGTTATCCCAGCCCACCGCCATGCAAAGCCCCGCTCCCTGCTGTCCTCTGGGCTGTGCCAGCGGCGGCGAGCAGCCGTGCCGCAGGCAGGGACGCCCCGTGTTTGAGTCCTGCCTGCTGTCTGCCTGCAGACTGCCTCCTGTCCAGGACGCTGGCAGCCTCCGAGTGCGTGGAGCGGCTGCGGGACGCACACAGCAAATACCTTTCCAATCGCGCAGGTGAGAGCCGGCAGCCCCGGGCAGGGRCTAGGCTGGGGAAAAGGGGCAGCTCCAGCACCGTGGGCCGGGTGGGCAGCACCCGCTGGGGCTGAGGCGTGTGCTTGCTCTCCCGCTGCAGCCGTGGGCTCCCTGCTGCCCTGCCTGGCCCTCTTCGCCCACCTCGTCAGCGACACCCTCCTGCAGGGCAGCGCTACCTCCCACGTGGCCCCCATGGAGCCCGCCGACCGTGAGTGCTGCCCCACGGGGCGGGCAGGATGCTGGGGTGGGCAGGATGCTGGGGTGGGCAGGATGCTGGGGCAGACTGGGGCCAGGGTGGGCAGGGGCCAGGGTGGGCAGAATTCCGGGGCAGGCGGGGAGCGGGCGTCTCTGTCCCCGCGTGCGGCACCCCCAGCCTCGTGCTGCCCACGCAGGTCTGCTGGAGATGTGCAGGCAGTGCGGCAGCGAGGCCGTCAGCTACCTCAGTGCCCTGCAAGACCCGGGGACGGTGGAAGGCGCCGACTGCAGCTCGGTGACAGCCTGCCTGGGYCGGATCAGCGCCATCGGGGAGGTGGGTGCCCCAGGAGGGCTGGTGGGACGGGGTCAGGCTGTGGCAGGCACTGCTGGAGGGGCTGTGCCACCCCTGGATGGTCTCTTTTGTCCCGTCCCCAGGAGCTGCGGCCCAGAGGGCTGGACATCAAGCAGGAGGAGCTGGGTGACCTGGTGGACAAGGAGATGGCGGCGACAGCGGCAGCCATCGAAACGGCGGCTGCCCGCATCGAGGTGAGGGTTGCCACATGCCACGAGGCACCCATGGGCGCCGTGCCTGCCGGGACCACCGGCACGAGGCCAGGATGGCACGGAGGGCTCAGCGCGGCCTCTCCCCTCTCTACCAGGAGATGCTGAGCAAGGCGCGGGCTGGTGATACCGGGGTCAAACTGGAAGTGAACGAGAGGTGAGCGCTGGAGAGAGCCGGGCGGGCAGGATGGGGCCCGGTGCCGCAGGCAGAGTGGCTGCCCCACGGCTCTGGGAGCTCCCTGCCCCCAAACAAGGCTCAGTGGGGTTTGTCTCACAGGATCCTGGGCTCCTGCACGGGCCTCATGCAGGCCATCCACGTCCTGGTCCTGGCCTCCAAGGACCTCCAAAGAGAGATCGTGGAGAGCGGACGGGTGAGCCRGGGGCAGGGTTGCAGGCAGGGGTGTGGGCAGGGCGCGGGGCAGCAGATGCTTGGCCAGCCGGGGGTCACCGCGCACTTGCTGGGGACGTGCTGCTCCGAGCCTTGGCCCGTTGGGACACCAACACCGGCTGCCAGGAGCTCCTGCCCCAGCCCCGGGGTCTCACCCTGGCTGTGGTCCCCCGGGTGTCACAGAGGTCCCTGATCTCCCTTCCCACCTAGGGCACCCCGTGACCCCTCAGGTTCGGTGTCTCCCCAGCTCTCACGCACGTCCTAAATGACACCGTGACTTACCCCGCTCCCCCGAGAGCAGGGGTTTGGGGGTCCCAGGCCCTGCCATCTCCCTGTCCCCAACGTGTGACCGTGCCTTTCCCGACGGCAGGGCGCGGCCTCCCCCAAGGAGTTCTACGCCAAGAATTCCCGCTGGACCGAGGGTCTCATCTCCGCCTCCAAGGCCGTGGGCTGGGGTGCCACCGTCATGGTGTAAGTGCCACCGTCACTGGGGGCGGGGAGAGGGATGGCAGGGTCCTGCTGTCCCCACAGGGAGAGGACGGGGGTGGCGGGAGGATGCTCCAGCCCCTCTCTGCCCTCCCACAGCGATGCTGCTGACCTGGTGGTCCAAGGCAAGGGGACATTTGAGGAGCTGATGGTCTGCTCCCGGGAGATTGCGGCCAGCACCGCCCAGCTGGTGGCAGCYTCCAAGGTAGGAGCCCGGCGCCTCGGGAGGCTCCCCCAGCTCCCCCCACCGCTGCCCGCAGCACCCGGCAGCTCCCCTGCCGCTGCCCGCACTCAGCTCTGGGAGATGCTCCATCCCTGAGCAGGCAGCAGCGAGGCTGCTCCCCTGGCCGTGGTTTGGGGTGACCCTGGGGCACCGTGTGGTCACCCCAAACCGTGGGGCTGGTCTTCTGCTCACCTGGTGGAGTGTAAGCGTACCTCTCCTCGCTGTCCCGGCAGGTGAAGGCAGACAAAGACAGCGCCAACCTTTGCAAGCTCCAGCAAGCTTCCCGGGGAGTCAACCAGGCCACGGCCGGCGTGGTGGCCTCCACCAAGGCCGGGAAGTCACAGGTGGAGGAGAAAGGTAAGCGTGGGGCTGCAGGAGCATAGACCTGCCCCAAAACCTCTGCTTTTTGTGCTCACCGTCTTTGGTTGGTTGTGCCCGGTGGGCCCTGCCTGCGGCTGCCCCTCGCTGCCTGCGTATCCCGTGGTGGCAGACCCTGCCAGCGGCATGGGAGCTGCCGGYGGGATCCGAGCTGGGGAGCGGAGCTCGAGGCGGGCTGGTGGTGTTTTTCTCCACAGACAGCATGGACTTCTCCAGCATGACGCTCACCCAGATCAAGCGTCAGGAGATGGACTCACAGGTAGGAGGTTCCCCCACGCTTTGGGAAACACAACCACTGGTGCCTCATTTGGGCTAAGGAGAGGCTGCCCAGGCTGGAGGAGAGGTGGGTGGGGGCACCAAATGCAGCGGGTGCCGGCACCCTGCCTGGCTGCCTGGCCCCGGGCACCTCCAGCTCACAGGGAAAGCCCAAGGCGTGAAGGCGACGGCCGGGTTTGCCCGGGAGCCGCATGCAGTTGGTCCTCGAGCCTTCCCCGACGCTGTCCCCATCATGGCACTACAGCCCAAGGCCTCTCCCTGCTCCTGCGTGCCTGCCGGGCTGCCCCACAGCACCCGCCTCCCCCTGGCACAGGGCGTCCCTGCGGAATTCCCCTCCCTGGCATGCCCACCCGGGTCACTCTGTCTTCACCTGCCTGCACAGGCAGCGCCCACCTGAACTCGGTCCCCTCCCCAGGACCACTTGCCATCATAGCACTCATGGGATGTACTTCAGTGGTCTTTGGGCTTGATATTGGGGAGAGAACGGGTGTGAAAGGGGTGAAAGGTGCCAGCTGGAGCACCGGGGTGCTGTGCCGGGGTGCAGGGTGGCCATGGCGTGCTTGATGTCCTTCAGGTGCGGGTGCTGGAGCTGGAAAACCAGCTGCAGAAGGAGCGGCAGAAGCTGGGGGAGCTGCGCAAGAAGCACTACGAGCTGGCAGGAGTGGCGGAGGGCTGGGAGGAGGACGGTGAGTGGATCCCACTCCTGCTCTGGCTGGGAAGCTGCTCCGGGGAGGAGCGGGGTAGGATGGGGAAGCTCTGCCTGCAGTCCAGGCAGCGAGCGGGCGTGGGTTTCATTCTGGCTGGCACAAGTGGAGCCTGGGGATAGTCGACATRCGTGGGCAAAGCCACGGGGACCCTGACCTGTGCAAGAGCCTGTGGGACCCCCATCACCCCTGGGCAGGGTGCTGGGGTGGTGCTGGGGCTCTGCCGCCCTGCAAAACCCTGGGGTCCTAAAGGGATGGGGCAGAGGGGTGCTGGGGGGGCACCACGTTGTTCCGCACCCCCTTACCCTCCCTTCCCCCTCCAGCTGCGGATTAATGCCTGCGGGGGAAGCAGCCCACAGGGGACACTCCCACGGTGGGCTGGGACCCAGCTCAGTGCAGCCTTTTGGGAAGATCCACAAGAAACCGGTGCAAAAGCCACCCCGAAGCACACGTCCTCCATGTCCCCCCACCCCCCGCCAAGAGCCGCCTCCAGCGCCGGAGCACCGAGAGCCGCCCGGCAAGACCCCGGGGCCGGGAGCAAGGGCTCGCCAGCCTGACGCCAGCCGCAAACCGCACGTGTATTTATTAGAGCTGCCTGGGGTTGGGAGGGGGTCTCTGGGGTGGGTCTTTAACCCTTTAGTTTTGTTTTTGCACAGATTTTCGGAACTCTTTGAGCCGGCTCTGGCTGAGCGAGAGCGGTCGGGTTTCTTTCGCCTCTCGCTGCTTTTCCAGCCTTAACCTGGTCCCTGGCTCGGCACGAACATCCCCCTCCGCAAAGGAGCCTGCCGTGGTGCTATGGGCCCCGGGGGTGCTGCCGGGTTGGGAGCCAGCTTTTGGGGTGCTGCTAGGCTTGGTGCTAGGTGTGCTCCCCCCTCCAGCGGGGGCACCGAGTGCCTTTGGCCACTGCAGGGTTGGGGGGAGTGTTCCCGTGGGACAACCCGGCCGGTGAGACCAGGATGCCGGCAGTGAGGAGGGAGTGGGGCGGGCAGCAGGAGGGATGCTGCCATGAGCTCCTGCCCTCCCATGTCGGGTCCACAAAATGCGCCCCCCGCCCCCAGAGCTGGGCTGCCCTGCCCCGACAGATCACTGTGTTCATGCCAGCAATAAACCCTCCACAAGGTGCTGGGTGCGGGTTTGGGCAGCCATGGTGCCACCGCAGAAGCCACCAGCTCCTGGGGAGTGGGGGTGGCTCTAGGGCAGCAGCACAGAGGGTTTGGGGGACAGCCAGGGTGCCCCAAAACCCAAGCACCCTGAAGCCAGAGCGAGMAGCTCCCCGTGCCTGCTCGCTTTGGGCTGGTGCCACCCCTGTGTCCTCGCCACCCTCTTCGGTGCACGGGGAATTGGTGCCGGCATTGCCGTGGGCAGGGGAGGCCGTGGGGCTGGCACTGGCCGGGGAACCTTTGTGCCTTGGAGCAGGGGGCTCGGAGCGCAGGGGGCTGTCTGCCAGCTCTGGGCCCCCCAGCTCGTCTCGCTGCGGCAGGGACAGCGGCGTCAGAGTGCGCAGCGATGTCCCCATCCCCCGTGGCCGCCCCCGTGGTCCTGCCGGTGCCCCTTGCAGGGCCAGGGTGTCCTTCCCGGCCTGGCAGCATGGCTGCCTGCACCCTGCCTTCAGGCAGCTGCCGCTTCCTTGGGGGAGACAGCCAGACCAGCCCCTTCAGGGTGCTGGGGGTGCAGGATTTGGCTTTTCTCCCTTTAGGAAATGGTGGCGTCGCCCAGAGTGGCTGGGCTGTCACCGCGTGCTTTCCCGCTGATGTCCGTCAGCCCTTGGCTGGCACTCGGAGCAGTGGGACCCACCTGCATCCCCCTGCCTGGCCAGGCCGTCGCCCGGGGTCAGGGCTGCCACCCCCTACGCGCAGGAGCGTGCAACCGTCCACCGTGCAGGGACCCAGTGTCCCCACGTCCCCCAGCCAGCCCTGCTGCCAACACACCCGTTCYGTGACCCCAGCCTGCCGGGGACCCCTCGGGGAGCTGGGGGCTCCCCCCGGGGTTCTCACTGCCTCCCCATGCCCCGCCGCGGCCATGCCCCGACCCGTGCCGGCTCCCCTCGGGATGCAATACCAACCATGCTGTTCCTGCGGGACACAGGGAGCCCCAAAACCCTCCCCGCTCTTTTGTGGGGAAGGGGGGAGGTGTCTCACCTGCGCGGGGTACCCCCAACTACCTCAGGCCTCCAGGCTGGGTTGGGGCCGGGGGGTGGCAAGGGAGTCACGGTGGTGGCGGGGTCTGGGGGACGGTGACAACACTTTCGGCCAAAAACACTTCTCCTCCTTTTTGTATCTCGGCTGGGTGCTGGCGGGGGGCAGTGTCCCCCGCGTGGTCCCCGGCGCTGGCGGCTGGTGACGGGGATGGCGGGGGTGCCCCTCCACTGCAGGTTGGGTTGATTTTTTCTTTTCCATTGTATAATAATAATTACTATGTCGTGTGTTTTTGATTTTTCAATAAAGCCTTCAGCCCAGCCCTGCCGGCTCTGGGGTGGGTGGCAGGGGACCTGTGTCCCCAGGGGGGTCCCGGGGCTCAGCACCCCCAAAAAAATAACTTGGGGAGATGCTGTTGAGGTGACGGGTGATGTCCTGGCAATGATGTCGCCTTCCTGGCTCTGTCCCTAGGGCCACCCTGCAAGTCACCTCTGTTGTTCCTTGGGAGGGGACCAGGACCTGGTCAGCCCCAAGGAGCAGGGGTGGCTTTGGACTTTCCACCGCCCTGGTCCCTTCGGGGGGGGCGGGGTGACACTGCAGTGCGGGGGGGCTGTGCAGACCACCCTGACCTCCCTGGCTGTGCTGCAGGGTCACCCTGGCAGGGCCGTGGCACAGGGGTCCTGCTGCTGGGTGGCCCATGGGGGCCATGGACAGTGAGATGCTCAGGGGAACATCCCCCAGATGTGACACTGCAGCAGGAGGTCACACCCCCAGGGTGCCCTCCCACCCTGGGCAGCACCCAGCCTCCCTCAGCCCTGCCAGGGCCACCCGGCTCCCCTGGGCTGCAGAAAGCCCCATGACAGCTTGTCCTTGCAGCCATGGTCTGTCCCCACCGCCGTGTTCTGCATGGTCCCTGCCGGGGTCCCTTGCTCTGCAGGACACAGCGGGGCTGCAGGCAGCTGGCAGGCAGCAGGGTGGGCAGCGCTCCCCTGGGTACCCGTGTCCCCCAGGGAGCCAGCCGTGCAGCCAGCCAGCGTGGCCTTCCCACAGTGCCCAGCACCGTGTGGGATGGCTCGTCCCCAGCCACACAGGGAGCTGCTCCGGCACCCAGTGGTGACGGGGACAGGCAGGAGCAGGACTGAGGCCGTGTGCCCACGGGTGCCTGCAGTGTTGGGTCACACGTGGGCAGGGATGGGGTCAGGATGGGGGACACGCAGGTGACCATAGGGGCTGGGACAGGGGGGACACAGGCTGGAACGGTGGGGGAGGCTGTAGGGGACAGGATGGGGACGGGGCCATTGGAATGGGGAGGGGAGGAGATTGGTTTTGGAGTGGGGATGGAGAAATGGGAACCTGGGTGGGGGAGACATGGTGGTCAGGGTGGGGACGGGAGGCTGGGGACAGGATGGATGTCACAGCGGTCGGGATGGGGGAGACCCGAGGGGCAGGGTGGGGACACGGGCACGTGGGCTGGGCCAGTGGATGAAGGTGGGGGACGCCGGTCGGGATGGGGACGGGAGGACGCAGGGCTCAGGGTGGGGTCGCACACGGCTCGGGGCTGGGGCACGGGCGCCGGGCCAGGGACACGGCGGGGGGCGACGACACACGGCCACGCCGAGAGGGCTGGCCCCGCCCACCCGGGCAAGCCCCGCCCGAGCACGGGGCAAGCCCCGCCCCGGCCCCAGCCGGGCCCCGCCCCGCCCCGCGCAGTGCATGCCGGGCGGCCGCGGCTGGCGGG